>CM055827.1:20061766-20661766 GCA_029582265.1 Zoroaster sp. YZ-2022
ACTTCATTGGGGGTTCATTAAAGGTTGGGGGTTAAAATTCGGGGTTCAGGTTAAAACAGGGCTTCATTCAGGTTCGGGGTTCAGGGTTCAGGGTTCAAAGGGTTCGGGTTCAGGGTTCAGGGTTCAGGGTTCAGGGTTCAGGGTTCAGGGTTCAGGTTCGAGTTCATTAAGGGTTCAGGTTCAGGCTTCAGGCTTCAGGCTTCAGGCTTCAGGCTTCAGGCTTCAGGCTTCAGGCTTCAGGCTTCAGGGTTCAGGGTTCAGGGTTCAGGGTTCAGGGTTCAGGGTTCAGGGTTCAGGGTTCAGGGTTCAGGGTTCAGGGTTCAGGGTTCAGGGAGCCGAGGGGAAAAAGCAAAACTCTGGGTTCAGGGCAAGCTAGCCAGGCCTGGCCGGGCAAGCAAGGGGAAAAAGCAAAACTCTGGACCACGGTGGGTCTTGAACCCATCTGGGGAATCTTGGTTTTTTGTCTCACAGTGGATTAACCAGTTGAGCCAATTGGTCGCCACCACCGCCCCCGAATTTCTAATATATAAACCTCAAAGTCTATACTTGGGGCGGTTCCAGCTCCCTCAATTGATAGCCGAAAACTCTTATTCCCAGCTAGTTTATTAAGCTAGCTTGCCTTGGCTATGGACTCAGGGACCACTGTGGGTCCTCGAACCCATCTGGGGTATTTTTATTCGACGGTTAAATTTTGGGGCCCTATCCCCCCAGGAACTTATTCTCGTTTTTTAAAATAAACCCAAAGTCTATCGGGAAATTCCCCTCTCTGAAAGCAAAACTTTATTCCAGCTAGTTTATTTAGTTTAGTTTGCCTGGACTCAGGACCACTGTGGGTCTCGAACCCATCTGGGGTATTTTGGGGTTCTATTCGACATTGAATTAACCAGTTGAGCCACTCGATCCACCCAGGAACTTATTCTCGTTTCTAATATATAATCCTCAAAGTCTATACTTGGGAAACTTATCGCCCTCAATCTGAAAGCAAAAGCAAAACTCTTGTTCCAGCTAGTTTATTAATTTAGGTTGCCTTGGCTGTGGACTCAGGACCACTGTGGGTCTCGAACCCATCTGGGGTATTTTGGGGTTCTATTCGACAGTGAATTAACCAGTTCAGCCACTCGATCCACCCAGGAACTTATTCTCGTTTCTAATATATAAACCTCAAAGTCTATACTTGGGAAATTTAGCGCCCTCAATCTGAAAGCAAAAGCAAAACTCTTATTCCAGCTAGTTTATTAAGTTAGGTTGCCTTGGCTGTGGACTCAGGACCACTGTGGGTCTCGAACCCATCTGGGGTATTTTGGGGTTTTATTCGACAGTGAGTTAACCAGTTGAGCCACTCGATCCACCCAGGAACTTATTCTCGTTTCTAATATATAAACCTCAAAGTCTATACTTGGGAAATTTAGCGCCCTCAATCTGAAAGCAAAAGCAAAACTCTTATTTCAGCTAGTGTATTAAGTTAACTTGCCTTGGCTGTGGACTCAGGACCACTGTGGGTCTCGAACCCATCTGAGGTATTTTGGGGTTTTATTTGACAGTGAGTTAACCAGTTGAGCCACTCGGTCCACCCGGGAACTTATTCTCGTTTCTAATATATAAACCTCAAAGTCTATACTTGGGAAATTTAGCGCCCTCAATCTGAAAGCAAAAGCAAAACTCTTATTCCAGCTAGTTTATTAAGCTAGCTTGCTGTCGTATCCTGGTATAGTAAACCTAACTTTATAATGGTATGGCCGGCATGCACTCATTGGGTATTGATCACAAATGTTCCAGTTCAGTAATTAGTAAAGTTGTATATAAAGTGGAGCACGTGTAAATATAGTTGTTGAAGTCAATTCCGAGTTTCTCTGCGTGCTAGTTATCTATGCGTTGTACCTGCACTATAACATTTTATAGGGACCAAGTTATTTGAATTTACGTTACAAATCTTACAGAAACAGTTTCAACCTTCCCTTAATGTGGTGGCCGAAAGATACCAGTTCCGGCAACGTTCACAGCAAGTTGATGAGAAGATTGATACGTTCATTTCGGCGTTACGTGAACTGGCAAAAACATGCGACTTTGATGATTTTTTAGACCAAATGATACGAGACCAGGTGGTAGAGAAGACAAACAGCGGGAAAATAAGAGCAAGGTTGCTAATGGAAAAAGAGCTAACACTTTCAAAGACCAGAGAAATTGCACATCGTGTAGAAAATGCAGTGCGTGAGGCAAGGGCGTTGTCCCAAGGGACTGAAAGCAAACTCTACGGCGCGCCAGCTTCAGTGAATAAAGTTTGCCCTCGTCGCAGGGCTGTCACTCTTGATTTGCCGTTTTCCCCACGCATGCGCATTTCCCCAACGTTATCCCTACATACTTAGTATCATTTTTCCCTACAAAATTTCGTTTCCCCAAAGAATTAGTTATTAATTAACGTTTTTCCTACAAAATGTTGTTTTCCCCTTCGAATAAGTTATTAATTAGGCCCAACTTCGAATTAAATAACTAGGCATAATGACCAGATGTGTAGGCCTTCGGAAATATAGTCTTCCTGGATGAACGTAAAAAATGCCAAATGGCAACCCTTGTACAGTGTGCAGATAGCTTGAGTATCATAAACCGCAACAGCATTCTTGAAGTATTGCAATAGTAGTGTGACACTCAATATTAGGTGCGCGTATTGTTAGGTGTTACCCTAACTGGGGTCAATCAGAGTTTAAACTACAAGTGTGAGCGCTTCATTTTTTCTTGACTGACAACAAACGCACTGGACCCGAAAGAAGTTTTAAGTTTCAAGTTTATTTCTACGTTCATCACAATCATGAAAACTTCAAATACATAACAATGTCCCAGAATGCATTACTACGCATGCGCATACTTAATTTAGAAACACCCTAGCGATATGGCTAATAACTGCGTTATACTGATATGATTAAAGCAGTAGGCCTATATCACGTACATAAATATATAATTTTGTTACAATATTTGTGGATTCTCCTACTCCCCCTACAGTATTTCCATTTTTTCCGTAGGGGCCCCCTATTCCCTACACTTTACTAAAATACCCTACGGTGGGGATTTTTCCCCACGAGTGGCAGCCTTGCCGCGTCGAGTTAATAAGCGAGTACGTGGGTATGTATCGCCCAACGACGGCACATAAACTGTCTGCAACACGTGACTGGGGGCGTTACAGGTACGAAACGAGAACAGAGTCAGCGAAATTGCTTCAGGGTGCAACACAATAAATAAACTCCCATAGTAAACAGTGTTAAACACAAAATATTCAAAAATCGTAAAAAAATACTTAAAAGTCGTACAGTTTTTAAAACCAAACGAAAAAACATTGATCGATATATAACCTTTTTTTCTTCTCTATTTACTGTCTAAAGTCCAGGTTTCCAGGAAGTTATCCTCATCCCAATGAAAACCACCCTCTACAGTAGTGAAAACGTCCACACTGAAATACAGCCATGTTGGAAAAAGGCCTTACGCTTGAAATCAAATTAGGACCACCTTTTCAGGGCCTAGTGTATCCAAAATACTCACAGTTGAAAGTCAAGGACCCCAGGTTATGTTATTGGGCCATTTTTTACACAATCCATCAAATATATGGGCCTCAATTCTTTGTTTTTCAGAAAATTTTGAGGACATACACTTTATGATAAACAGCTTGGCGCATGAATTCCTCACTATTTAGTGGGTGCACCCTTCAGATGCGGCTGTACCCAACCAGACTGAAGCTAGCCGCGAATTGGGCCTGAAAAGCCATCCGCGAATTCGCGGTTGCGAAATCGCGAATGGTTTGCTGGCCCAATTCACGGCTAGCTTCAGTCTGGTCCACAAGCCTAGCGTCACGACCATGAAAAGACTGGTACCTTGTCGAAACGTACTTTATTTGTTTCAAATTGGGGATGGAGCCAGGTTTATTTCTGTATATTAATGTCAACAGACTTTCGGCTGAAGAGCGACTAATTTCAAGCAAGAAATTGTCCACTTTTAGGGGGCCTTGAGGCCTAATAATATCAAACTCATGTTTCAAGGTGAGTAGAGTAATTTCACACAAAAGGAGTACCTATAGAATGCAGGGCCAAATTTTCCCTTTTTCTGAATTTGACAGGAACCGCAGTTGTGTATTTTTGTCAGATTACGTAAGTTTTTAGACGTAACTAACCTTCGGTGTGGCCTGCATTCTGTAGTACTTGTATCGTCCATGTACGTAATTCGCCGCACTCGTGAAGTTACGCACCTACTTTTGGCTTAGCATTTCTCGGAAAACTTACAAAATTATGGCGTATTACTGGTTGCATAAACTTATCTAAGTCGTGGTTGTTACAGAAATAAAAATAGTGAAATTGTATGATTTAGTGGAAAGTTAGTGCTTGTGAAAGTGGAAAAAGTTGTTTAAAACCCTTTCGATCCCACGGGCTCTAAAAAGAGCCTTTGTTGTGATACGCTTCCTTCCCGTGGGCTCTAAAAGGTGCCAGGAATCGGCATGCCCTTGACGACCACGGGGACTTAAATCACCACCTGAAAATGCTTGAGTTGTTTTTGGGGTTGGCGCCCTCTATTGACAGGAATGAAGGGTATAAAAGTTTATGAAAAGAAAAGTGCGTCACTTTGCGGTTTTTGGTGCTAGCGTCCACTCGCTTCCACAACGGTCAGTTGAATTTAGTTGCAATCATGATGGAAACGGACATAAATGATGGCATTTTGCCTGAGATTTTGGCAGACAGTGGCTCAGAATCAGATGACGAAGTAACGGATGACGACGACGACGTTGAACTTGAAGAGGTAGGCCAAAATCACAGTAAAAATGAATAACTAATATTAATAACACTGCCCAATGCAAATTAACGTAATTCACTTATTTTCCTAGGCTATAGCGTAAATAGCGTCACAACTGTTGGAGTTGAGTAATGTAAATTTAGAAAATGGATCACTTTTAATAGGATTGACCAAATCCCCACCCCCTGGACTGGGTCAAAAACGTCAAGTGAAAATGTACAATTATTAGTAGTTTGTTGGGGTAATATTTGTATTCATTGAAACAGCAAGTTGATGTATAGATATAGGCAGCATAGAAATTTTAACATTTACCCATAGCCGGTCGTGCTGTTTAGCGTTAACAGGCTGAAAATGCACTCTTCTTAGTCTCAAGCTTCCAAAAGAATAGCCTTGTATTCGAAAGGCCCTCATAAGTCGTATTATGCAAGAAGTTGGGGGAATTCACATTCACAATCCCACATTAAAACGAAAATTTATCGATAACGAGTTTTGGAGAGTGGATGGAATCTGCCATATTTTTTTTCTCAGCACAATATTCATTTTGCGCATGACCCCCTGTGGCCTGTGCACATGCAGCATTGAGATATTGTATTTACAAAGGACCGAGATTAATCCTCCTTTGCCTTGTTTTTCTGTTGCAGCCTACCTACCAAGGTGACAGCCGACCGAGATCAAGAACGACAGGAAAGTTAGATTTCCGATCCGGTTGGGAACGACGAGACCATTACGAGTGTGGGACTGTGCAGTTCAATGCCCGGAAATTCTGGCCCCACCGGCGACTTTGCCACACTGTCGGCAGTGGAGATCTTCAAGCTGTATTTTTGTCAACTCGTGTGGGATATGCTCGTCGATGAGACTAATCGCTATGCGCAGCAAACAATAGAATCAAATCCTGGTCAACAATTCTCCTGGCACCCAACCAACATTCCAGAAATGATGGCATTTGTGGCACTTCTCATTGCTATGGGCATAAACAAATCCTCTCAATACAAGATGTACTGGTCAACATCTGAAGTTCTTCGCATCCCATTCTACCCGTCGATCATGTCCCGAAATCGGTTCAGTTCAATTCTTCGGTTCCTCCACATCTCAAATAACCAAATTCCTCGTAGAGCCTTGGCTAAACGGGACAAACTTTCCAAAGTTCGGCCCTTGATAGAAGTCCTCGTCCAGAAGTTTCTCAACCTGTATAACCCTGCGCAGAATCTGTCTCCAGACGAGAGTATGTTGAAATTCAAGGGACGATTAAGTTTTGTTCAGTACATGCCTAACAAACCTATCAAACGGGGTATTAAAGCCTTCTCCCTGAACGAGTCCAAAACAGGCTACACGTGTGCTTGGAAACTGTACACAGGAGCCGACGACACAAATACTGTTTATGATGCAGACGTAGATTTCAAGTCATCAGACTGCCATCCGCCAAACCCAACAGTTGCAGGAAAAGTCGTCATTGATCTGGTCCATGGACTTAAGAATAAGGGACACGTAATATATTGTGATAATTACTATACTAGCCCAGCTCTTGTAGCTAAACTTACTAAACTAGGATTCGATGTTGTGGAACTGTTCGTTACACTACACAGGAATACCCCAGGCCGCAAACCCAAAAAACCATAAAATGAAGAAAGGAGATGACCCATTTTTTGGTGAAAGGTGGGCAATTGTGTATCGTTTGGCAAGACAAAAATCTGTAACACTTTTAACTAATGTAGGCAACACTGATTTGTCCAAAAGCAAATTCGGTGTAATAAAAGCACAAGTGGATTTTGTGATGTTATGAAGCCCAATTGTATTGAAGATTACAACAAAAACATGGGTGGAACTGATCTTGCCAACCAATGTTTTAGTACTACAATCATACACACAGAAGCTTGAAATGGTGGAAAGAGAGTTTTTTCCATATGCTGAATATTTGTATTGTCAATAGCAGAGTAATATTCACCAGCATAGCAGGGAACAAAATGTCAGTAACCTTGATTTTCGTATAGGATTGTACAGGACTTGCTGTTGGGTTGGGGAACGTAACGCAACAAGTCAGTTGAGATACCATATTCCTATTGAGTTGACAGGGCAACAGCACTATCCTGGCAAAAACCCCAATGGAAAGAAACGCGACTGCATTGTTTGCAGTAACCGAAAATTAGGCAGGCGAAAACAAACAAAGATGATCTGTAAACAATGTGCCCAACCTATGTGCATAGTTCCTTGCTTTGAGAAATACCACATCACTTGATTGTAAATCTATACTATTTGCCTTCAAACCCCCCCCCCCCCGTTCAATGTTGGGAATGGTCGGACAAGCCGCAGATTACAGTCCAAACCAACATTGAATTGGGGGGGGGGGGGGTGTTAGCATGGATTGTGATGTATTTACACTGAATACAAGTAAATGGTTCATTTCCAAGTAGATAACCAAAAAAAATCCCCCAAAATCTCATCCAAGTTGTTTTTCACATGGAAAAAAATCTTATACCTGTACCGTATTTGCATGAAATATCACCCATTTGTATTACTTTACTTTAGTGTAAATACTGATCCAAATATTTAATTGTTTTTCTTTTACACTTAAAAAATCTGCAGATTAGTCCAAACCAACATTGAATTGGGGGGGGGGGGGTGTTAGCATGGATTGTGATGTATTTACACTGAATACAAGTAAATGGTTCATTTCCAAGTAGATAACCAAAAAATCCCCAAAATCTCATCCAAGTTGTTTTTCACATGGAAAAAAAATCTTATACCTGTACCGTATTTGCATGAAATATCACCCATTTGTATTACTTTACTTTAGTGTAAATACTGATCCAAATATTTAGCTTTTGCACAATGTTTTCTTCCCTTTTGTATACTCATTTTTACATACAAATGAGAAAGTTAAAAAGTGTATTCCTGCCGTGTGAGGGCGCACTTCAATGAAATTGTGTAAAACCCACTGGTGCTCAAGTGACATTGGGCTCCTAATTACTGTGGTAAAGAAGGGTAATCTCTGCCATAACTGGCTGGTAATGAAAGGGTTAAGGCCAAGAGAAGACATAGATTTGCGTCCGGAAAATTTCGGAAACACATGAGGCTTTTTTTCATTGTTCATTATTCATTATTTCCATTGATCATTAACAGCGCAATCACAAGATGTTTCTTCTAAATTGACGTGTCGCCGTAAGTATGGTCGCCTGTGTCCGTACGTGCATCCATTATACCATGGAGGATTATACGTGCGGGCCGCACACACAGGCATGACAGGCATATTAGATACAAAGGCTCAACAGCGAACGTGTTGTGCATGTGAAGGCGGTACAGTTGCAGGTGCGGATCGGACGGAGTTGCTATACTACCATACAGTTTTAGCGCGATGCGACCTTTTTTGTGAACGACGTACGCAGGACTAAGACTGTAAGAGAACATGTGCTAATGATTATAATGCACATACTGGTGGAAATTTGGTAAAAACTTCGTTTTACTGATGTGGATGATTTGGAACTAAATTTGTTTGGTGGAAATGGCCGGGCAAGCTAGCCAGGCCTGGCCGGGCAAGCCAGCCGGGCAAGGGGGGTGTTTTGTGGAAAATGGAAAACAAAACTCTGGACTACAGCTCGTCTCACGGTACGTGGATCTTGTCGCAAACTGTCCACCTCACGATGAACCCTTTCACGCAAATCCTGCATGTTGTGTGGAGGTGTGCTGAAAACTTTGTTCTTCAAATGACCCCACAAAAGAAGTCGCAGGGGTGAGGTCTGGTGACCTTGGGGCCATTCAACGGGGAGGTTCAGAAATCACGCGTTCATGAAAGAGTTCTTGGAGGCGATTTCGAACAGCGATGAGACGATGGGCTGGTGCACCATCTTGAGCCCACCACACATAACGGAACATTCCATTTTGCTGTCGCTGGAAGTGGATCTCCATCTGTGGCACAACCTCCTCGTTGATCATTTGAAGATAGGCCTGACCATTGACATTTCACTCAATCTAATGATTGAACATAAATCTGTGTCGATTTTGTTCAGCAGGAAAGTGAACCAACTGCAATTGTGCACCACAATTTCAAGACAGTGGTGCTCAATGATGTGTGACCCTGGAGTGTAACCCAAGGTATCATTGGAAAGCACATAGCTTGTGCTTTAAGATGATACCATGCTTTTTGCTGGTAAACATATAGTCTGGCCATATTAACCCTTTAAAGTAGGATTACCTTTTTTTAAACACACTGTATAACAATAAAATATAGAAAATATTAAAAAATTAATAAAAAATATAAGGACCTCATTGGCCAGGTCAAGGTGACCATTGAGGTCATACTTGGGTCATCCTCTTTACATTGATACCTAACAGTGCCCGGCCAAAAGGGTCTGACCACTAGAAACTGACCATTACATTTGGGGCGTTTTTAACAGTATGCACCCTGTATATAGTAAATATTTAAAAATTAATAAAAAATATAAGGACCCCATTGGCCGGGTCAAGGTGACTATTGAGGTCATCCTTGGGTCATCCTCTTTACATTGATACCAAACAGTGCCCGGCCAAAATGGTCTGACCACTAGAAACTGACCATTACATTTGGGGCGTTTTTAACAGCATGTACACTGTATATATGACAATAAAAATATTACAAAATTTATAAAAATATAAGGACCCCAATGGCCGGGTCAAGGTGACCTTTGAGGTCATCCTTGGGTCATCCTCTATACATTGATACCTAACAGTACCCAGCCAAAATGGTCTGACTACTAGAAACTGACCATTACATTTGGGGCGTTTTAACAGCATGTACACTGTATATATCACAATAAAAATAATAAAAAATTAATAAAAAAATATAAGGACCCCAATGGCCGGATCAAGGTGACCTTTGAGGTAATCCTTGGGTCATCCTCTATACATTGATACCTAACAGTGCCCGGCCAAAAGGGTCTGACCACTAGAAACTGACCATTACATTTGGGGCGTTTTTAACAGTATGTACCCTGTATATAGTAAATATTTAAAAATTAATAAAAATTCTAAGGACCCCAATGGCCGGGTCAAGGTCACCATTGAGGTCATCCTTGGGTCATCCTCTTTACATTGATACCAAACAGTGCCCGGCCAAAAGGGTCTGACCACTAGAAACTGACCATTACATTTGGGGCGTTTTTAACAGCATGTACACTGTATATATGACAATAAAAATATTAAAAAATTAATAAAAAATATAAGGACCCCAATGGCCGGGTCAAGGTGACCTTTGAGGTCATCCTTGGGTCATCTTCTATACATTGATACCTAACAGTGCCCGGCCAAAAGGGTCTGACCACTAGAAACTGACCGAATGCAATTGTCCCATATAGGACATGCATTAAATCGAATGTCAAACCAGTAACCGTTACTTGTTTGATATTGAATGTCAAACGTCGAATAAGTAACCAACTTCACGCCGGTCCTAGACAGATGAATCTTTTATACAAAAGCATATTTGTATCACATTTATTGAAGTTTTCTGACCATGTCTCCTGATTCTTGTACTAGGCCCAGTTAGAATAGGCTAGGCCAAGTTAGTTAATGCGATAATCGCAACTCAACTTTCTTGACGATGATGACGGGCAGCCTGAGGTTGAGTTGCAATTCTAATGTTAACGCCGCGTGGTACAGTTGCCCCAGATTTTCAAAACTTTTTCTCATTTTCACTGCCAATATTTTTAATCCTAAACATACCGGTAGGATTGGTCTTTATTACATGTATGCTGAGCCATACTAGACAACTCCAAACGTCAACAAATGAATAATTTGTGACAATTTTCAAAGAAATGACCAACAATCAAGTTCTGGACCTGGAGTGCGTATTCGAGGTAGTAACCAATAACTGGTCAGTTGTTAGCAATGTATTGAACCAATGGCAAGTACAACCAACCAGTTATGGGTTACAACCGCGAATACGCACTCCAGGTCCAGAAATTGAACCTGGAATTGAACTGACTCAGTTAAATTTTTTTTTTCATGCCCTCGACCTATAGTCACTTGGTCCTGTCATATTGTCTTACTTTGATTATGAAAACATTATCCTTGTGTGTTACACATGGCCTGTATCTTATAACAACTGTTATTTGTAATACCATTTGTTTTTGTGACCTTACTAAAGATAACGCAGGACTTCAGCATACATCACCCAGAAACTGCTGATAAACTATCCTACAAGTGGGAGGGAGTTTGTGAGTCAATTGTTTCATATGCCAATGTGATGGCTCCTACATGGAAGCAGGTCCTTCACCTGAAGGACGTGAAGGAAGACACCCTCTCTACAGGTAAACTGTTGTCATAAATTCTAGATTTTCTTTAATTGTTCAATGTTCAAATAGGAAGCTTTCAGTGGGACTTCACTGGGAGCTTTACTTGCAACATTATCTGACCTATAGACCAGTATCATTCTGCGGCCGCCCTCCTTTTTACCTTCTCTGTGTACCTATTGTCAAATATAGTGCTAATTTTCATAACACAGAAAGGGTACCAGACTACATGTCCTTCTAGCCTCGGTTTGATTACACTGCTTTGAATGGATTAAAAAAACAAGTTCTATTCCCCCAGGAGTTTGTGGATTTAGTAAAAATGCAGCATGTCATGATGAGTTGCCCAACCAGGGGGGGGGGGGGGGACCTACAGCTACTAGGTAGATGAGAATTTTAACAATAATGTTGTCATGGAATTCTTTATACTGCAGAAGAGAAGCAAAACCTGGCTTTCATGCTGCTTCCAGTCATTCTTGGAGGGCGAAGTAAAGGGAAGGGTGGAGGATGCTGCACAGTGCGGGATAGTGTTGATGCATTTATTGACTTAAAGCCAGTAAGTTGTCTTTTATTCACTTATTGACTCAAGCATGACTAGAAAGGTCGTCCAAAAGTAGAGTATAATCCACTACAATAATCCCAAAATTTGGCCGGTTTCGTGGTTAATTAACAAAAAACATGGGTCACGTGACGAGCATGTGACTTATCTGCATCAAAAAATTGATGCAGATAACTCACATGATCATTCAGCTAGTTGTATTTCCATCGCTATAAAATTCTTATTACTGGACCAAATTAAACTCTGATTGTTTGCAAGTATCCGTGACTAAATAACAAAAGTGGACATATTCAAACTGTTGATCAAAATTACTAATTATTATGTAATTCTGAGAGTCCGGGTTTCTAGCCGTGGCTCGATCACTGTATTCGTGGGATAGCAAGATGGAGCCCACTTACGAAAATCCACAATCTCAGTGTGTTTTGAATGAAAAACTCAAGTGATATGATTTGTAGAGAAGATCAATAAAATTATAGTTACTAGAAATTATGTTGGAATCAGGGATTTTAATGTCGTATTTCCCCATTTACTGGAAAGTCGTAGCTCTTTACCGAAAGACCGAGGCGAGATCGAACCATGGAAGAGGGAATAATATGTGGTCAATATAAACATCTGTTCGCAGCGTGCTGTGGGTGCAGATCACATGTGCCTTCGTGACGTCTCGTGAAACAAACAGGCTAACATTTTTATGTTAGCGATGTGCAAGCACACCTTCCCCCTAAATATGGAGAAACCTATGCTGGGGTTGTCCTCAGACATTCTTAGCAAAGAACACTGAACGTGAGAGTTAATTGGCTCATGCCTGGCTGGCATTGTCAATTTTTAATTGACAATGTAATACTCAGTATGTCAAATTTAAAGATGCATAGCCCGATCTTTTGCCCTAAATGCAACGATACAAAATTTTATGAGAGAACAAATTTTCGGAGAGTATCAGCTGATCGAACAAAAAATATTTTTACTTGTAATTTTTTCGGTCAGTAATCTTTGCTGATGTTATTATTTGGTACAATTTCCCGAATTCTACCTGTCGTCACTAAAATGAACGTTAGTATATGTTGCCTCTGTTTACTTAACCCATTTGACTCTCTTTTTGTTTTTTAGGCCATAACAAATGTGGAAAACTACTTACAGAAAATTGACAGCGGTGACAGGCCACAGCCATACGTACTTGCATTGTACACTTGCGAGCTGTATCGTATCCAAGTTTGTTGACTACCATTGATACGGCTTTCAAGGCCCACTATGTGCTAGACATCAAGTACCAACCACAAGCTAAGACGGTATGGGAATTCCTTCAAGTCTATATCTACGAGTTGCCTGGAGCCATTCCTCCGATCGTCAGGGACTTTAGGGCGTATCTCTCGGAGCACATCAAGTAAAATCAGTGGTTGCAACATAGTCTACGCAAGGAATCTGTTAGTTTGTTTTCATCCTGCTACACAAATTTAACCCAAGTTGAAATAAGTTAAAAGTGTGATTTGTAACTGCCCCCCAAAATAGGGACTCTCTTTTATTTTCCTGGTTTTTTGTTGTTGTTTTCTTATGTCAAATAAGTTAAAAACGAGATTTGTAACTGCCCAAAAAAGACGGGACCCTCTTTTATTTTCCTGTCTTTTTGTTTTCTTTTTATTGTTTAGCTATAATGTGTTTTTTTTTTGTCTTTTATTTGAGTAATGCAACACAGTCTATGCAAGAAATCTGATAGTTTGTTTTCATCCTGCCACACAATTTTAACCGAAGTTGGAATAAGTGTGATTTGTAACTACCCCCAAAACTAGGGACTCTCTTTTATTTTCCTGGTTTTTTTTTGTTTAGTTTTGTTTTTTAAGATATAAGTTTCTTATCTCAAACAAGTTAAAAATGTGATTTATAACTGCCCAAAAGAAATAGGGACTCTCTTTTATTTTCCTGTTTTTCGTTTGTTTGTTTGTTTTTTAGATAGTATTTTTTTTTTTTCGTTTTTTAATTTTATTTTAGTACTACGAAAATGAAAATTGCTATAAGTAGCTAGTGGGATTGTAACCTGGATCAATCAACATCAAATTTGGCCAAAACAACATGTAATATCAATCCTTCTCTATCCTCTCATGTCAAATAAGTTTAAATTTTGGTTTGTAACTGCCCCCCCCCCACACACACACAAGGAAAAAAAGGGTCTCTCTTTTATTTTCCTAGATTTTGTTGTTGTTTTCTTTCAAAATGAGATATAAGTTAAAAATGAGATTTGTTACTACCCAAAAAACATGGGACTCTCTTTTATTATAAAGTGGCGGTCGTTTGTTAAAAGCGTGTATTTAGTATGTTTTACCTACCTGGATATGCCAGTTAATATTTATAGAATGTTTTTTGTTGGAATAAATGTTTGGTATAACACCATCTACTGTTTTAGTGAACAACAGTTTTATTTGTTTGCTTCTATATGATCCTTACAGCAGGTAAATATTAAAAACTTTAGAAGTGTGAAAGCGAGATTTTACGAATTCATTCGGAAGATCAGATTAACCAATACAAGAAAGACACTATGACCAACTATACTTGTAAACCTTCAAGTTGCCAATTATTGGGCAAATAGTTATAACCAATTCCTGGGAATTCGAATAAACCAACAAATAAGGCATTTCTGACCAACCATTGGGCAAATATTTTTGACCAATACTTGGGAGTTAGGATAGACCAACAAATGTTGCATTTTTGACCAACAATTGGGTAAGTTGAAGTTACCAATTATTTGGCAATATTTTTGACCAATACTTGGGAGTTCAGATAGACCAACAAATGTGGCATTTTTGACCAACCATTGGGAAAGTTGAAGTTACCAATTATTGGGCAAATATTTTTGACCAATACTTGGGAGTTCGGATAGACCAACAAATGTGGAATTTTTGACCAACCACTGGGAAAGTTGGTTACTAATTATTGGGCAAATTGTTTTGACCAATTCCTGGGGAGTTTGAATTAACCAACAAATGGGACAATCTTATTTGACCAACTACTGGGGAATTTAATTTAACCAATAACTGTGACACAAATATTTTACCAACAAAAGGGTAAATTTGTATAACCAATATATGGGTAAAACCAAAAAGCCCAAGTTTTTAGCAAAGTGAATTACCCAATTAATAGGGAAAACAGATGCCCAACACCCGTTGGGCTATTATTGACCAATTATGTTACCAGTTGATATGTAGACCAACGTTGGTAAAAAAATTGCCCAATATTTTTTACAGTGTACTGTGTTACGACGAAAAACATTTCTAGGGTCGGCAATAACTCTTACAGTTTTCAAGGGAGGCGGATAAATTTATATCCAAATTAGAGCTTAGGTTTTCCCCTTTCGGAAAAACACCATACTTTTGAATTTGGATAATTTCTTCATACCTTAAACAGCCTTCATGGACACTTAGCGCTCTGTAAAATACGGTCAACTTGCAGGCAAACTCACCGGAAACAATACAGCACTATACAGTTTTACGAAAAAACATTTCTAGGGTCGGGAATAACTTTTAAAGTTTTCAAGGGAGGCCCATATATTTATATCCAAATTAAAGCTTAGGTTGTCCCATTTCGGAAAAACACACTACTTTTGAATTTGGATAATTTCTTCATACATTAAACGGCCTCCATGGACACTTAGCCCTATGTAAAATACGGTCAACTTGCCGGCAATCTCACTGGAAACAATACAGCACTATACTGTGTTACGACCAAAAACATTTGTAGGGTTGGGAATAACTTTTAAAGTTTTCAAGGGAGGCCGACAAATTTAGATCCAAATTAAAGCGTAGGTTATTCCCTATCGGAAAAAACACCCTACTTTTAAATTCGGGTAATTTCTTCATACATTAAACGGCCTCCATGGACAGTTAGCCCTCTGTAAAATACGGTCAACTTGCCGGCAATCTCACCGGAAACAATACAGCTCTATACAGTGTTACGAAAAAACATTTCTAGGGTCGGGAATAACTTTTAAAGTTTTCAAGGGAGGCCGATGAATTTATATCCAAATAAGAGCTTAGGTTGTCCCCTTTCGGAAAAACACCATACTTTTGAATTTGGATAATTTCTTCATACATTAAACGGCCTACATGGACACTTAGCCCTATGTAAAATACGGTCTACTTGCCGGCAATCTCACCGGAAACAATACAGCACTATACAGTGTTACGACAAAAACATTTCTAGGGTGGGGAATAACTTTTAAAGTTTTCAACTGTGGCGGCCGACAAATTTATATCCAAATTAAAGCTTAGGTTCTCCCCTTTCGTAAAAACACCCTACTTTTAAATTTTGATAATTTCTTCATACCTTAAACAGCCTTCATGGACACTTAGCGCTCTGTAAAATACGGTCAGCTTGCCGGCAATCTCACCGGAAACAATACAGCTCTATACAGTGTTACGAAAAAACATTTCTAGGGTCGGGAATAACTTTTAACGTTTTCAAGGTAGGCCCATAAATTTATATCCAAATTAAAGCTTAGGTTTTCCCCTTTCGGAAAAACACCATACTTTTGAATTTGGATAATTTCTTCGTACATTAAACGGCCTCCATGGACACTTAGCCCTATGTAAAATACGGTCAACTTGCCGGCAATCTCACCGGAATCAATACACCACTATACTGTGTTTCGACAAATAACATTTCTAGGGTTGGGAATAACTTTTAAAGTTTTCAGGTGTGGCCGACAAATTTATATCCAAATTTATATCCAAATTAAAGCTTAGGTTCTCCCCTTTCCAAAAAAACACCCTACTTTTTAATTTGGATAATTTCTTCATACCCTAAACGGCCTACATGTACAGTTAGCCCACTGTAAAATACCATAAACTTGACGGCGATCTTTTTGGAAACAATACAGCACTATACTGTGTTACGACAAAAAACATTTCTAGTGTTGGGTATAACTTTTACAGTTTTCAAGGGAGGCCGATAAATTTATATCCAAATTAAAGCTTAGGTTCTCCTCTTTCGGAAAAACACCATACTTTTGAATTTTGATAATTTCTTCATACCTAGTGTAGACAATATACAGTGTAAATATTAAAACACAAATATGAATGAAAAACTTGAACAGTTTTCAAGAGAGACTGACAAATTTATATCCAAATATTATTCAAGCTTATGTACTCTCTTGAAGGAAATCACGTCACCTTTGAATTTAGACAATTCCTCCATACCTTAAACGGCCTCCATAGACACTTAGCCTTCCCGAAAATAATGTCAAATTGCCGGCGATCCAAGATCTATAGATTGTGAATGAAATTATTTCTGGCGATGGATATAACTTTCAAAGGGAGGCCGACAAATTTATATCCAAATTAAAGCTTAGGTAAATTTACTGGCAAAATATTTTTGCGCCCACCAACTCTGATATCAGTCCGCAAATTGGATCCACACACCCCCAAAGAAAATGCCTTCGATACACCCCTGGCTCCACTGAACCTCCCCCAAGTGACACCCTCTTCTCGGCCGATTAATCTCAACATTTGTTATTTGTTTTGAGTTCGAATAGCCTTCATTTAAGTAAATTTTGATGGAAACAAACATATATAAATAAAAGGCTTACCCCTTGTGATTTTGATGAAAACAAAAATATATGGTCCGGCCAACGTGACAAAAACAAATAAACGACTTACCCCTTGTAAATTTCGATGGAAACAAAAATATATAAATACAAGGGTTACTCCTTGTGATTTTCATTTAAAAAAAAATTATTACAAGGCTTACCCCTTGTGATATTAATGAAAACAAATATATTATATCAATACAAGGCCTTGTGATTTTGATGAAAACAAAAATATATAAATACAAGGCTTACCCCTTGTGATTTTGATGAAAACAAAAATATATAAATACAAGGCTTACCCCTTGTGATTTTGATGAAAACAAGAATATATATACACAAGGGGTAAGTCTTTTAGTTTTTTCTCCCTCTCTCGTCAATATCACAAGGAGGTATCCTTTTAGTTTATCCCTAAAGTCAAAATCAAAAGGTGTTTAGCCTTGTAATTGAAATATACTTCTTAAAACCCACGTCGTTTAGAAATTCTTAAAATTCACATTGAGTAAGCCTTCTATGTTTATTACATTTTTTAAATGTTAGTTGTCTTCAAAATCAAGGAGTAAGCCTTGTATTTTTTCCTAAAAGTAGTAAGTTCCCACTATCAACACGTAATAAACCAAATCATCTCACTAAGCGGCAGTGATTTCCAGAAGTCCCCCGTCTCCCAATCTATTCAGTGGCAATAGACAATAAAGCACGACATGTTTTTCCATTAACAAAATCATCAAATGCACAATGAGTAAGCTTTAAAAAAATTATTTCATCAAAATCACAACGGGTAAGCCGTGTAGTAGTTTGTCAGTATTTGTGGGCGAATGCAATAAAACAGCTGTATGTTAATAAGGGACAAAACGTAAAGTAACATGGTTTGTGAGTGAGTAAATTTTAAAACAAAATAATAGTAATAGTAATAAAAAAAAATTCAAAACTAATTTCTGCAGAAAGTTAGTCAGAGGTAGTGACCAGGCATTGGGGAGCGTTGAATCTTCTAGGCGAACCCAGCGTGATAACCACCTTAGCACCCTTTTGGGGGAATCGGCAGACCCCCGGTCCCTCCTTCACTTTCCCGCACCGTAACCAACTATCGAATAGGGGAGAGACATGGCGGCCCCCAAACCGTTGCTGCTGCCGGGTTAGGAACCTTTTGCTATGGGTTTGCTGACTGCAAATGTATTATGTTTCTAAGCACTGAAGTTGTTTGTTAGAAGCTGCGGTTTCGGGTGGCAGTTGAGAAAAATAGGCGGATATAACTTTAACAATTTTCAAGGGAAGCCTACAAGTTTATATCCAAATTAAAGCTTAGATTCTCCCTTTCATGAAATTACATCACTTCTGAATTTGGCCAATTTCTTCATACCTTAAACGGCCTCCATAGACACTTAGCCTTCCCGAAAATAATGTCAAGTTGCCGGCGATCTCAATAATTATAGACACTATAGATTGTGAATGAAATCATTTATATCGACAAATATAACTTGAAACGTTTTCAAGGTAGGCCAACCTATTTATATCCAAATTAAAGGTTACGTTCTCGCCTTTCTTCAAATCACATCACTTTTGAATTTGACCAATTTCTTCATACCTTAAACGGCCTCCATGGACACTTCACCCTCCGTAAAATAATGTCAAGTTGCCGGCGATCTCAGTGTAGACACTATAGATTGTGATTGAAATAATTTCTAGCGACAGCTATAACTTTAAACGTTTTCAAGGTAGGCCACCCTATTTATATCCAAGTTAAACATTAGGTTCTCGCCTTTCATGAAATTGCATCACTTTTGAGTTTAGCCAATTTCTTCATACCTTAAACGGCCTACATGGACACTTAATAATAATAATAATAATGAACATTTGTAATGCGCCGGTATCCGTCAAAAGAGACGCTCATGGCGCAGTGACACATCACTTAATAGGCCTCCGTTGCCGGCGATCTCAGTTGTAGACACTATAGATTGTGATTGAAATCATTTCTAGCGACATATATAACTTTAAACGTTTTCAATAAAGGCCGACAAAATTATATCCATATTAAAGCTTAGGTTCTCCCCTTTCAGAAAATTACATCACTTTTGAATTTGGCTAGTTCCTTCATATTTTAAACGGCCTCCATGGACACTTAGGTCTCCGTTAAATACCGTCAAGTTGCCGGCGATCTCAGTGTAGACACTATATATAGTGTAAAGATTAAAACACAAATTAGAATGAAATAATTTATAGCGACGGGTATAACTTGAAACGTTTTCAAAAGAAGGCCGAAACATTTATAACCAAATTAAAGCTCAGGTTCTCCTTTTTCAGGAAATCACATGACTTTTTCAAGGTAAGCCAACATATTTATATCAAAATTATAGATTAGGTTCTCGCCTTTTATGAAATCACATCACTTTTGAATTTCTTTAAACGGCCTCCATGGACACTTAGCCCTCCGTACAATACTGTCAAGTTGCCGGCGATCTCATTGTAGACACGATATATAGATTATTGATGAAATCATTTATAGCATCGGGTATAACTTAAAACATTGAAGGGAGGCCGACAAATTTATATCCAAATTAAAGCTTAAGTTCCCCACTTTCAAGAAATCACATCACTTTTGAATTTGGCCAATTCCTTCAGACCTTAAACGGTCTCCATGGACACTTAGCCCTCCGTAAAATTCTATCAAATTGCCGGCGAACTTAGTGTAGACATGATACAGTGTGAAGATTAAAACACAAATTTGAATGAAATAATTTCTAGCGACGGGTATAACTACTTTTTCAAGAAAGGCCGACAAATGTATATCAAAATTAAAGGTTAGGTTTTCGCCTTTTATGAATTCACATCACTTTTGAATTTGGGAAATTCCTTAATATTTCAAACGGCAGACTTGCTATGACTCGTGACTCGGACTCGGACTCGCGTCCAACTCGATTCACTTTTTTAGTGACTCAGACTCGGACTCTAGTCACCATGTACAATGACTCGGACTCGGACTCGGACTCGGACTCGACCCTTCTGACTCGGACTCGTGACTCGAACTCGATGTTTGTGACTCGGACTCGACAGTAAAATACCCAATATTCACTATATTAAAAAATTTACGAAATAAAGAATTTCTTTGCAATATAGTTTTTAAGTCTTGTTACTTAATTTAAACAATGCGAACATTTTTAAAAAATCCTATTCCGCTGTAACAAGACCTTTCTCTGTGTTTGTAGTAATGCGATCGGAATCGCTTACGCAGCGGCCGCGTGAAAAAATGAATGATGTACCCAAGCTTCAGTGTACAACATCGTTGCTTAGGAGCTTCCTTGTTTCTCACCTCGATGTACAGGGCCTTCTTGGCTAGAAATCGGTACAGGTGAGGATATATTATCGGTGAGCCGGAACGCCAGACTAGAAGGGTACTACACAAAAATGGAAACCGGTGAAGAGACCCTGTAATGCCGTTAGGATAAATAGCGGCTCCTGAACTCCGTAGAACTGGCCTGCTATTCGCTGAGTAATTTTTTCATTTTTTGTTTTATTATAATTTGTTTTATATTTATAGAGTGTATACCCGTGTGTACCATTACAGTTATGGAAGTTATGGAAAAAATACAATTTTTTGACCAAATAAGAGGAAGAATTATCAAAACATCGGTATAGCGGCCCCTAATGGTGACCTATGAAAGTTGTCATGGCTTCATTCAATAGATCGTGTCAAACACGATGATTTGGTATCAAACGTTTCTTGAAATTTTTCTATCTCAGGTAATATCATTTTTTTTAATTTTTGAAATAATTGTCAAAGTTAATTTCTGTCACCCGAAGACGTTGGAATGAATAGAAAAGTCTGAATTCATTTCCACAATTTTCTCGTTAACGACACTGAAAAAATAGAAAAGAAAAATACTTTTTGTATTTTGATAAGTATGGATTCTTTTACAGATTGTATTTGTCTGTCAATTGTATTTGTTTCATCCTCATTTTCTATGTTTAAAAGAATTATATTTTTCAAATTTGCTGAACTTTCTAAAATTCTATTTCAATTTAAAACATTTTTGATTGTGTCAACTGCAATAATTAACTTTTTATCGCATAACACAGAGGGCGCGATCGTTTCGGTTTGCGGTAACACCATGTGTTTATCTCAACTATCGCGAAGCTGAGGCACAGGTTCTGAAAAGAACCTTATCGCACAACTCGTATCTCAACCTTCGTGAAGTGAGAGAGGTTCAACGGGGAGAACCAATGTCGGGTAACTCGTTTTTCTCTACTGTCGCTAAGTGAGAAATATGGTTCAGGGAGAACCATGGAGACTTCACGGGTCAATACGGTTCAGGGAGAACCATGGGGACTTCACGGGTTATTCTCAACGTTTCGGTCAGGAGAATGAAGAGGTTTGGAGATGCAGCTCCTTAAGAAGTATTTGCTGGGATTATGTGCCCGACATTGGTTCTCCTTTGAACCTCTCTCACTTAACGAAGGTTGAGATACGAGTTGTGCGATAAGGTTCTTTTCAGAACCTGTACCTCAGCTTCGCGATAGTTGAAACACATGGTGTTACCGCAAACCGAAACGATATCGATATTCCACCAAGCAAAGCCTTAAATCTTATAACAGAGGGCGCTGTTGACTGTGCTGCGTGCTAAAATCGTACGTGCGCCGCGCGCGAGCGCTTCGTCCGTGCTGAATTTGTATGTGTACATACATGTAGTACATGTGTGATGTATACACATGCAGACTAAAAGAAAAACATACATGTACGCCATGTAACGTTTACGTTACCATCAAAGTAACAGAAAATGTAACTGAGCTATCATTATTTCAAGTTTAAGATCGACATGTAACACTTTGTGAGTTTAACCTCGTAAGATATAAAGGTATGTATTGTACAATTGACAAAATAATCTGATATTAATTGGTATAAATTGCCATGGGAACTTGGCACTTGATTCATCAACGTTAATCCCGTTACTGCGTTAGTCCATTTTAGAGTAACTACATGTATATCGTCCATGTACACGTAATTCGCCGCACTCGTGAAATGACGCACCTACCTTTGGCTTAGCATTTCTCGGAAAACTTACAAAACTATGGCGTATTACTGGTTGCATAAACGGGTAGAATGTCGTATCAGGCCGCCACTATTTTTCATTAAATATAAGTATAACCAATAATGTAATACCTACCTGGTATGGTAAGGTGGAGAACATATGGATGATGATGGACATACTTCAAATTATTCCAGGATATTTATTTCATGAAAAATCAGGCATTTTTGGTATACGATGACTTCCTCAGTCATGTCAGTCTGATCTTGTAAACTCCACAATAATTAGTGACCAACACAGTCATTGTACATGCGTAGTGGCAACTATATTAATAGTAATACTAATAGGATCCTTATATTTTCTGAAGGGGAGGATTTTTTTAGAAGGGAAATCAAGTCCGAAACCATCATAAAAGTGGATTTTAAAGATAGTTTTCGCTTTCTGTACACCAAAAATCGATAGAATGATTTTTTAACTGGTTAGTGGTTGCAAAAGTGACGGCCGGATACGACATTCTTTCTGCATAAACTTATCTAAGTGCTTGTTACAGAAATAAAAATTATAGTGAAATTGTATGATTTACTGGAAAGTTAGTGCTTGTGAAAGTGGAAAAAGTTGTTTAACCACTGATTTTACTAGATACAAATAGTAAGAGATTTACATGACCTCAATTTTTTTTCACGAACATCTGTGATTTTATTGTTCTATGCCGTCAACAAGCTGTTGTCTGTGGAAACCAAAATATATGAATGCTTTGCGTTTGCAATGACTTTTTAAAGAAATACTGATCCTCAAATTGGACACATTCCTTAAAGAAGAAGCGAACGAAGACTACTTAATTCGTTGGTGTTTATTTCGACGGTAGTGGAAAATTATTGAGAAAATGAAACATTAATGTTAACAATAACAGTAATTTTACACATTTCAAAGTTTTAAAGTACTTTTTGCAAAAAATTTTACCACCTTCCATTTTATTGGTCTTTCAAGAATATTGATTAAAAGTTTTGAGAGCTCCAAATTGTACCATTTTTATTTTTAAAATTGAAAACAATATTTTTATTTTCAAGTTTAAAAACAATTTTACAACCATCTGGAATAAGGTGAAACATGATTTCAACTGTTTTTCTTCTTGGGTACATTTTCTGTGCCCCCATCAACTTTAACAGTTTGGGGTGAGTCATTATACCAACATCAATTTTCTGTAGATTGGTGAAATTCTTGCGTCGGGAGATAAACAATTGATTTAATTTTGCCCTACACCGACGTGTGTATAGCACTGTATGCTCAGTGCTTTCCGAGTGTCTGTGAAAAAACTACACAGGCGACTCTGGCGGGATTCGAACCCACGACCTCCTGCTTAATAGTGCAGACGTCAATTTTCTGATGACCACAATTCTGTGCGTCTCAAAAAACGGCTCTCAAGACGTCCACGCGTATGATCATGCATTGAAATTCAGCATTTTACAAGAGAATCCTTCACTGAAACAAACTGAAAGTGAAACACCAAACTGCTAATTTCATTTGTAAGTTACCGTCCAGTTGGCCTTATAACCTTACCTGTGCGTCATTTAGGGTAAATTGAGGATAGTACAACTAGAATGCAGGGCCAAATTTTGCCCTTTTTTTAAAATTTGACCTAGGAACTGCAGTTGTGTATTTTTAAGTCAGATTTTGTAAATTTATAAGAAGTAACCTTCGGTGTGGCCCTGCATTCTATAGTTGTACCCCCACTCAAAGCTAAGTCAAGTGTCATGTATCTCATGATAACTTAGTCTCGTACATACAGTAGGCCTAAGCCTATGTGTCAAACAAAGGCACCAAGAGACCTCAAGGATTGATTCGGCGTTACAACATGTGAAATATGGCTAAATACCCAGGGGAAGCGTTAATGTGATTAATATTTTACTTGAATTTATAGCAGACTTATTGTCAATATCATAAAAAATGCATATTATTTAAGCTTGACAAATGTTAACTTCACATGTTGTTGTCAGCTACTTCTGTTCTAACGTTACTCATTGTCATCATTGTACAACAACCTTTGATCCCTTCAGTTGTTAGCCTCAACACCTCTTGACCCGATATGTCATGAAACTATTGAACTACATGAGAAAGCCAAAAAGAGCTATCGGATTAACATTACTATCTTTTAGTATGGACGTTTATATCTGTTGTTGTATTCAGTTGTACAATTACTGTAAAACTGGTAATTTTGGCGCGAGTAATTTTTCGTGCTCAGCCACCCTACCGACACATTCGCGGGTTGTTGCTTTCGCGCACGGTAAATATTTGACTTGTAGTAGGCATGTTATAAGTTTTGAGGCTTTGCATGGTGGAATATCGATATCGTTTCGGTTTGCGGTAACACCATGTGTTTATCTCAACTAACGTGAAGCTGAGGTACAGGTTCAGTTGTTAGACCCAAAATTCAAATTCCTTGCTTCTGTACAAAACTCATATTGATTAAAGGGGCAAAAAATACCAAACTTAAAAAAAAAAAAGATTTAGAAAAATTGATGAAACGGTTCAAAAGTTACAGATTTTTGAATATTTAATTTCAGGGGTCCTTCCTGAAAAAATGCAATGGAACTTTACTGTATGAGCGTGGCACCATGAGTGAAATAAACTAAGTCCAAAGTGATTCTTGTGTACTTTGTGTCATTTTGTGTAATTTTTAATCTCCAAAACCATTCATAATACAACACTGAAATTTTAAATGTACAATATACAGGCAAGTCTTCTTTGAAATCCTGCGTGTGTGTGTACGTATCGCCGTGGTATTTCAGGATTTATTACTGCTTCCTGTGACATGCCTACTTGTAGTACAATGCACACAATGTGGTTGACACGTATTTACCACTTCAAAAGGTGACCTAATTATAGTGCCGAAGTCGTGCACCGGCGCTATGCACAATGCTTATATACATGTATGTACATGTAGGTATGTCTTCATTACGGGGCCGGGGGTAGAGGTAAACAAAGAAAATATTAGTAACTTACCAATCCACTGGGCGGGTAATAAATTCGCATGTTTTTAAATTCGCGCTGTCTAATCGTTACGCGAAAAGCGCGAAAATAAATGTTGCGCGAAAATTACCAGTTTTACAGTAATTTAAGTTCCCTTACTCATAGCTGCCTTTATTAGAAAATGTATAATAAAATAAAATGTAATTTTTATGTTGGTGTTTTGTTTTGTTATAACGTTATTAATAATAAATTAATAAAAGTATTAATAATGGTTGTTGGCCAATTCCACGCAATAATTCTTTTCAACTAAATTTATTTTTTCTGAGAAGTACATAAGTAATGCGTTCAAGAACAATTTATTTTACCTGTGCCATGATTGAATATTTTTTATAAGCAGCGTTACACAGAGTTAGATGCGATGTTAAATGTGTGCAATAAATTCTCTTGAAATCTTGCATCAAATGACAACATTCAGTGTTTATCATCTGTAATGGCATCTTCACTCTATATCAAAACACAATCTGGTGTCAGTTGAAATTTTATTTTTGGCCCTAGGTCACCATTAGAAAGACCCAAGCAAATGTCCCGTCTGTCACGGAAAAAGATGAAAAAGTTTAATATTTCCAAAGTCCAACATATTTTGGTAACAAAAGTTTCTACCTACATACATGTGTATCTTCTAGACAGACTAACTCAGAGCATATAATATTTAATATCCTTGATTTATGGTGAAGCCAATATTTCAGTGCAAATTCTGTCCCATCTGTCACAGTTATCCCGTCTGTCACAGAAATGTCCCGTCTGTCACAGTAAAACATGTTAACTTATCATCCCTTTAATATTTGATTTTCACAGAAATCTAATTCTAGATGAACATTTATTAACCCTCCTACTACTACAAGGGTCAAAATCAGTAAAAATTTTGATATACATGTACTTGCCAAGGTATATCTAGTGCACTTAAAAGTCGAACACCGTCAAACCTTACGTGTAGTAAGTACATTTACAGGTCAAAATGAGTCAACCGTTTTTTGACTGGTAAAAGCATAGGTAAAACTTGTAGCTTTGCATGGTGAGGAGGATAAGTAAGACTAATTGCGGTGACACCATGTGAAATTCTCAATAGAGTAGTAATTCTGAAAAGAACTGGAGGTACAACTCGACGTTTCGATCAGTATGCTCTGAGGACGATCAGAGCATACTGATCGAAATGTCGAGTTGTACCTCCAGTTCTTTTCAGAACTAATTACTACTCAATTGAGATTTCCACATGGTGTCACCGCAATTAGTCTTACTGGTAATTAAGCATTGTCTGGTACATGTATAGTTCAGGGTGGTCAAAATGACAGTAAAAACCAGTAAAAAAATACCCCTGCGTGCACATTTGGGTAAACACACAGTGAAAACAGTTGACTGATTTTGACCTCTGTAGCAACTTCCCACTAAAGTGCAGCAATAGTAGGAGGGTTAAAAACAGTAATGGGCCCTGGGCAAAAACATTTGTTTACTATATTTTCAATTAAAATCCTATGGACATCAACTTTCTGCACATGTGCAGTAGATTTGCATACATTTGTCTGATTTGCCTACATTTGTCTGATTTGCATACATCTTCAATTGTGTTATAGAGGAATGAGGGTAAGAAATACCATGGGTTGATCATAGAAAAGAAAAATGGAAGTTAGCAGATAAGATGCTTGCAGGTGTCAGCAGGAGGAAAATTCTACACATTTTTAGAATGATTGGGATGCAGTATGGTATGGCAAAACATGCAATTGAGGTAGTCACGGCAGTACTTATTTTAATGAATTCTAGGAATCTCAACAAACTTCAAACCTTATTTCAGAGATGAAGCAGACATGTTCAAAGTACTCTGAACTAATTATGAAAATTTTTGTTATAAAACTTGGCCAGAATTACTTGCAATCATCACATGCTCTGACAAGCTTGAGACAGTGTCCCGTCTGTCATAATTTATTATCCCGTCTGTCACAATACTAAAAAGCTGTTCCCTGAAATCTTTAGGTTGTTGACATTTTATGATATGTTTATGTTTTAACACAACTGTTATGTATGTAAACTAAAACAATAATAACTGTTCACATGAGAACAAATAGCTTTTTACAGATATCTAATTTGCGTGAAAATGCGACGTAAAAAATGTCCCGTCTGTCACGCTGGACTAATTATGCTCCTGTGTAATTAGTAAATAATTATGTTTTAAAGTTTTCATTTAATTTTAAACTATATGAGTGTTATACATGTACATGAACATGAGATGTTTCATTTACATGTAGGTTTATCTCCTGTAGATAAACTTCAGTGTTGAAAAAGAGCTATGTTTTGTCCTGTCTGTCACGCTGGAATTGGCCTGTTGTAATGCCTACTAACATTGCTGTGTTACTATTGTTGGTATTTTTGTGTTAGCAGTAGTACTAATACTATACAATATTATCACTAACAATACATTCTAATGTAATCTAAGTCAGCGATAATTTTTTTTATTACCGCTTGACCATACACATACGTACATGTACATGTACAATATAGCTCAAGGAGGACCGTGGTAGAGAGCATCTAATGTATCTAGCTATATTTGATGTACATCGGTAGCTGCGGTAACCATATCTCAATGTTACTTTTTCTTTAAGTCTTTTGGACAATTTTCATGGTAGGTCACTGTAAGGGGTTAGCCAGGATTTAGAAATAGGGTGTACATATTTGCTGGAAATTTCAAAACAGGATGTCCAAATTGTTCACTTACAATACTTTTACATATAAATTGCAGATGAAATAGCATGTCCAAAATTGAAACTGGGTGTCCAAAAAATACCCAGACACCCCTCTGGCTAACAGTATGGGTCCATGGGTAGCTAGGATGATCCTTGTGTTTCGGGTGGGGGGACGTTAATGGCAATGTCCTCCCAATGATTATCGTCCCCCTCCCCTTGTACAAATACCTACATGTACTCCAAGCACACCTATTACTTTTTGTCCTTTGTATTTTTACATGTACTCTCCATTTGCCTATTGTTCCTAATTTGCCCCTTGGTATTTTGGCTAGAAACCATCTCAAATCCTCCAAAATCCATCAACATGCAGTAAAAAGGCACACCAATTGTTGGAATTTGTACAGTGTCAAATGTAAACCAATTACCATCCATAGCTTGGTTACAAATGTATATACAGTCTTGAATCCAACAAAAACAACCAGTGAAGTTTGATGGATTTGGTACACATGGATACATTGTGTGGAGTACTGAATCCATCAAAATTAGACAAAAACAAGATTTTAGATGATTTAGTAGTTAGGGTTAAAAACGTGTTGGGATTTATCCGCGGGGGGGGGGGGGGGGAAATAAAATTGATATGGGTATTTATGAATGGAAATAAAAAATGTGCACATGTTCTTTTCCACAAGAAAAAGACCCCAGAGTCAGGCAAGGTTCTTTATCCCATGTGACCATGATACCTCTCTCTTTACTTTATGGTTAAAGATGGACTACAACGGAATAATGATAAGTGCTGTATTGCTGTTTTCGTTCGAGAAATGTGTAATGATTACTAACATATTATTATTATTCAATAAAACTTGTTCCTTCATGCAAAAAAAAACTCAATTTGATCGGCGTTCTACGACCCAGAAAAGCCCAGTTTCACCAAAAGCCCTCAACTCATGAATAATTCATACTTCGTGTGTGACGTAGCACCCATGACGCTTTGTTACCCGCCCCACGCACAACAGTCGATCGTATGTACTGTATGCATTTACCATACATGCAATACGGAACAACAGCGGACAAGCGACATCTTCTCGACCGAAAAACAGCGAAAATGTCCGATAGCAGCGAATATTGGGAAGATCACAGTATAGATGAGGAAGAGGAGTTTCATATAGGCACTTCTGAGGATAGTGATGTCAGCTGTAGCGATGAGGGGAGCTCCCCAGACGACAGAGAAGGCGAAGACGATAACGAACAAGTCGGCACGTGGCGCTGAACCATACCGGTTCGAGCCACTTGCGGCGCCTGCAGTTGACCAGCCGGTGACGGTGATCGCCAGGCGAAGACGACGAACCAAATCCTGATGATAGAGCGGCTAAACACAGACTGGTAAGCCCACAAAATGATTAATGAATGAAATACTGAATGATGCTTCGTTTGATCAATTCGTTTCTGCTGTACAAAAATAGTTGTAGGCTATACTTGACAAAAACATGAACGAACATGATGGAGACCCAAGGTACATAATGTAGTAGTACATGTACATGTGTACAATTGTACATGTGTACAATACATGTACAGTGGAAATTTGGGGTAATTACTATGTCTTGCGTTTTATGATTTGTTGGCAATATTAGCCAGTATTTATGAAGACATGATGGGAAAGTAATCACTGCTCAAAATTCAAATAAAATCATGATCTTTTACCATCATGCTTTAAGCATAATTGACATTTAGTCTTTCCCTTCAAATCAAAGGTTGTAGCCCCCTGCACAATAAAAATGTTTGATCTGCCCATGGAAAAATGTATTCCTTCGTGATGTACCTGTCCTTGATCAGTTCATGGGGGATGTATTTCAAGATCAATTTTTAAGTAGTGCAACCCCAATGACAAAGTTACTAAAATTATATTTTCCAAACTTGTTTTTTTTGTAATACATGTAGGTGTTCGTGTGGACATTGTGTTCTTCAGCCTTTGCTCGCAAACTGTATATGTTGCAAAGAAGTTGAGAAGACAGAGAACATGATGCGGCAGCTGGACATCAACGTGGATGATCCCAACCAGTGCCTTACCATCCATGATTGGTTTGATGCGATCTGCCTCCACCCAGGAGTGCTTGCAACAGCGTATCTTCAGAGATGCAGTTGAAGGAACGCTTGACCAGTAAGTGATTTGAGTGTTGACTGAATGTACAAAGCCAATGTACCATCAATTTCATTTAATATTTTAGAGCAATGTCAGTTTTGAATGATCTGCGTATCAAGCAGATTACTTTTGATTGACCAGAATGAGCACCGGTGTTTACTTCAGAGTAACCGCACACAACTGAATATGACCTTGGTTGACCCACGTGCATCTATATCTTATTGTACATGCATTACATGTATGTAATTGTTTACTTTTGATCATGATTGCCTTTTGGTATGGTTATAGTTTTATAGCATTTCAGTTTCACATGGTGTTAACGTAAACAATATCGATACTCCACCATGCAAATCACAAATCTTATGTTTATAATTTTGTCTGATTTTTTGTTTTGTTTTACAGAAAATATCGCCATGTTGCATATCGGCAAGTGGTGAGGTGGTGTTGGGGTTATCTTGGCCGTTTCAACCGGGTGCCACTGCCATCATGTGTAATGGACGCAATCCGCAGGACGTTCCCAAACCCTGATGGACAGTACCGTAAAGGATTTTCGTATCCACCACTGGATTAGGCCGATTTGCTTTGTTTTATTTTTTAAATTGGTAACATTCTTCCCTAGTTATAATGATCTGGAGGGAGTTACAAATTATTTTGTGCGTTCATAAACCATGATCAATGGTAGAATCAATTACGTGTGTATTTCATTTTGTGTCTTTTCGGGGGGGGGGGGAAGTTGATTAATTTAGCACTAATGTGAAATAAACTTGTTTTATGTTGCCAACAATACACTATGGTAAAAACATTACAAATTCGGTATGGCAGAAAGATGCCAAGAACTGAAAATTTTACAAGACCTATTAGTACTTTCGAATAAATGACAAGACAAAATATGTATGTATTTGCAACCAACACTATTGAGTTTATTTTTGAGGTTAAAATATCAAAATTAAAAAAGTTGCCTCTTGATGACGAAAACAACTTAATCAAAATCCTGTACATACTTGTTTGGAACTTGGCCATTGTTCTGTTAAACCGAACTGGAAATCCTTTGAAATTCGTTTCACACTTGCTCTTTTCCCAGGAAAAAACTTACAATCAGCATAACTCTACTGCTGAGCAGGTTCAGATTTTCTTGGATTAAAGCTAATTCAATTAGGTTTTTTGGCTTTGCATCACAAAAGGGAGAAGTGTGACAAAGACTAATATTGTAAATCTCATGTTGGTAAATCTCATGTACTTCTGCCTATAAAACTTAAAACTTAAAACTTGTTCTGAGTGTACAGTGGCAATAAATTGTAAAATACAAGAATAGAATAACAATAAATGTGTACAGGTCATGTCATTCTGTCTTCAATCAAATATTAATAAAAAATATAAAAGACGTGTATATAGCACCAAATCCATTTGAATAAAATGCTCCCAGGCCCTTTAAATATAATAAAATAACCTAAAGTAACAATAACAAAGATTATAAAAGATTAAATACATGGGGAGCCAGATCAAGTGATAAAAACAGGCAAATATCAGCAGGGGCGGATCCAGGAATTTTGGCAAGAAGGTGAAATCCTTTCGTGTATTATTCACGAACTTCACCCATTCCTTTGATATCGCAGGATCCCGCGGAAATTGAAAAAAATGAGTCTCTGGATTCTTAATACTATTTCTAGTGCATCCACCAACAACACATGAAGTCGGCATTATAACTGTTAGACAATAACGTCGAAAAAAAGCTTCATAAAAACTTCATGCCTCTGCTGACGCATGAAAACGCATGTATAATATACACGGAAGTAACATGGCGTCTTCTGTTTATTCTCGGGTGCTCATGGGTTATACGTCATCCCTTTTCGCTGGTTTACAAGTCCGCTGGTACTATATCGTGGATTTCATAGTGGATTTTCAATGGGTCTTTGTCGGGAACCAGTGCAGGGCGGGAAATTTCTAAAATCGAAGAAGCGGGGTCTAATTTTTTCGGTCAAATTCCAACAAAATTATAAAGAGAAAAACATGACCACAACAATAAATTGTTACCTGAACACAACATAAACAAGGTTCGATAGTCAATTTAATGTGAGAGTTCTCGTTGTAGTCCATCTTTAAGACCGTGCCACAAACTTTAATTCCTTTAATTAAGAATGAGAAATAATTACATGATTTAGTTTATTACCTGTTGTTATACATTGTAGTTGTCATAGGCTGTGTGTTGTCTTTTCAAGTTCCCTGACTTCTTACCTTTCAATATGTTTATAAAAGGTTATTTAATAATAGTCCAAATATAATTTCCTACTTTTGTTTGTTTTTCTACACATACGTGGAAGTTGGATTCCCTCACATCATCAGCATCGCACCAACCAGGAACCATTTAGTTACAAACAAAATAAGTTTAACAGGTCTAGAAAGATGAGTCGCAAGTCAGCACGAGCATGTTCCTTCTCTGGCCAGCACCCTGACCTGTCGGAAGATAAGAGCTTGCCAAAACAGAGGGAAAGGAAGATGTCGATGCCCATTTTACCCCCAGTTAGTGCCTTCTGTGGCCAGCACCCTGGCCTGTCGGAAGGCGTGCCAAAACGGACGGAAAGGAAGATGTCGATGCCCATTTTACCCCCAGTTAGTGCCTTCTGTGGCCAGCACCCTGGCCTGTCGGAAGATAAGAGCTTGCCAAAACGGACGGAAAGGAAGATGTCGATGCCCGTTTTACCCCCAGTTAGTGCCTTCTGTGGCCAGCACCCTGGCCTGTCGGAAGATAAGAGCGTGCCAAAACGGACGGAAAGGAAGATGTCGATGCCCATTTTACCCCCAGTTAGTGCCTTCTGTGGCCAGCACCCTGGCCTGTCGGAAGATAAGAGCTTGCCAAAACGGACGGAAAGGAAGATGTCGATGCCCATTTTACCCCCAGTTAGTGCCTTCTGTGGCCAGCACCCTGGCCTGTCGGAAGATACTAAGAGCTTGCTAAAATGGAGACGAAGGACGATGGCGATTATACCCCCAGTTAGTGCCAACCTTTTAAGAGAATGCTTCTACTTGTATGATAACCAGGTAGTGAGAATGTGAAAAGTAATCGAGCATGGCACTTGTTTTTGTTTGCTTGATATCATTTATAATCATTGTGCTGCTTACAAACAAACAGCCTGCATCCACCGCCTGAATTAACCCCATGTTAAGGGGCTGTATACAAGCTTCTCCAGACTGACCATGCATGAGAATATTGGCTTATTCACACAAACATAACCACAGTGTGCATGTGAAAGACAATTTACATAATGCATACATGAATGCAAATAATCAGATGAACACTGCACAACTGACATTAACTTGCAAGGGGCATGTTTCGGCAAACACAGCTAGAAACTTGTTTCTGACGTCAAATTCTCACTATGAATAACTTTACCCTGAATATGCCCTGAAAATCCATTTTGCCGTGAAATAATAGTTCACCATGATTTCATGGCAATTTCATGGTGTCTCTTCCTCTCGGATATTGGCAATAATGTTCACAATGATTTCAGGGCAAATTCACGGCGATCTCGAGAATTAATGAGCTGCCCCAAAACTGCCACAAGAAGTTCATGTCGTTTTCATGGCGTTTTCACTGCGAAGAAATTCCAGTAGTATTTCATGGAGTTTTCATATTGTTGTGTCGTCATGAAATTGCAGTGAACTATTTATTTCATGGTAAAACAGATTTTCATGGCATTTTCAGGGTAAAGTTATTCATAGTGTCTTGACTCACAGTAGGTTCCCTAGAGTTGTGCAACATGGTTGCTTACATACATGTAGGAAGGTGTGTGAAGGTGTGCTAACATGAACTTAGGAGGGCAAAGTTAACCCTTTGGGTGTCTTTGGGTCCCTTGGTTGATGAAAGCGGCTCTTGACAGTTTGTACCTTAAACCTGAAACTACAGGTAAAGTATACGATTGGTAATTAAAAAAATGACCAAATGGGCGAGTTGAAATGTGAAACTTTCTTGGTGCAAAGCTGATGAGGATATCAATCTTCCCCATTTGACTTGAGGTGCTGTCACTTTTAAGAAATTGTCAGTAACTTGACTTGAACCTGACTTTAAAACGGAATGCATTTTCATTATTTTTGCATTTTAAAACGACACAGCAAAGTCAGCACAATTTTTCACGTGTTGGGTGTTTTAAGCTTGATTCAAAGACGAGAGTAATTAAGTACATGTATGTAAAAGTAGTTTGGCAACATAACTACCCCCAGTTCTTTTCAGAACTAATTACTACTCAATTGAGATTCCACATGGTGTCACCGCAATTAGTCTTACTTATAACTACCAATGTTTTTTACTGTCCCTTTAAACTATTGTGTGCATAATTAAGAGAATTATACATACATGTACAACAAATTGTACATACACGTACTTTCCTACCTTTTACAAAAAGTGGGGTAGCCCTGCCCAATTACATGAGCCACATTATCATTGAGAATGTCAAAACCTACAGGCGTGACAGGTTGAAGACAGGTAACAGAACTGTGGGATCTTGGCATTAGATCTTGCACAGTAACCATAACATGCAGGGTGGTACTCTCTTAGCCCTAACCACCCCAAATCCATCAAAATCCTCCAAGGGGCACTTTATTAGAAAAATCCAACACTGTTGGAAACTGGTACTTTCACCTTTTCAAATGGGACAAAATTACTACCTGACAAGAAGTACAGGCCATTAGTGCTGAATATGAAAGATCAACGAAAATGCATGGTGCATTTTGAAGATAAGGGCATGTTTCCAAAAGTGCACTGATGGATTTTGGGGGATTCAGGAAGGTTCCTAGCCAGAATACCGAGGGAGTTAGGGTTAATCTTGTTGGTAAGTGTGACGTAATTCCAACATTAACCACACCCACTTCGCACGTCCTGGCTCCAACGATCATCATTGACCACGATTTTTCTCTTAAGGATTTACGCAAGAAGCCTGCAACTTGCATTTATGTATTGTAAAAGAATCTGCAAGAGAATTGTTTTTTGAATGTTAAAATCAAGGAATTTAGGTAATTCGTTTTTGTCGTTGGCTGCAGTTTGAAGTACATGTACATGTACATGTTTATTCACTGATTTGTAACACCATGACATTTTCACCAATAGGTCAACAGGGGGACAAAGGTCAATTGTATGATGTCAGGTCTGCCCATCCATGAGCATAGCAAACACTAATGTATTCATTGCCCATGGAGCTGAAGTCATGGACATCATCCATACATACAGTGTGTACATGTGTACAATTGTACATGGGCTATGCATTTAAAGTACATGTACATATGACTGGCTCTGGCAAAACCTTAAACTTGGACCCAATTTTCACAAGTGACCTCCCAAATTTATTACGAAAATTAACAATGTTCACAACGTTTCAGGATTTTTCTTTTTCCATCAAAATCTAGAGAAAATACTCTATATGGTGACATGAAAACTTGTCCGTGGGGTCAGTTTTTGACCTTTATGGCTGTTACGCATTATGGTAAATGCCGAGAAGTTTCGGGTTTTGCCAGAGCGGGTCACATATGTATAGGGTTCGTGGTTCAAGGAGGAAGATAACATCTTATCATCAGGAGACCTCTATGCAAAGTCCAGTAGTGGAAGGCACTCACAATATGTATGACATGACACTGTGACGCAGAGGTCTTAAATGAACTGCATGTGTTTATCATGTAATGGCCTTGGATTTGCATGCATTCTCTAATGATCTCTGTTATCATCTTATAGAATCCAGTGCTGATCCAGATACATGTAGAGTGGGCCATGTATCCACAGGTGGACATAAAGGAGTTCACGGATGTGCTCATTTGCATACTAAAGCTCATTTGCATACTAAAGCTCATTTGCATACTAAATGAGCGCCAAGCTCCATGTAATCAAACCCGCTCAGAAGTAATCTTTCCTAAGTCGGATTTTATTAAAATGTGATGTGATCTGGGAAATTTTTGTAATTTTTGTGTTATATACATGTACATGTACATCAAATTAACGAGGACACTGCTGTTTTCAAAACTGTTTTATTCATGATTCTAGGTTGTCTATAACTTGAGTTATGCTCTTGGGAAGTTATAACCGCCGCTGTCCTTAAAAAACAATGACGGAAATGAAAAACAAAGACGGCTTTTTAATTATCTATCATCATAAAACTAGGTTTTTACATATAAAACGATGGAAGTTTTATTTAATATTTTCAAGAATGATCATTTAGATATTAACAATTAAAATGGTAACAAAAACTCATTGTCAAAAAAAGAGACCTGGGGGAGACATTCGACGGGTTTTCCCAGATCGCATCACAAATGACCTCGCTCAGGATGAATTCATATGATCACAGTATACACTTCCACAAATACATAAACAATTTAATGTTTAAAACAATGATAAAAAGTGGATTAAATGTTCTATTTCACAACAGGTTATTTTTTGGTCCAAAAAGTCATGTCCTTTATTTTGTTTCCCTTGTCTTTAATTCCCTCCAAACCTCTGGAGCAGAGATATATTGTAAAGAATTATTGTATTTCATCCCACAAAATTTTGTAAAATTTGATCACCCTAACAACGGATTGTATGCATGGGGTCACACATCAACAAACCTGTTCGCCATATTGAAAACAAATCTTCAAATTTTGTAACAGTTTATTCCTTTCACTCTTGTTTTTTTTTAATTTGGCGGGAAAAAAGTCACCAAAGTTTATTGTTTACATCGCCATTTCCGTCAGTGGCAAGGGATCTTGACTGGTATCGCGGAGGTCACGCTGGTCCCATATACATGTATATACGACAGGTCATTGTTGTACACTCGTAATGCAGGCTGTGGATACGTGGGACATGGGTGAAAAGGAGAGAGGGGTACACTGCTAATAAGGGGGAAGGGGGGGGGACACAAAATGATTATGGTAACAAAAACGAGGAAGGGCACATCCCCACTTTTCCCTCTCCCCCCCTGGATCCACCAATAAACAGAATCAGCTCACATCAGTGTCCAATCTCAGCCATAATGCACATTGGTAGATACAGGGATGGATGTATTGTTATAACATCAAGGTAATAACTTGGATGGGAAGGTTGGCATACATGTAGTTGTTGGGTTGACATAATGGTACAAGTACTTTCCGTGCCTTCCATCTCTGTGTCGGGTCATTCCATGTCAAATCACCCCCCAAAAATTTTAAACTCTACCCCATTCAAATTGGTTCATATTTGGTACATGGTGTATGCCAACTTTTTGAAGAGCTGGAAAGCAAACAAAAAATATTATACCTCCAATTTTTTGATATTTTGTATAATTGGGTATAATTTTCACCCAAGTTCATCTCAAAGTCACGTGATCCACAAGGTTAAATTCAAGGTCAAAGTAAAGGTCAAAAGGTCATCAAACTTTAAATTGCGCCAACATCAAAAACAGTTTGGATTCCTTATGATATTACCATACCAATATCAACAAATTTGGCCCACGGGTTAAGGAGATATGGTCATTTGAAAATGGGCAGTCATGCCCATTTTGGCCAAAATCGCCAAAAAATGGCCAGCCGTTGCTCGAAAACCATTAGTCCAGTGGGGCTAAAACTTGAAATTTCAGCTTTTGAAGCCAAAATTACCCCATACACCAAATATGAACCAATTTGAAGGGGTTGGGGTTTAACCCATTGGGTGATATGACACGGAATGACCCTGTCCTGGGTTCATAATCCAAACCTTGGTGACTTGTTTTATTGAGTTTTCATGTACCTGATCATGTGGTATTCTTCTCTAGATTCTCTGCCCCTTACCTCCCGCCTTGATAACTTAATGTTCCTTCATGCCTTCACAGCTACATGTAGGCTCACAGGGCGTTTGTACATTAGGCTCACAGGTCCACGTACAGCGCTATTGGTTTTTCTGAGGAATTATTGGCTTCATCACCAAAAATTGATAACGTGGCTTTTTCCATTAGCTTTTTCATTTAAATATCACTCCCCTGCTCCTTTCAGTACATTTGGCCATCCAGTTGATGGACCAGATGAAACCATATGTCTGTTTTTGAAAGGTGGGATAGCTATGCAGATGTACATTTTTAGATGCCATCAGCACACAAAACCATGAACTTTACTGGACAGCTTTTCACCTTTTAAAACCATTCGGAGAACAAAGATATTGAAAATACTGGGAGACCGCCAATCATTTTGTTTGGATAGCAAAAATGGTGGAGCGATGGAGTGGTAATCAGAGGGTTGCTGGTTCAAGTCCTGCTTCAACTAATTTGTCTTCGTTCGCTTAAAAAAAAATCATTCAATTACCTAGTTAGTTTTTATTGTGGATTTGTTGATGATTTAACATTCTATCTTGGAAACAGGATAATCTCGACATGAACATCCCGGGCTGGGATAACGGTGAGGTGACCATTAAGGGCACCATCGGCATCTGTGCCATGGCCAAGAAGTCCAGCTCCAAGCCGATGCGGGAGATCCTGAGCCGGCTGGAGATTTTCGAGCACATCGAGATCGACATCTTCAAGGAGGAGGTCATCCTCAACGACCCCGTGGAGGAGTGGCCCATCTGTGACTGCCTGGTCTCCTTCTTCTCACAGGGGTTCCCGCTGGAGAAGGCGATAGCCTACGCAAAGCTGCGCACACCACTGATGATCAACGACTTAGAAGCACAGTACAACCTGCTGGACAGGTACGTTAGTTGGTAAAAATTGGCAATTCAAAAATAGCCAAACGGTTTAATTTTCATTTAAACTTAATCAGTGTGGAACTGATGATGGTATCAATCTTCCTTAGAAATACGTATGTTTGAAGTGCTGTTATTTAAAAAAAAAAAAAAAATAAAAAAAATAAATAAAAATAAAAAATAAAAAAAATACCCAGTTCAAATTTAGGAAAGGGTACTCTTTCCTACGTTCCATATTAAAATGAATACACAAAATCTTAAAGCATTTTCTTGGAACAACACAATATAATAAGCTGAAAGGTTTGTACACGTATGTTGATTCAAAGAGAGTAACCAGTCCTTTATCTTTAAATGAATTGGAAATGAATTTGTTAGCATCCAATCTGATTGGAAAGCTGGGTAGCTAGTTTAAATTTGTTCACATTTTCGTTGTTTAAAAAAAATGCCACACAGTGTCACTCAAATGCGTGCATGTGCGTTCTCAATCCCCAGTTCACTCCAACTTGTGATCACAAGGCCAGTCAGACAGGGTTCGTGAGCTGACTGAGGGTGCTCACCCTGTGTTGCAATGTATCAAGGATTTCCTATACCTTGAAGTATTTCTGTCTGGATGCTATGATTTTAAGTAACAACATTTTAGATTTAATTTTGCCCTAACAACATTTTTAACAGAATTTTGGTAATAAACTGTATTAACCCTCCTACTAAAGCTGCACTTTAGTGGCAAGTACCTGTAGAGATCACAATCAGTCAACTGCCTGTTTTAACTGTTGACTCAAACGTGCACACAGGGGCATTTTTGACTGCTTTTTACTCTCAACAATACAAGACAAGGCTTTTACCAGTCAAAAATGGTCAACATATTTTGACCTGTAAATGTACCGTACTTACTACATGTAAGGTTTGACAGTGTTCAACTTTTAAGTGCACTCGTATAATATATACCTTAGCAAGTATATCAACATTTTGACTGATTTTGATGCTTGTAGTCATATGAGGGTTATAATTCCACTTTATAATGGAATGCAAAATTTGTGTTCACCTATCAAAATTGTTTTAATGCATTTTCATAGTGTTTTCTTGCTAAAGACAATGCAATGAGCTGAACTTTCACAAGTTTGTTTTATTTAATAAATTAACTCTGTTCATGGCATTGTGTAGTCCAAATGCACACATACATGTACACACTGAACACGGTAATGAGATACCTTGCCTTGGGGCATCATGGGATATGCGCTCGATGTCACTCTGTATCATCATCATTTAGGCTGTGTTCATCCAGTGTAGGATGTAGCCCTCATGAAAATGCCATTCATCTCTATTTCTAGCTGTTCTTGTCCATGTTGTTCCTGCATATGCCCTGATGTCATCTCTCCATCTTCCTCTCTGTCTACCTCTTTTCCTTTTCCCTGTCCTTGGTTGCCACTCCAATAGTCTTGTTGTCCACCTGTTGTCTTTTCTTCGGGCAGTGTGTCCAGCCCATCTCCATTCATGCCATTTAGCTTGTTTTATTGTCCTTATGATGTCTCTCACTCCAGTTTTCTTTTGTATTTCTGTGCATTTAACCCTGTCTCTGATTGAGATACATGTATGTAGCATTTGTCTCTCCATTGCTCTTTGTGCTGTACGGAGTTTGTATTCTATCAGTTTTGTTGTTGTCCATGTTTCTGCTCCATATGTTATTGTAGGTAGTACACACTGATCATATACTTTTCTCCTTAGAGCCATAGGTATGTTCTTATCACAAAGTATTCCTCGGTATCGTCCAAAGGAACACCATCCTGTCTTTATCCTGCTTGAGACTTCGTCTTGTGTTATTGTCTTGCATTTTCACTGTTTGGCCCAAGTATTTGTATTCATTGACCCTGCTGATCTCTTGGTCCTCCACCGTTGTGTCATCTGTGTTGAAGTTTGTCATGTACTTTGTCTTTCCCTTGTGCATCTTCAACCCTATGTCTTTACTTTTTCTGTTTACTTCATTTATTTGCACTTCCAAATCGTTAACAGAAGAGGTGATTAGAGCCACATCATCTGCAAAGCGTAGATCTGTCAACATTTCTCCATCAATGTTATACCCTTTCTCATCCAGGGACGTGTTCTTGAAAACCTCCTCTAACACTGCGGTGAAGATTTTGGGTGACATTGGGTCCCCTTGCCTAACTCCCCTGTTGATGTTTATTTCCTGTGAGACGTCTTTGTCAATGTGTATCTTTGCTGTTGCTCCAGTGTAGATATCTTCTAGTAGCTTTATGTATCCTTCACTGATTTCCATTTTTCTCAAAGCTTGAAACAGATATTTGTGTTCCACTGAGTCAAATGCCTTTTTATAATCAATGAAACCAACACACAAGTCCAGTTGATATTCATTGGCCTTTTCGATGAGTTGGTTTAGTGCATATAAATGGTCTGTTGTTGAGAAACCTTTTCTGAACCCAGCTTGTTCTCTTGGTTGATGCTCATCTAGAACTGTCGTAATCCTGTTTTGTATAATTTTGGTTAGAATTTTGTAAAGATGTGATAAAAGACTGTAATTCTTGATGTCAGCTTTGTCGCCTTTGTCACTCTGTATATATTCCCTTTAAATGACAATTACTCAACTCGGCTATCTTTGTGGCTGGGCTTTGCCCAAGGAATCCCATAAACTGCATTAACCTTAACTCCCTAGGCCCATTTGCTTACACACAACCTGAATCTTCCAAAATCATTCAGTAGTAAAGCAAGCACATGACATGTATGCACACATGTATGTGTTTCTAATCTACATGGCCAGGGACCCTCCCTGCATGCATGGAGCAATAAACAGTGTCCACTGACCCAAGCACTGACCTTGCAATCACTACAACAATCATGGATGTACATGTACCATGGAAAGGCAAGTATGCCTAATAACCTCAATCCTCCAAAATCCTTCACTTTAGCAAAGAGCATGTAGCATGCAACCTCAATCCTTCAAAATCCTTCACTTTAGCAAAGAGGATTTTGGAGGATTTGGCAAGGTTAGGGTTAATTCCACAAAGTCTGGGCAAGCAGATTGATAACTTAAAATGTTCAAGGTTCAAGTGGAATATCTCATTTGTTTTCATAACTTACAGGAGGAAAGTATACAGAATCTTGTTTGAGCAAGGGATCGCTGTACCTCGCTTCATCTTCTTCGACAGGGACAAAGAGAATGCTGGTAAATACTCATTTCTCCCTAAAACATATAGATTGTGTCATATTTGAACTGTATGTATAGGAGTGTCATGACCAAGTGGTCTGGTGAACAGGACTCAAGTTCTGGTGGCTGGGTCATCAGAATGTGGGTTTGAATCTCAGCCAGGCTGGTCATGGTGCTTGTGTCCGCGATGAGTTATATAATTAACCCTGATTGTTTCTCTACACCAAGGGGTATAAATGGGGACCTGCAAGGGCAGAGATGGTTATTGTGTTTAATTAGCCCCCCCTCTGGCCTAGAAATCCGACGCGAATCCGCGAATCGATTCGTGCCCAACATTAACAACGCGAATCTAAGAACACGTCCGCATGTCCGGCAATCGGAAAAAAAAAAAAAAGTTTCACTTTCAGCTTTATTTTTGTGTCAACATTATGGATATGTTTTTACTTTTTCCAAAGACTCGCTTTCCATAAAATCATTCTTAATTTTACGTCAATCCGACACAAAGTTGAGCCTTTTTTTTTCTTCCCTCATCTTCTTTGTGTATCGTTTACTAAATTGTTTACAAGGTATTCATTCACGAATATCAGCCACTCAGCGAGTCGCAGAAGTCCGGCACACTCCATATTTTTGTTGTCAATAAATAATTATAAGCATTAGTGACCTAAGGTCAATCTGTTTTTATCTGTCCGCGGATTGGTTGATAGCACGAAAGCTCCCGTTTTTGAGCCAATAGTCTTCGCGGATAGTAAGCTTACGGCATCAATCTGTTTTATACATGTGGTTACCATGTACCGTGATAGATTATCGCAATATTTCTTTTCTTTCTGTTTCTTTTTCTGGGCTCCAATTCATTTTATAAAAATCAGAAACATTAAAAAACGACAATATCTAACAAAATAGTGAACATTTATGACAAATTTTATGGTTCACAAAACATCGCTGTACATGGTAACAACACTTACAGTTCTGTCAAGAAGTTCGGCAAGATGGCTCACGGACTTGCCAAGCCGAAGAAAACCGTAAGCCTAAATAGCTATAATTAATGGGACGATGAGTTGAAAAACAACTACATATATGAAGAAGAAGAAGGTAGGATTTACAAAATGAAATGCATGATACATGTATGTACGAAGCATGTTGAATCCATTCAGGCGAAATATAGAGGGAAAGTGGTCGACGATGTGGTGAATTACAAGGAAACATGGGACAACATTAAGAGTTAAAAGTTACACTAATGAATGACATTCATAATCTTCATTGTCATAAAAGTTGTTACTGAATGTTTATTTGAAAGGAAAAAAGTGGAAACAATAAGAACACTGGAGTAATACAAAGTTGTTTGTTATGTCCATTCATAAATGCTTTATTTTCCAACATTACATTTTGCAAATTCACTTATACAATTTGCAAAGAAAAAAAAAATACAGATTCTCGCAAAATACTCCTGTGAGAATCCATTCCCCGAAAATTGGGAGAATCCAGGATTCTCGCGAAATTCTTCCGCGAGAATCTGAATGGATTCTCGCGCAGTGTTGCGAACGTCTAGGCCTGCCCCTGAGTGCCTCACAAGTTGCATCCTCTCCAGGGAGTTGAGAATGTTCCAGGAATGATTTAGGTATGCCTGGCGACCGAAAAAAAAATTGGGATTTCCTTCTTTGGTGATGAAAAGCTATTTCTAATAATTTGTTCACATATGCTTTTTTAACACAACTGCACTGTCATTTCAAAATGAGCAGAAATTACCAGGTTTTATTTGCAAATTCAATTGCATGTATGTAAAGGCAGAACTTTTCTTTAAAAAAAAATCATATTTTTTTGTTCCTGTCTCGGGCATAGAAAATTCTGAAACCAAAATGAGATGCACCTAAGGACAGAATAATATTGCAGAATAATTTGTATCCCCGTCCCTCCTTTGAAGGTGCAATTATGCACATTTACAAAAAGGTTGCTAGAATTTTTGCTTCAAGTGTTTTCCGTAAAAATTTTGAATGCTTCTCCACACTTTTGTCATGACTTAAGTCATAATTCATAATTCACCCGAATGCAAAAGCAAAGTGAATATTATGACATTGATGGTCAAGTAGCGCGATTTCATCGCCAATGTAACAGTATATAAAGCGACCTTCAGACTCAGGATTGAGCTGAAAACTTCACAGACTAGTTGTTTAATATATTCATTCAAAAAAATGAAGCATACTCATAGAAGCAGTTTTGGCAACATTAACAATGTATCTTACATAAATAACCCTTTAATCGTAACTTTTTTTTGGGGGGGGCACTGTGTTTTTTCACCTGTGTACCTCGTTTATTTTAAAAACGATAAAATAAAAGCATACATATGTGGAGAGTTCTGTTTTTTTCTCTTTCATTTGATTCTAAATTCATCTGAAAATGGTGTAAGTAGGTCTTGACCTTCTCAACATAAACATAACATAAAACTATGAAAATTGTAAGTTCTAATGTGTTGTCATGGTAACAGAATCCAACATGATTTGAATTAGACAAATTATTAACAAAAAAAACATACCAGGAATCATTCTAAAGGGCCTATAAGGAGCATTTATGCAAGAAACAATTACATACATATACTGAGAATCAAAAGAAACTTATAAAATCTTTGGAAGGACACTCATTCAAATCCTCCACGGAAAAATGAAAAATATTTGAACACGGGTAAACTTCAGTAATCTTTACTAAGCACATGTCAATAAACAAGATTACTGTAGTTTACCTGTGTTCAAATATTTTTCATTTTTTCGTGGAGGATTTTAATGAGTGTCCTTCCAAAGATTTGATAAGTTTCTTTTGATGCTCAGTATACATACGGTTTGCTAAAAAGTTGCAAAATCTCAAATTTAAACACTAACTGCTGAGCAGTCCCTTCTAGATGATCAGGGCACCCTCTATTGGTTGGATTTTGTCAACCAGTGCAGTGGCTCATTTTCTGCAGTTGGTGTCTGTATTATCTACTTGTGCAGTTAATGTATACATTTACTTAGTATGAATTTGTACAAAGGTTACATTTTGATATCAAAAAAGTGTGAAAATAACTCTTATAAATTTATACATAAATGCCCACCATTGGGGTGTATTAATGTCCGGTAAAGACCGGCTGCCCAAGTATGCATTATCAGCGATCAGCAATAATAATCTATCACTCAGAAAGTACACTGTATGTGAGTATGTGCCAAGTATGCAATTACGCGCCATGCTGGAATGAACCAATCAGAGTGTAGAAGATTGTAGATCATGTGACGTGAACTCACAGTCCAAGTTGGAATATCATCCGTTCTCAAATACAGGATTTGTTGGATTCTTTCTTGCTCTGTTTCAATACAAATGACACTGGATATTGAAAATTTTAAAACAAAGTCAAGGTGGGCATTTATGAATGGGAATAAAACTTTGACGCTTGGTCTTTTCCTTCAGCTTGTTCCTTTATTTCCTGTGACCATGATCCTCATTCTTTATCCGGTGAAGACCATGCAACAGCTTTTATTCCATTTAGTATACATGTACTTTACATTTAATGTACTCACAAGATCATCAGAGCACTTTTGGAACTTGTTTATTCACAAATACATGTAGTTAAAGACACAATACTTAGTGTACATGTATGTGCATTATCCCTCCTACTATAGCTGCACTTTAGTGGCAAGTAGCTATAGAGGTCAAAACCAGTCAACTGCCTGTTTTGACTGTTGACCCAAATGTGCACACAGGGGAATTTGTAACTGGTTTTACTGTCATTTTGACCACCCTGAACAATACCAGACAATGCTTTTACCAGTCAAAAACGGTTGACTCATTTTGACCTGTAAATGTACTTACTACACGTAAGGTTTGACAGTGTTTGACTTTTAAGTGCACTAGATATATACGTTGGCAAGTATATCAACATTTTGACTGATTTTGACCCTTGTAGTAGTAGGAGGGTTATAAAGCATTATACATATGCTTGAAAAACATTTATTTTACTACACAGACATGTACAGTGACAGAAAAACAATGATTATTCTCAAAAATAAGAAGTAACACTTGTATGTGATAATAGGAATGTGCGTTCTACAGAGAAAACTTCATGAAGTTAAAAAATACTAGCTTAATCCCGAGTTTCAATCCGATGTATTTACGTTCATGGTGCAGTCTTTAATTTTGTTTAATTTGATATTCTCATACATGTTTACTTGTAGCATCAAATTTTGTTTTATTTATAACAATTAACCCTTCTACTTTTGCTGCACTTTAGTGGCAAGTACATGTAGCTATAGTGGTCAAAGTCAGTCAACTGCCTGTTTTTACTGCTTGACCCAAATATGCAAACAGGGGCATTTTTGACTGGTTTTTACTGTTATTTTGACCACCCTCAATAATGATTTTTACCAGTCAAAAATAGTCGACTCATTTTCACCTATAATTGTACTTACTATAATTGTAAGGTTTGACAGTGTTTGACTTTTAAGTGCACTAGATATACCTTGGCAAGTACATGTATATCAACATTTTGACTGATTTTGACCCTTGCAGTCACAGAAGGGTTAATAAATTGCTGATGAATAATATCTAAGATGTAAATTTTTTTTTTTTAAATAGAATATTTTATGATGCCTTCCATTAAGAACAATACAACATTTGCCTGGAAATGGAAATAAAATTAAGATTGACAAAACGTTTTGTGTAATGGAATGGGGTGATTCAAACTTTCTAATTCTAATCCTATACCCCCTCCTGTACCCTATTCCCCTGTCCCAATTATAGCAACATTTTAACCCTAACCCCCTACATGTACATGTAGCTGTTTTGGCTAAGAACATTCCTCATCAGTCCGCCAAAATCCAACACCATGCACAAACACTACCACCCAACTGTTGGACTTGGCTGTAATTAGGACACCCTGCCAAGTATCCTTGTCTGGGCTGTTACGGTACTTACACAGTCCATAAAAATCAAACAAACCCTGCTGTTGGAGTTTGAATGGTTTGGGGTAGTTAGGGTTAAGGGTATGAAATATTGCTTTTTGAGAATATTTTGATAAAAGTTAAGGAAAGTTTTGTGATTTTTCTTTTGTGAATTTTAAAATTAAAAAAAAATGTTTAACCAACGATAACCCAAACGTAATTTATTAATTTTGTTGTTAATGGATCAAAAAAAGTTGGTGAAGGATCCTATGGACCAACCCCTACTGGACAAAATGTGAGAGTAAACACCTAGCTCCCTAACTGGGGGTTTTCACCCATATTGAATAGGACCAGAACAGTGTACAAGCCAGTATTTGGAAATAGGGTGTCCAAATTTGAAAAATTTTTCAAAACAGGGTGTCTAAAAGTTTGACTTACAATACTTGTGCAAATGGGGTGTTCAAAAGACACCCAAATCCCAAAGTTAGTGCGAGCTAACACTATTAATAAGACAACTTAATAATATCCAATATGGCCTCCACCATGCTTAAAGTGGACCATGGGATTTGGGGCAATAATATTGACAAAATGGCATGTTTGGTGTCTACATGTACAGGTTTTCTGACATTCTAATAATGCGGCGTTCACACAGTGCCGATTATGGCTCCCGTTTGAGATCAGACAGCGCTACGACACGAAAAGTGAAAAAGTCGGATTACTATCCTCAATGATCTGGAATGTCCTAGATCATTGTCTGAACGCAGTCGTATACGTTCGTAACAGAGTCCTACGGATCGGGAAAGGTCCAGAGAGGTCGGCCAAGCACTCCCGACAGTAGGTGCGTCCCGTAACATTAGGGAAACTCAGCCGATTTTGTCTAGTCGGATTACAATCATGACTATGTCGTGACAGATTCTGCTGTATCGGATCAAAATCGTAACAATGTCCTGTGTTGTCTGGACGGTGTCTGGACGGTGTCCTGTGGATCGGACGCTGTCGTGATGAACGGGCATGATTTGGAGTGAGAATCCGCCGCACGATTCTTTTAGGACCGGACTATCACGTGACTAACTGTTTTCTAACGGATGTCTTCCGTCAGCGTCGGTTCACTGTCCGGTCACTGTCTGATCTCTGTCGGATCGCATTCGGGAGAATCGACGCTGTCGGGACAGATTCGGTCGTTTTACCATGCTGAAGATACAAATCGGATCAGATTCGGATTGAGAACGGGAGAATCGGGACGGTCGGCTGGAAACGGCTGAATCGGGACGCTTCCTGAACAATATCTGATTGTTGTCGTGATTAAATAAATGTTTTTACAAATTTGTGAATTTCCCGCCACGAATCACAGGATCTTGATCAGACTTTTGACAAATTTTAATCGGGAATGGTCCTATCAAGGACGGCAGTAAAAATCCTGAATGTGTGACTGAGGCTTAAGAAATAACATCGAGCTATGATACTACTGTGCACATACATGTATCCGTTTTTAAAAGTAATTATTGTGGCTACAGGAAGTGGGGAGTGAGTATATTTTTATTGGGTGAAGATTTTTTTTTAAAGGACCCCATACAATAGGGGCTTTGCACTGCATGCTTATGTGATTTCAACCACCCCACCCCCAGTGTTCACAATGGATTTCAGCCCTTGCACTATAAATTCACATAATTTGATCTGTAGTAATACATACACATTGAAGTACCATTGCTTGCACTGCTTTATATTAAGTTAAACTGGTGAAGAAAATTCCACTGGATCAGGAAGCCCTGTTTTACCAATTTTGTCCATTTCTATTTAGAAATTAACTATAACATACAGTACATGTACATCACAATTATTACTTGTTTTGTTCGCTCACTTAATTTGTTAGTAGTACATGTACTTAACATTTCTTATTCTGCTTTTTGAAGTAAATCTTACAAAGAAATTCCACTTAGGAACCCCATTTTTGGGGTTTTAATTCTGTTTAAAATTATAAGCAAATCATCGCCACGTCACATTTCTTTTTGCTCGCTTAATTTGACAGTAAATGTTATCTTTTGCTTTTTAAAGTAAAACTTAAAGAAATTTCACTCAGGGACCTGTATTAAATCTGGTTTTTATTTATTTAATAAAAATTCTATAATAAAAACTCATTAAATGTTTCAAACAGTCCATTTTTAACCACATCGGCATTCCTTCTGCTCGTATAATTTGATAATAGAATCTTTTTGCTCTGCTTTTCAAGATAGAATTGTTTAAAGAAATCTACTCATTACATGTACTCTTAACATCAAAATATCACCGATGTACCATGTTTCCTGCAAGTTGAATAATTCATATTACAAATGGCAGTAATATTGGCTACAATATTGGTACGTTCAGACAGCGTACTAAAGTCGATTGAACTGCCGTTTGAACCTTTTTGAGTTGAACTATGCATGAATGGACCAAACCGAGTTGAACTGGCAAAACTTAGACTATTGAGCCGGAGAGTTTATCACTAAATTGGTTTATCATTTAAATGATGTATGGAAAGAATCAAGATGAACCACATCCGGGTTTACTCATGTGGTTGACCTTCTTTGATGTAAACCTTGTAAACATGTAGGTAGGTTTTTGGCGCGCAAGAATGTACATGAATGTACATTGTACATGTACTTATGTGCCATGGCCATGGCATACACTGTAAGCAGTGGTACCTTGCAATGGCATTTCACCTGTTAAGTTATGCTGATTGTCTGTGTTAAATTTTCCTGTAATCCACTTTCGTTAGATTTACCCATTTGTCATGAACTTGAAAGGAGTTGCCTGTAATAATTGAAGACATCTAATTTTCATAAAATTTGTTTCTCTAAATGAGCGAGATCAGTGGAAAATTTGAAGATTTGAATCAGGGCCACATGTACATGTAGGCTTATCAAAAGGTGGCATGTTTGAATCACAGATTGTTACATGGGTGTGCTAACATGCTTGGACTTGCATTATGCATGTACCCATTCTTCGTTTACTAATAAAAATATGTAAAAATGTTCCAGTTGTTTCACACACACAAATGAATGTTGGCCGATTCTGTACAATTTTCTTTGGCAGAAATTGTATGTTGACAAGCCGGTAGTGCTCTATAGCCATTTTGTATTTTCCTATACCAAGTTCCATGGAGAACTACACTAGTTTAAACTAGTTCTAATTTCCAAACTTATCCATGACCACTTCAGTGCACTTGACAGAAAATAAAACTCTTTTGAGGGTTCATTTGTTAAGATTTCTCAAAATGAGATGCCAACAATCCACACAAAATGCTGTGATAAACTGTTCATTGCATGACCCTCAAAATTCTACTGAGTTTTACTGTTGATGTTCGGCGCATGAAATTACCTTCGACACTAACTCTGTAATAATTGTGGTCATTTACGGTACTGTGTACAACACAATAGTGATCAGGATTTTTGTACACTGTGCAATGATTCTAGGATCAAGAGTGCGTGCTTTATGTCTGAGCCACGATTTTTGTGACATCTTAAAACTGTTTTAATTTGAAGATACCTGTAAGCCTTTTTGAGTTGAACCGCTAGCTGTAAGAATGCATGGTATTTTTTTTACGACCAACCCCCCCCCCCCTCCAGCTCTTAAACATTAAACTGTTTCGGGTTGAACTTTAAATGCTGTCTGAACATACATTGTAGCCATAGCCATTAAGCTTTCCCCAAAAAACGAAATTAGATTAAAATGAATTAAGTGCTTGAGTCAACGTGACATGAATCAATTTTCGTAATTGTGAATGATTCAAATCTGCGCCGTCTGCCAGCTTAATGTAACGAAATTAGATGAAAATAAATTAAGTGCTTGAGTCAGCGTGACATGAATCAATTTTCGTAATTATGAATGATTCAAATCTGCGCCGTCTGCCAGCTTAATGTAACAGCAGACACGTGACAAATGTGCTTGTACCCCGAAAGTTACATATTTTGTGGTGTTATTAAGGAAAAAATATTGTAAATTCATTCAGATTAATTGTATCATTACCAACATGAAGTGTGCCACTCGTGTACTATCTTAGTCCACGGCATGATAATTTAATAACAATGGATTTGGGCCATTCATGGTATATTTGTCTACAGACTGACGCGCAAGGTTTCAAAAAGAAGCAGTGCAGTCTGGGAGACATACCCGACGTGTGAGAGAACTGTGTCTCGCGTGCGCACTACCTCGGCGTTTATCGCGTTCACCCCTTGTTCGCCCCACATCCGATGGTTCGCCTGCGACTAGTTTAAGATTATAAACACCTCAAAAAAAGAAAGTCCCCACCTGTATGTTTTAAAAATATTTTTAAATTTTAGAGACTTATGAGCATAAACATGATATGACGATTTAACCTGATCATCGACACACATGTTGCAAGCAAGATTTGTGCGGATAACGTTGCGCATCAGTGCACACAACTCGGTTGATTGTGTGGGGGTACCTGTTCATTTCTCACAACTTTGCATTGTGGCTCAAAATAACGCCCCTGAACTCAAGCAAAATGGGTTATCCCTTTTGTCATAAGCTTTATTTGTCTGTTACATAATGTCTTGGAGCACTTTTAAACTAAAGACCTCATTATTGGAATGTTCATTTGCATGGGAAGGTATTGCCCAGGTCCGCATCCGTCGCCTCATAAACAGTATGCACCGAAGGTGTCGGGCAGCAATCGACAATCGTGGCGGTTATACCCTTTACTGAACAAACCCAACATGCTGCTTATGTCTTAAGTATTGGTCAATAAAGCTGATGACAAAAGGGATAACCCATTTTGCTTGAGTTCAGGGGCGTTATTTTGAGCCACAATGCAAAGTTGTGAGAAATGAACAGGTACCCCCACACAATCAACCGAGTTGTGTGCACTGATGCGCAACGTTATCCGCACAAATCTTGCTTGCAACATGTGTGTCGATGATCAGGCTAAATCGTCATATCATGTTTATGCTCATAAGTCTCTAAAATTTAAAAATATTTTTAAAACATACAGGTGGGGACTTTCTTTTTTTGAGGTGTTTATGTCTAGTTCTAGGAACTACATGTATCATTGCACTTCAAGTGCCTAATACCATGATACATTACGGCAGGCCATGATTGGGTGCGTTTTCGCGACCCTAACCAGAAACTTGTTTGTGACGTCATATTCTTGACGGCATAGCTATGCAAAAATGCGAACATAACCAGAAAATTGTTTTCAGTTTGCGACGTGTTCAATCATCAACGTTACTCAAAATATACGGTGTAATTCAAATTTTGGCAAAATAGAACTTACTCGTGAGTGCTAGTAATACGAACAATCATTCCAATGGAATTATTCAGGGAACGATTTCGTTCAAAAATTTTGCATAGCAAAACTGTGATGCAAAAAATAAATTTGCATAGCAAAATAATTTTTTGTATAGCAATCTGTGAATTTTGTGTAGCAAATTTAAATATGCTTAAAATTACAGAAGGTAAAGGTGTTTTTTTAAGGCTTTACTGTCGTTTGGTTCATAATATGAATGTCCAAATTTTACCAGAAATAATAATTTTTAGTGTCCGGAAATTGAGCCACAGGTGGTAAAAAACGCACTTGTAACTATGAAAGTTAGTCCTCCATCCATTTTCTTTTTTGTTTACATTATTATAACGATCGCTAAAACAGAGGCAATATCACGAAAACAAATTACCGACTGCGACAGGTTCGGGTGCTTTTCAAAGTGAATTTCGCCGAGTGTAACATTACTTTGTGGTATGATCAAGCTTGATTTTGATTACCAGTATTCGTCAGGAAAATGAGTGGTTGAAAGCGCGATCATATTATGTGCCGAAATGATTCTAAATCTCACCACTACATACATGTATATAAATGAATGCTCATTTTGTTAATTTTCAACAACTTTTATTATAACCAAGTTAGTAAAGTTTCTAGATTTCCTTTGTTGCATACGGCTGTAGTGAACATGGTACTATTGTGTATAGGGGGTGGCTCAATTGCTCAATGTTCCAACCCCCAAACTCGGGAGAAGAAAACATAAACATGTGCGAAGCTAAAAAAAAAAAAACTGGGTGGTTGTTGTGTGTTTTCCATTTCGGGAATTTCGCCCGTAGTTAATTCATCAGCAGAAAAATATTGCATGCACATAGAATTTTAGGCATTGTGGATAAAACCTTTACGGATTGCTGGGAAATAAAGTTGCATGTACGGATACACATAGGTAAAACAAGTGCACGTGTTTACTGTTGCAGCAATACCGTCGCATCGTGAAGTCATCGTTGACCACGTACGTCGCACGGACGTACCCCCGGGCGTGGTCTGGACACGCGGAAACAAACCCAGTCGGGACGGATAGCTTGATATTTTTTGGTCGGAAATATACATGTAAACGTTATTTCGGGAAAGGTTTGTGAATATGATTTCAAAAATGTTTATAAATCTGTCGAAATTTGTATCGCAAAATCTGCGATGCATTGTTTGAAATTCCATCGCAGATTGTCCAAATTACGTCGCATTTTGCGATGCGATACAGGGGAAAATCGTTCACTGGAAATTCCATCTTGTTTTAACAAATATTTAACCAAACTTTCGTTACTTTTTACAATCCGCCATCTTGAAACCAAGCGTAACCCATCAGAAACTTCAGTTCGCGTTTGGTCAGAACAATGACGTCATCGCAGCACAACCGAACTCGTGAAAATGCATTATATAACCAATGACCGAAGCCCAAACATGTTTCTGGTTACAGTCGCGAAAACGCGTCCCAGGGTAGCAATATTCGTAACCATGCTTGTTGTGCTTGTGCACATTTGGAGTACAATACCATGGTATGGATTAACAGCAGGCTGGCACACTTCATGTACATGTTCACTGTAGGTAATTTGACTTCTGATTGTACTCATTCTAATGTGGAAATAATCATCAGCTGATGATCCATTTCAGATTTGATTTTTTTAATTCATGTTTTCTCAAAAACCTTTAACATGTAAGATGAAATAACATCTCAAGATGCTTGGTGCTATTACTATCTGAAAACCAAGTAAACCTTTTGATAGTAATTTGCTCAGTTTCTGTGGGAATTAGCAGTAGTGTACACCCATAATCAACAGGAAACCTATACATACAATGTACATTGAAGGGATTAAACTTATTTATTGCTTCTAAAATCTGTGAAAAGTTTGTCTTGTGTTGTGTAGTTAAGAATGGTTATCTGTTACCCTGATTACAGATACTGCAGCATTCCCCTCTGCAGTTTGCATTGATGTGTTATGTGTTGCTGATTCATCGGCCAGGTCCACTCGGTTGATACCGTGCTGGAATCTACCACACACCATTTTCTTGGCTTGTTTCCTAAAGCGATCATAAGTGAAGCAGTAGATGACAGGATTAATGCAAGTGTTCACCACCACAATGGCGCCTACAGCCTGGTACACAAAGCTATCAGTAGAATTGTTGTTCAGGCCGATATTGTACAGGATGTAGTTGATGTCAGTAGGTATCCAACAGATAGCAAAGAAGATAGCCACTACAAGCAAGGTCTTGGTGACGTTTTTATTGGCTTTGGACAGCATTTTTCTGGCCTCATTGTTCATGTCACGGACCCTAGCCGTAGACCGCCTGTGGAGCTCTAAGATGATTTTGGTGTATGCAAATACGATGACCACAAGTGGGATGATGAGCTCTAGGAGAAATATAACAACTCCTCCAATGGCCTGGACTGCAGGGATTTTCCAAGACACATCACAGGCGTTGTTGATTTGATATGAGATTGCAATGAGATGAGCCTCAGGTATCCAACCACACATCCAGGTAGTGGCCATGATCATCTTGAGTCGACGGGTGGAGAACATGTTACGGTGACTGACCGAGTGACAAGTAGCAAAATACCGCTCCATGGATATGGCAACCAGATTGTAGGTGGATGTTAGAAACATACCATACTGGGGCCACTCTGACCACCATAGTTTGCAGTAGAGTGAGCCAAGGATGTTGTCTGGTACAAACGCTGGTGGAGATACAACCAGAATGCGGCGGAAAAGAAACACAAGTGATCCCAAGAAATCCACAAAGGATTGATGGATGATAAGCTTGTTGGTTGTAGAGTTGAAAATCTTGCGGTAGCGCAGCATGACCAGACATACATATGCATTGCCAATCACACCAAGAGTGCTTAGTGCAATATACACATAGAAAGCAATGATTGTATTATTGGGGGATTGGTCATTGGGATTGGATGTAAGACTAGAAACGGTAGACAGCTCCATGATGTGTTTGAAACAACAAATGATTCAGTATCCCTGCAGGTGTCTTGATATATCTGTACACACTATTTGTACATGTACAGCTTATAAGTTTTATTCCTTGTTGAAGAATTGTTCATGGGATGTGCTACCCTCTCTTCCTTCCAGCATTTTTTATATACATGCATTTCAAGTCAGGCACATCTTCAGATGAAAGCTTGCCAAACTACATGTATAATGTGTATAAACTATTTAACATAACGCATCACAGACACCAATATATTATTTGCAAACTTCAAGCTGTTTAGAATACTGTGACTTTGAGGTGTTCCATTTTAATGGCAGGGATGTAGAAGGCATGGAATGGGAAGAACAAGTGTAAATATCTTGCTATCATTTGATAGGATGGAAATCCTTTTTTTTTTGTTACATCTCCAGCATATATTTTTTTTCAAATTTAATTTGTTAATACAAGTAGCTTGCCGAACTATTAAAGGAAATTGAAGGTACATGTACATGTGACAGTATGCCTTGCATGGGTCCTACCAGAAAAAAAAACAACAACCATTTCTCACTCTTGAAATATTCTCATGGATTGACGTTTTGATTTTGTAACTCGGTTTTCTTTTATAAAAAAACCCCAACCCTTTTTAGACGAAAGAACATGTATTCTTGTCATCTGTACATTACATGTATTTATATTTAGCATTCATTATATAAGCAGTGTGTATGAGGCTGCTCATAAGTCCTGGGAGGTTCTATATATTTTCATAAGCAGTGTGTATGAGGCTGCTCAGTCATAAGCCCTGGGAGGTTCTATATATTTTGCTTGTAAACGTCTGTACGTGATTCATGGTTACACATGTAATTTGTGTTTCAGATTTGCCTTTTCTTGAAGAATCTGCAAATTTTCCAGACCTGAAACACGTTGCCAGTGAAACGGCTTAATTTTACTAAGTATTTTTAAGGTGTTTTGCAAACGGGGGAATTGTGCAAGCTTGTTTGTTTTCGATAAAACCTTCTTTTTAGAAGAGGAAAAGAATGTGTATTCATCTCCTTATACTGTACATACATGTATACACTGTATTACATGTCTGTAGTGTCTCGTTTCTGCGATGATTCATACTTGTTACACGTGTGTTCATACATGTCGTTGAGTTTTACCGCCTTGCTGTGATTGCGCAATAATCGCTCCAATGACATGTCCTTGCTATATGTACTGTACATGTACATGTACATGTCCTAGCTGTGTCAATGTCTATCAGAACTCTATTTTCATCAAACATCTTCCTTATTTTGGCAATTTTTAAAAAGAAAATGCCATGAATAAACATTTAATTTTAAGTTCTGTGTAATTTTTCTTGAAAATTAATGCTTAAATTACAAATATACACTGTACGTATGTAGCGTGTCATACACTTTTCAAATTTTCCCCAAAATGTTGGGAAAAGGATTATTCAGAGGCATTTTATCCAATGTTCTTTATTTTTGTTAATGCTGTACTCGTCACACCTATTGAAGAAAGATTCAAACAAAGTCACGCATTACTTTTCAGACGAGCAAAGATTGAATATGTAGAGTATGGTGAATTTTAATATGCCAAGTTTCAGTACGCCATGCAATAACGACCGCGTCGGGCGACGCCCTCTCGCCGTACTCGTCATTCTCAAGCAATGCTGCGGTATGTCCCAGCAGGAGAAGTAATAGAACATGTACAAATACAATGGACACAAACTGTATGTATACATGTAGTACAGTACATGTACATGTATGTGTGTACATGTACAATAATTTATGTAACATCCCAACATTATTGAATGTTTGTTCTTTCATTTCCTGCCACATTTAATTGATAAGATTGGATAATGGTAATGTTTTAAATTTGTTTTAATACATGTACATGTATTTAATAATTTATTTTATTTTATATTTTTGACAATGACTTTTTAGCATGCCAATCACTGTGCAGACGGTCTATAAATTGATGAATAGACTATCGTGTAAAATGCATTTGTTTTAAACCTGTACAATTTTTGCTTGCCTAAAAACACTAAAATGCTATTCATTTTGTGCTGATTTATACGACAATATGCCTGTTTTATTTAGGTAAACTAAAGAAATACATGTACATGTAGTTTAAAATAGCAATCATTTATGTAGCAACAGAAAACTTTTTGTTGGTTTTTTTTTCCACTTACACTGTACATGTAAGTGTAAAAATTGTTTTCTTGCAAATCGTTTTTCAACTGTTTTCAAACATATTTAATGTATGTATTAAAAATTCTGTATATAGACAGAATTTAAACTATTTCCTACATGACAAACGTGTGTAAATGATGTTTGATTTTGGTCCTTGCCCATTACAAAATATTGCCAAGAGTCGTCTGCTTTGGCAAACGTTAGTAGTGTATATGGATTGCGAAATCATCACCTCTGGAACTAAGTGTCGCGTACGTTAACTACTATGGACATACGTGGTTAACGAGTTGACCGCCAATGACATACATGTACACAGTGCAGTACAGTGAATGAGATGGGTGCGTACAACGTGTACACATGTGGCACACATGCATAACGTCCGTTGCAGTCTGAGGCATTGAGGGTGAAATGTATTTATTTACTAATAATTAAATAGAAAATCAATTAAGTGATGATTTTCTTACGTCATCGGTATTAGACCATTCTAGGAATTCCAAGGATTGTAAAGTGCAAAATATGAAGTCATTCTGAGCTTGGCAACTATGCTTTTTTTTGTTCGATAAAGTTTCACGAGGAAGAAGAAGAAAATGAAGCAAAAAAAAAAACACCAACAATTTCAAAGAGGTGTTTGTGCGATTGCACGAACACCTAAAAACAAGGGTTAACCAAGGTATGGAGGTCAATACAGGTTTGTTTTGTGCATTGTTTTGTGCATTACTCAAGTAATGTTCATTCCATTACACAACCAAGTCATTCGCTCTCCTTCTCCATTCTGAAATTAATAATGAAAAGAATTCCTGAAAGGGAAGGCGCAACATTGGTTATTGCATGTACCTGATTACAAAAATGTTGGTACCAATCCTGAAAACTATTTATGTCTGAAATGCTCCCATTTCCAAGAAAACAATAAAAACATGTACATTTATGTCAAGACTGTTTGCGGTGACACCATGTGAAATTCTCAATGAGTATTAACCCTAACCACCCTGAATCCATCAAAATCCATCCCCCTGTTTTGGAGGATTTCGGCGGATTCAGGATATCTCCACATTGAGCATATGGCGGACTTTGATGGATTCAGGATTTCAATAGTTTTTAACTGCTTGGTCATGTTGGTTGATGTATTTTGATGGATTATAGTTACATGTACTGTACTGTACATGTACAGCCAACACTTGTATGTGTTAGATTTTGATGGATTCTATGCAGCAACATACTATACAAATTTTCATGTGAGCATGGTATCCTGAATCCGCCAAAATCCGCCAGAAATTTAGTGGTGGATTTTGGCGGATTCAGGATATGTCCAATATCTACACTGGCGGATTCTGATGGATTCAGGACACCAGCATTTTGTGTGTGACAAAAATGGTGGATTTTGGTAGATTCAGGATACTTTATAGTAAAAATACCCAAGGGGTTAGGGTTAATTAGTTTTGAATTACTACTCCTTGAGAATTTCACATGGTGTCACTGCAAAAAGTCTTTACTTACATTTCGTCGTGTCAGTGCAAAAACGTCGTATGTTCACAATGCAATAAGGTCGTATGTACAGCGCGTCGCCAATCTGCATGAATTTACATACATTAAAAAATGTTTGTGCAACAACGTCGTATCTCAGCCATTGTTTTTGTGCATTCATCCGGGAACTTGTTACATACGACCTTTTTGCACTGACACAACTGGTTTTGTGCAAAAACGTCGTAACTCGGAGATAGGACGTTTTTGCACTGACAGGACGATTTGTAGCTTTGCATGGTGAAAAGGATACAAAAGTACATTACATGTATCCTTTTCACCATGCATAGGCTCTACAAATGCTACTTATCCACATTTACCAAAAGCTGCCAGACTGCAAATTTTTGGCTCCATTTTTTTTCACTCTTGGGACTCAATGGACTTGACATTGAGCTGAAACTTGACCAGAAAGTAAGTACATGTATAACAATAGAAGCAATTTAGCCAACATTACCAATATTATCCCTTCCCTTTAAACTTTTAAGGAAAGTACTGATGCAGGGGAGCTTTTGATAATGCACAACAAATTACCTTTTCCAAGGAAAATACTCTGGGTGTAGCAAAAAGGAGGAAGGTTAGGGTGATTGAACCCCATACATGTAGTTACATGTACACTATTTATTTGTTTATTTATTTACTCTTATTTTAAAAATTATTATAAACTTGTTTTATATTATTATTGTTATTAGTACTATATCCATATATACGTGTTCTTTTAACTCTGGTAACCCTCATGTCACGTTCATTTTGTAATAACTTATACCAATGGCTTTCAAAAGTGTCACGTTCATTTTGTAATAATTAAACCAATAGCTTTAAAAAACGTCACGTTCATTTTGTAATAACTAAATACCAATGGCTTTAAAAAGTGTCACGTTCATTTTGTAATAATTAAACCAATGGCTTTAAAAAACGTCACGTTCATTTTGTAATAACTTGAACCAATTGATGGCTTTTAAAAAATGTCACGTTCATTTTGTAATAATTAAAGCAATGGCTTTAAAAAATGTCACGTTCATATTGTAAAAACTTGAACCAGTGGCTTTAAAAAACTGACTGATTTGTCCAAACTTACAGGTATTATTTCCTTTGTGCCAACAAATTTAGCTGTTGTGTATTTACTCACTCTATTCAAAGAATTTGTATTTTTCATCAAGACAAATTTGTATCCAGTGATTCATGGTCCACATGGACACGTTTTATGGACAAACCAAGGACCTGTTTTGTTCCCTTCTATTGTTCCCTTCTATGGTTCCCATTGTGATTTAATAACCTTTTAATACGGTTACCTTGTACAAAAAAAGAAACTGAAGACATTTGAGAACAATAAACTGGCGACAGAGGACAGGTAATATTTTCCGCTTTGTTGAAATATATATACATACATTTAAGTCCTCGGGCTATTGAGTACTACACGTACATTGTATAAAATGTTTAAGTTTTCTAAAACATCCGTCGGAGTCAGCTGTGAGTATTTAATTACTTTCAAAGCAATTGTCAACCAATTTGCAATGCTGCAGTTATAGTCTACTGCCTGGAGGTAATTTTTTTTTGTCCAGCCTTTCGGCTAGTAGAAAATAAGAATAACACATGTTCACTTTTGGACTACGAATGTACACATTTATGAGAAAATGTAAAATCTAAATTTTGGATAGCTGAAAAATGAAAATTTGGAAAAATGGGTTTTACCAAAACGTTAAATCTCATTTTCTGCTACCAGAAAAGTAGAAAAACATTCATTCTGCTTTTCTACACTTTTGGTCCCCCATATCCATCAAAGGAAAATTAACTGAAAAAGCCTTAGGGACAAGGGCCAAAGGCCAAAGTCATGGTACAGCCAAGCCTTTGAGAAGCCTGGCCAGTGTAGGTGTAGGCCAGGCTATGTCAGGCCTTATCTATCGTGCATGCTCGTTGTATCACGTGGTGCATTTATCAATCGGCAGCCTTCGAATATCGATATTCAATCAAAATCAAAATCCAAATATCCGTTTACAAGGATTTCAATTAACCATTAAAATTAACCATTAAAAGGAAGGTACAACAACAATTTGTTAACCTACATGACGTGTGAAATTCATCCCTCAAGTTTCAAGAAATTTATCATACATGTAAAACTAACATGTCAAAGTTTCATCACAATAAGTGCTCACGTTTTTGAGAAAATGTTACATGTTTTTTGTTAAAACTTTCCGGTTTTCTCTATTAACATGAAAGCACTTTAGACGGATTAATTTCTCAGAATGATTGACACTTGTACTAACTTTCCACCAAGTAAGGTTATTTTAATTACCAATGTTGTGCCTTCCTTTTAAGGTAATTTACGCTCGCAATGCACGGCACTAGGCTTGGGCGATATCGATTTTTTTTTCATCCACGTTATATCGTCAAACATATATCGCGATATTCGATAATATCGCGATTATTTTTGTTTTTCACGCATGCGTGCTTTAGAGCTGGTAATAACAGGGATGTACATGTACCCGTCTACAAACGTCACAATAAATCGCCAGTGCTTACCTGAGAGACACGTGCAATTGCGCCGTTCACGAGTGCAACATATGGGGCGGGTTTTCGCTACCCTAACCAGAAACAAAACGGCACAGCTACGCGAAAATGCAAACGTAACCAGACAATTGTTTTCAGTTTGTGACATGTTCAGTCATCAACATTTCTCAAAATAGAACTTACTCGTGAGTGCTAGTAACTTGAAAGATATACTGGTATACGAACAATCACTTAATCATGTTTTAACACTTTTTACAATCCACCATCTTGAAACTAAGTGTAACCGATCACAAAGTTCGGTTTATGTTTGGTCAGAACCTTAACCATGATGTCATCGCAGCATGCACAACCGAACTTGCGAAAACGCTTAACCAATGACCAAAGCCGAAACATGTATCTGGTTACGGTCGCAAAAAGGCACCATCGCCATTGGCAAATCGTTTGCATAATAATTATGTGGGACGGTTACTGCGTCGTGCATCCCAATCAAATCATCAGCCCAAGTTCACGTGATTCACGCGTTCCACGTGACTGTGTCACAGTATAAACATGTGATTCAGAAAATGTGGATTGTAGTCACACTATTTTAAATTAACGTCACATGGTACGTGTATGTGTATGTGTATGTGTTTTGTCACACGAGACAAGAGTCCCAGTATGGTACAACAGAATAGTGTCCTAATCCCTCAACTTTGATCGAGCCGCTGCCGATCCATGCTTTGATTTAATTCATGATTATGTATTTTTAAGGCAACGCCCATATTCTGCATACATGTATATTTAAATATGTATGATATAATATACTCGCCTGTGGTGCGCCAGCCAGAGTCACAGACCACCATGGATAGACAGTGAGACGTAAACATTGTCTCCACATTGTTAGAACAAATACCCCATTCAATCCCAACACTTAAATCAGTCTTAATAGATTTCTTTGAGTGGCGGCGGATTATTAAACAACACCCTGTCAAGCGGCTCCTTTGTGATCTGACAGTCGGTTTACTACAGAAGTAGTTAGATTTTGTTTCTCACGAAAGCTGAAAAGACTTCCTAAGTTTTTTTCCCATGGAATTTCTGGCCCAAATGACAATCGAGGATTTTGTTTAATCGCGATATATTTTTTTCTTCACGATAATTTTTTTTTCATCGCGATATATTTTTTTCATCGCGATCTGCCGATATCTCGATGATTTAAAAAGTTCTCGATATCATAATCGCGGGAAAAAAATATCGCGATATTCGATATTATCGTGTCATCGCCCAAGCCTACACGGCACATTCCCCGTTCCCCCCGTGTGTTTTTGAAGCAACTTGTGGGCTGTACTGTATCATCTTGAAGGTTTATTTTGAATGTTGATTTTATTTGTACTGGCCATATTGAAAGTAATGCAGGCCACTGTGTCATTCAGCTTTCTCTTCAATGTCTTATCTTTTGCTTTCACAGAGAATATGATCATGGAGTCTGACGACCAGATAGAGATATGCGGCCAGGTCTTCCAAAAACCGTTTGTAGAGAAACCGGTGTCGGCCGAGGACCACAATATTTACATCTACTACCCATCTTCGGCTGGGGGTGGGAGCCAACGATTGTTCAGAAAGGTTGGAATAATTGTGGCAAAATATTTTGCGTGGCAAAATTTTTACTACAAATTTATTTTTCTTTCTTCATTTATTATTATTATTATTATTATTAATTTTTTTTTTTTGGGGGGGAGGGTAGTTATGCTAATTCAGGACTTATTACATGTACTGAGTCTGTGCAACAGACATAAATGTATTTTTATATCTCAAGAACGCTTTGACCGATTATGCTCAAATTGTCTGATTTTCTTCCTAACTGTTCTTTGGGACTCCCTCATTCCAACATCATTGACAATGGGTGTTCATGGTTGCAATGGCAACTGTTTATTTTGAACAGATCCAATTGAACTTCCACTTTTTTGTTAAAAATACAACAACTTTGCTTCTTTAGTGTGTGTTTTGGGGTTTGTTGTCAACTTTCAAACTTTGAATTGGACAACATTGAGTCATTTGACCACTTCCAATGCATTATGGGAATCCAGTATGGTCGCCATTACATATCATATTATGATAATTCATCTGCCACCTTTCACCTGGAACTCTTAATTTCTGGTGACATAAACCCAAACCTTGGACCTGAAACACTGAACAACACACCCACAAACGGCACTCAGCTCCATAAAATTTCCTACAGCCGCAATGAACTACTCAATCTTCGCAATGCTCCATGTACTGATGCAGCTTTATCTTATTCATCATTGAGTCAATTGAACTGTCTTGGAATACTTGCCAAACTCCAAACATACCGCCGCACACATAGAGGTAAAAAAGCTGGTCGCCGTAGAATGGACAGACTTACACAACTAGCACTCCAGCCTTACCAACCCCCAGCAGTGAACTTAACCACATCAACAAGCGACACTGGCATAACTTCAACTCCAAATGTTCATGATGAGTCTAAACTTCAGCTCTGTGTCTTGAACACTCAATCCATATGTAACAAATCGGATGAATTTGTTGACTTTGTAGGGAGGGCATGATGAGTGGGGAAGGGATGTAATCATCAACAGTTCATCCACATTGCAACACTTGCACATCTAAACAAAATCGATTATCACTGCATTTAAAAACTTGGTCCCATCGTCAATTTGACCTCTCTTGGAAAAGTACTCATAACTCTGTCAAAAGTTATCAGATTTGGACGTTTGATGTCTCATTTTGAAGTGGAAAGGTGTATCTTTCAAACCATACCTATATTATCTATGCTGGTTACTCATTCTACGTCTGGCATTCCGTTAAATTTTGTTTGCATTTTTTTTTAGACACACTGTATATCGACTAGAAAGGGATGTTGATGGTAAACGTGTAAACTTCTCCAGTTTTCTGCAGGAATTTGAGAAATTAATTGTCGATTATCTCTTGCACCCATCTGACATTGTTTTAACCGGCGATTTTAACATTCATATGGACATTACTTCAAACAATTATGCAAATCAGTTTAAAGATTTGCTCTCTGCTCATGGACTTATCCAGCACATCACAGCACCCACTCATCGATATGGTCACTGTCTTGACCTCATGATAACGCGTGAAAATACTTCACCTCTCATCTCAAATATAACTATCTATCCCAGCTTATCTGATCATTATGCAGTCATGGTAAATATGAACCTTAAAAAACCTCCCATACCTACCATTTCTGTAACTACTCGCCACTGGAAAAATGTAAATATTAAAGATTTATGTCATGATATTGAATCTCAACTGGAAAATGTAAACCTTGAAGATGGTGAGCTGGATTCTTGTCAGTCTATTTGATTCTACTGTCCGTAACATCTTGGACGATCGTGCTCCGCACAAAACTAGAACTGTTAAACTACAATCTGAATCACCCTGGTTCAATGATGATATTCGTGCTGCAAGGAAAATCTGCCGTCAACTTGAGCGAAAATGGCGTGACAATGGGAAACTTGGAGTACATCGGCAAGAATACTGTAACCAATGTGATATTGTGAAGAACATGATTAACCAGGCAAAAATAACTCACTACTCATCTCTTGTGGAAGAGAACTCTTGCGATCAGAAAAAACTCTTTAACATTGTTGAAAAGCTGCTTCATAAACCCAAAACTCCAGTGCTTCCATCTACACACTCCGATCAGGACCTCGCTTTTTCAAACTTTTTTGTCACAAAAATTGAGAATATCTGTCGTTCTTTTCCCCCAGTACCTGCCATCAAAAACACTGTCACGCAAGGATCCACAATGTAGACTGTCTATGTTTGAGCCTACTAGTGTTACGGAGATCAAGAAACTCATCATGAAATCACCATCAAAATCATGTGAACTTGATCCAGTACCAACTTCGCTAATAAAACAAAATATTGATGTGCTTGCTAAATATATCACAATTATTGTAAACAGATCTCTTTCTTCCGGTTGTTTCCCTGATAGCCAGAAGGTTGCTCATGTTAAACCACTCCTGAAGAAACCCAATTTGGACAAGGAAATTTTCAAAAATTACCGACCAGTAGCGAATTTAAAGTACCTTGGAAAAACAATCGAGCAAGTTGTTTCATCACGGATCTCTGTCTATGTTCGTGCTAATAACCTGTCGGACACATTTCAGTCAGCCTATATACATGTAAACCATTTCATGGAACAGAAACTGCTCTTCTCCGCGTCAACAATGACATTTTATCTGCCATGGATGATGGAAAAATCACTGCATTAGTTTTGTTAGACTTAAGCGCCGCTTTTGACACGGTCGATCATAAAATCCTTCTCTCCCGCCTTCAATATCATCTTGGAATACATGACACAGCCCTGGATTGGTGTAAGTCCTACCTTTTAAATAGGCCTCAGCATGTTTGTATTGGTAACGCTATCTCCGAGCCTGTTATTCTTGACTATTTCTGTACCCCAAGGCTTCGTGTTCGGCCCACAGTGGTTTACTGTTTATACCTTTCCAGTTCGTGATATCATTTTGAAGTATAATTTAAATTATCATGTTTACGCTGATGACACACAGCTTTACATTACTTTTAAATCTTCTCAAGAACCTGCCGATTCCTGCATTACAACACTGGAGAAATGTATTCAAGAGATTCGAAGTTGGATGAGACAAAACTTCCTGAAATTGAACGATGAAAAACCAGAATTTGTTCTATTTGGATCACGTCAGCAATTGTCTAAAGTTTCTCTTCCATTTATTACAATTGGTGATTCGTAGATAACCCCCTCATCACAAGCACGTAATTTGGGTGTTATATTTGACTCGACAATGACTTTAAAACCTCATATTTCCAACATTGTTCGCATACATGTATCATCATTTCATATCAGAAATATTAGCCGAATAAGGAAATACTTGAATAAAAGTGCTGCTGAACAAATTATACATACATAATAATAATAATAATAATGTGTGGATTTATATAGCGCACGTATCCACCAACTAAGTGGTGCTCAAGGCGCATTATATTATTATCCCTGCTCATAAGGCTCATAAGGCTCATAAATCATTCCTGAAACCATCTCAGCTCCCTGGGGAGTATACAGCTCAATTGCTGCCATTTCTAGCACATATAGAGCAAACCAACTCTGCCTTCACAGGTACCCATTTAACCCCTGGGTGGAGAGAAGCAATTATGATTAAGTGTCTTGCTCAAGGACACAAGTGTTTGTCACATCACGGCTCAATAACGGAAATGCTCTCCTCTACGGTCTCCCGCAGAATCAAATATCTCGTCTTCAGCACATACAAAACATAGCAGCTCGTGTTGTGACTTTGTCCAGAAAGTCATGCCATATCACGCCAATCTTGAAAGAACTGCACTGGCTTCCTGTTTCATAGAGAATTGTTTTTAAACTTATGCTAATTGTTCACAAATCTTTTAATAACATTGCTCCAATTTATATTTCTGAACTGCTTAAAGTCTACACACCATCACGCAATTTGCGCTCCAGCAACATGTCACTCCTAAAGGAACCAACTTCAAAACAGAACTGGGGAGATAAGTCTTTTTCTGTCGCTCCAAGACTCTGGAATCATCTTCCAACTAAACTCAAATCTTGTCATAGTATAACTAGATTTAAGTCGATGATTAAAACTCATCTTATGTCACAATTCTTCAAAGATGATGTATATTTGTAGATACATGTATCTCAGTACATAATTTTTTTCATATGCTATCATTGTATATTGTTTGTATTCGTGTTTTTTCTTTGTTTCCGCGCCTTGAAGGCCCAGCAGGGTGGATATGTGCACGCTACAAATCTTTATTATTATTATTATTATTATTATTATTATTATCATCTTTGGGAAAAATACTATTTTTGAGCAAACATGTTGTTACAGTCCTTTCCCTTTAATTTGGCCATTTAAAAAGGCCATGTTGCAGAATCCTTAAGGTGTGGCATAACACGTAGATCATTGCTTGAATTTGTTTTTTCTTCTCTATTATTCCCACTCTTTTGTACAGATTGGAAGTCGAAGTAGTTTTTACTCACAGGTTAACATGCTACGTCAAAAAGGCTCCTACATCTACGAGGAATTTATGCCCACGGATGGGACAGATGTCAAGGCAAGTCTCAACCTTGGCTAAAACATTTAGCAGGAAGTGGGCCAGCTCCCTGTAGCATGTGCCTTCAACAATCATTATGTTGGTTTGATGTTTTCTCCTAAGCAGACATATCTACATATAAAGTACTATACATAACAGTAAAAGAAACGTCACACCCTAAATTTTGATAAGTACATGTATGAGAACATGTTTAGCTTAAATGTGTCCTCAGACGTCATGCATGACGAATGTTGAGGTCAACCAAATTTGCAACATTGTGTTCGTGTTACACTCCATACTCATAATATTCTTCATTAAACAAATTATATTAATTATAAAATGAAAATAATAAATATTTTTAGGGGTGATGTTTCTTTTGCTGTTATGTATATATACGAAATTGCATTACATAAAATATTGACCATGTGTTGTGTACAGATAGACCTTGAGTTTCCTTCTAGTAGGGGCAAGTTGATTTTCCCATGGCAAAGAGCAATGTCTTTTGAAATGTCCATGGGAACATTTTGTGGGTCACCAAGGCAAAGACCAGGAGCATGGAGGCAGTTGCCTTGGTTACCCTATTGAAGTCCAAGCCCTGTGTGTGTACAAGTAGTCTTAGGGGCGTAGCCAAGGTACAAACATTAAGTCATTCAAACGGTCCCTGTTGAATTGATTTTTCTCTGTATTAGGTGTACACGGTGGGACCGGACTATGCCCACGCCGAGGCCAGGAAGTCACCGGCCTTAGATGGCAAGGTAGAAAGGGACAGCGAAGGCAAAGAAGTCCGGTACCCAGTCATCCTTAGCAACCACGAGAAACTCATTGCTCGCAAGGTCTGCCTTGCATTTAAGGTACTTGTCAAACACCCGGAAGTGTGTTCTCTAAACTACAGTCTTGTAATCTGGCTTTTCTGTAAATGCATCCACAATTAAGATATGAAACTAATCTATGGAAGTTTCACCTCATTTTTATTGTGTTGTTTAACAAGAAAATAGTGAAAAACATTCAGATTGTTTGTATTCATTCAAAGGTGGAATTTCTGTCTTCAGATGATAGTTCATTTTGGAAATTATTTCATTAAAATTTCTAAATATTAAAACCTGAGACAGAAATATTTCAATTCCCAAATCCCAGATTTAATGTTAAATCCCAACTTCATATTTTGGTATAAAAAGGTTATTTCTCTTTACCCAGGAGTATGAATGGGTACATGTACCTGTGAGGGTTAGAGGCTAATATTGTGCTCAGAAAAGCCTCTGAAGCACTGCGGTAGCTCAGGCTGTTTACTCCCCAGGAACCTGAGAAAGATTACAGGGATGATATTGACCAATGTAAAGCACATTAATTAAAACCCTCCTACAATCAGTGCAATTTTTGAAACAACCCATTCAGGCCACTCCAAGCCATTAGCTGTTGCCAGTGGCCTCCTATGGTTACCCTTCTGTGCACTGTCACACCACTGAGATTGCAGGGTAAAGTGGTCTCCCATTGATACACTGCAGGCCATATTAATATGTTCAAACATTTACAGTGGCCTTGGGTGGCACACAGTTGATTTTGTAAGATTACTTGGAAAGGACAGCAGGCTTGTAGTTGTACATGTACATTTGTACTGAAGGTTGCTCAAGAACAGAATTTTGTGGATCGGAGTGACCTCCATGTGTAGGAGGGTTAAAACATTATGTGAAATGCACTATAAGAATGAAACATTATTATATACTACTCAAAACAATTTAGGGAACACCGGAACAATCTCAGTTAAACAAGATCATTTATTTCAGATAAACACAATGTTTCACAGAATTGATGAGAAACAACTGCACAATGAAACAGATGATACTGTAAATGATGCATGTAGTGATTACACATTTCATGACATGACTACTGAAAGAGAGAGGGGGTTGCAAATGAAAATCCCGGTTCATGCAACATTTCAAATCTATTTGATGTTAAAAATCCGGTGTTCCCTAAATTGTTTTGAGTAGTATAATTACCTTTAAAAAGCCACTGCACGCCTAAGTAAAATTACATTTTTAAATTAAAAAATTATTTTACAATTTTTACTTGCTGTAAACGGAAAGATTTCAAGGAATGTTGTTGCACCGTCACTAACCTCGGTTTGTTTTTATATGAAACTGTAATTATGTTTAAAGAGATAAACAATTAATTAAGATCAAGTAATACATGGACGTTATTTTTAGCTCGATTAGACCGTGCATTTCTGTAAAAAGATAAAAAGTTCATTTACAATTCTCCCACTGTTTTTAATGTAGAAGTATTCATAAACTTTGATCTGTCGTCACATTTCAATTTACTATAAACTACTGCAAGGGATTTAATATACGGTACCAAGTAAGTTTGATTAAAAGCTGTGGTCATTTATATCCTTTGAGATTGCATGTAGTGTATTATGGCTTAACCAGCAGTATGTGTTTTACAGCAATCTGTCTGTGGCTTTGATCTGCTGAGAGCTAACGGTAAATCCTACGTTTGTGACGTCAACGGGTTCAGCTTTGTCAAGAACTCCAAGAAGTACTACGACGACTGTGCCAAGATATTAGGGTGAGTTACAAGTGGGCAGATGATCTGGGGGGTGACTCCTTTGTGAAGCTCAGTTTGAGTTGAATAGACGTTTATTGCCATCTTGGTTTTTGTCCATACAAATCCATGTAACCAAACCGAGGCTGGTATGGAAACAAGTCTGGTACCCTGTGTAGCATTGAGATTCATCTCTGCAATCAAATCAGATCAGTGATATTTATTTCAATGTTAACAACAAACAACAATATAACAGCAATGTATCATACATGTATTATGGTATATATACAAATTAGAAGTAATTATTTCAACTATAAATAAATTATGAATATCTTATAGATAGAACTTATCAATATATATACTTTTATACAGTGAATACATATAAATTTGTTAGAAAATAATGTTTGTGGAGTGCCATGGCCGAGCGGTTTAGTGCATCACAAGGTTTAAAATGATACCAAACACACAACACAAGTCATTCCTACATTCCTACGTGAAGTTATGGTGTATCAAAGTCATTACACTAATTACTTACACTTTCATATAAACTTGTGCGATTCTCGCGTAAGTTTCTTACATTTTGTACAGATTTATGAACTCATTGCCTGAAAGAAAACATGGATTTCATGATTTTTGAAATTGAATTTAATTCTGGAATTTTCAGAACTAAAGGAGAATATTTCAAACTTTTCATTTCTGAAAAAATACCAAAATGGCCAACCGACTGATTTTTCATGCATTTCAAGCCGTACTGCTAAATCAACGTGTGCGACTTTACAGCCCGTTCGTGGTGGACGGTCACAAATTATATGAAAAAATATGAAAATTTTAAATTGATTTCTCAAAAATATGAGCAAAAAATTCATTGGTTTGTTTTATGATATATTTCTTGAAAATGAACGTACCTTATCAAATTCCATCGTTATACATTCCGGTTAAATAAATAAAATTGTTCTTTGTGTAGTAACCTTGTGATGAGAGAGTTGGCACCCAAGTACAACATTCCCTGGCAGGTGTTTACCATGGAGGAAGAAATACCATACGTCCCGACAACGTCAGGCACTGTGTAAGTATTGACATTTATTTTGATTGATGTTCTGTTGTTTTCTATCTATTTTGAATTTGTTTCCATGGCTACTAAGTTATTGGTAGATATACATTGTACATATTAGCCATCTTACTAGCCAGAGAGGTTCATTATTTCCGAGATGAACTTATAGCATTATCACCAACATGTGAATTGGAAATACACTTGAGTAGTTTTACAGGAAACCATAATGATTAATTATAGGCAGAGATGAAACCAGCCTCTCATCCATTTTGCACGTGCTTATGTGGGATATTTGACCAAATGTTACCACGGAAAGTTACACTGAATCTGTAATTGAAACTCATCTGCCTGATGGGCAACCATCACTTCAGTTTGCCCCCGGCATCTGATAACCCTTAATTAACCCTAACCGCGCGCAGTGCAACAAGATGCAACATAAGTAAAAAGTTGTTGCATCTTGTTGTCCTCAGCAGAGAACAAAAGAAGCATTGTTCTAGCTGGTGGATCTTGTAGGATTTGAGGCTTTGCATGGTGGAGATAGATACTGGAGTTCTTTCGGGTGACACCATGTAATGATCTCTTCTTGGAAGAAGTGATGGCTCTGAGAGGAGCCGGTTGGTTTGTTGTGGTTCTTGTTGCATTGAGCAGCCTGCACACTTTAATCTGTGGTTGCATTTTGTTGCATTCAGCAGGGTGTCTGTGAAACGCCTGTAAGGGGGGGGTGGGGGGGAGGGTTAATATTGCATACTGATGAGTGTTTTCAGAGCAGACAGGTACAAAGGCCAGATGGGGAACTGTGTATTACTATAATATGGCCTTTTTGAGTTCATGAAGCATGCATATACATGTAACAAACATTGGAAATATTTATTAGGATGGAGCTACGTTGTGTTATAGCGGTGATTCGTCATGGCGACCGTACACCAAAACAGAAGATGAAGATGGAGGTGAAGCATCCAAAGTAAGTAACTGATTTCAATAGTTAATTTGTTGTCAGCCATTTAAACCCTAACCCACTTGCTATTTTGGTTCAGAACCTTCCTGAATCTGTCAAAACCTGACACCGTGTAGTAACACGTCAGCAATTGTCTAAAGTTTCTCTTCCATTTATTACAATTGGTGACTCGCAGATAACCCCCTCATCACATGCATGTAATTTGGGTGTTATATTTGACTCGACAATGACTTTAAAACCTCATATCTCCAACATTGTTCGCATATCATCATTTCATATTAGAAATATTAGCCGAATAAGGAAATACTTGAATAAAAGTGCTGCTGAACAAATTATACATGCGTTTGTCACATCACGTCTCGATAACGGGAATGCTCTCCTCTACGGTCTCCCGCAGAATCATATATCTCGTCTTCAGCACATACAAAACACAGCAGCTCGTGTTGTGACTTTGTCCAGAAAGTCATGCCATATCACACCAATCTTGAAAGAACTGCACTGGCTTCCTGTTTCACAGAGAATTGTTTTTATACTTATGCTAATTGTTCACAAATCTTTTAATAACATTGCTCCAATTTATATGTCTGAACTGCTTAAAGTCTACACTCCATCACGCAATTTGCGCTCCAGCAACATGTCACTCCTAAAGGAACCACAGTTTCTCAAGTGTTTTTGTGCGAATTTCAGTGAGATGTATCCGTGCGCTATTTGAAAAGAAAAATATATTTACCAACCTAGTGCCTGCTAATGCCACAGAGTAACTGAAATGGTACTGGGTGTTGCCGAGTGCAGCCGAGTGTGATTGAATATTTCAATGAGTGAAATTGATCGTTCCAACCCTGCCATCTCGCAAAGGTTTTTTAAAGTATTTGAGAAGTACGGCGGTTTTGACAAAGGCAAGATCAAGCTGAAGAGACCCAAGCAGCTGCAGGAAGTGTTAGACGTCGCACGATACTTGCTGGAGGAGCTCAGAAGACAGAAGCACCGTAATAGGTAATATACAAATATGTATCAAGTGTTCATAGACTATCTCTGACAATCATAGACAGTTAGTTGAATGGAATAATAATATAGACTTATATGGCGCACGTATCCACCAAACTGATGCTCAAGGCACTGTACATTATTACCCCTGCTCATCAGGCTCATAAATCATTCCTGAAACCATCTCAGCTCCCTGGGGAGTACATGTATACAGCTCAATTGCTGCCGTTTCGGCGCATATGGGGCTAATCAAACACATCAACCAACTCTGCCCTCACAGGTACCCATTTTATCCTTGGGTGGAGAGAAGCAATTATGACAAAGTATCTTGCTCAAGGACACAAGCACCATGGTCGCGGTCGGGATTCGAACCCACATTCTGACGACTCAGCCATCAGAACACAAATCCGATGCACTAAACCGCTCGGCCATGGCACTCCACAATGGAAGAGCCAGGGACACGCTGTCGAAGTTGAGCATTGTTGACCAATACAGGGATAATGTAGGAGACCATTCTAGGAATTGTCTGCAGCCCTATCTAGGGCAAGATAGGGTAATACCATCATCAGGGTCTGTGTGTTTGGCAGGGGACATTTATTAGATTGAGGTCCTGTGTATTTGGTAATGCACATTACCAATACAATAAAATAAAGCTGTAACTTTCACCCAGGTTTGTTTCTATGCATCTATTGATTCTTATAAAGTAAGGATGCGTTTACAGACATTTTACCAAATGTTTATACTGGCTTAACCATCCTACTACTACAATGGTCAAAATCAGTCAAAATCTTCATATACTTGCCAAGGTATATGACATAAAACACAATAAAGGGGCCCACTTTGCATCCGTCACGTTAGCAGTTTTTCCAGTGGTTGTTATTTATTTTTAAGTACCCGAAACCGACCAAAAGTGTTTCAACATGTGAATGGACATGCAGGCTTATACTAGAACTAATTTGAGTTGATTTATTTTATTTTTTTATTTTTTTATTTATTTTTTTACCCTCAAATTTCCATAAAAATTGGACGGAAAAAGTTACCTCACTTTTCCGTCCATTTGTTGATGGAAATTTTAGGCTAATTAAAAAAATAATAGTAATAATCAACTCAAATTATCTTTAGGATAAGCATGCATGTCTATTCAAATGTTGAAATTCTTTTTGGGTGGTTTCAGATATTTAAAAAAAAAATTACAGCCATAAGAAAAACTGCTAACGTGACGGTAGGAAAGTGGCCCGTTTTATGTCATATCTAGTGCACTTAAAAGTCAAACACTGTCAAACTTTACGTGTAGTAAGTACATTTACAGGTCAAAATGAGTCGACCGTTTTTGACTTGTAAAAGCATTGTCTTGTATTGTTGAGGGTGGTCAAAATGGCAGTCAAAAATTCCCCTTGTGTGCAACATTTGGGTCAACAGTCAAAACAGGCAGTTGACTGATTTTGACCACTCTAGCAACATCCCACGAAAGTGCAGCTAGAGTAGGAGGGTTAATTAGCAAAATTCCAAAGTGAAGTCTGAAGCAATCACTTTCATCCTCTAACATTGTGTCTTCGCTGTGCCTCTCGCAGACTTGAAATAGAGGAAAGGGAGTCCAAGCTTGAGCAACTGAAGGCTGTTCTGGAGATGTACGGTCACTTCTCTGGTATCAACCGTAAGGTGCAATTTAAATATCAGCCCCACGGACAGCCACGACACTCAAGCAGTGAAGAAGGTAAGGGCATCACTATTTGATGGATTGTGGAAGCTTTTAGATGATAGACTTAAAAATAAACTTTGGTTGTACATGTATGTGTAACTGAATTTAATAGAAAACCTTTTTTGTCTTGTTTTTTACTGGCAATTTCCTCTCTTTTTTGAACATTGATATTTTCCTGAAAAGGTGATGATTGTTGTTATTGGAGGATTTATCAATAGAATATATAAAATAATTGTTAGAAGTGTATTTTTAAATGCAGTTATTCTTTCTAAAAACAGTTTATGGGTGTGCCACTTATTCATTTCAGAACTTTTAAAATTGCTGTTAAACCATGCTTTGTGTAATATTTTTTTTTTTTTGATTTACCCTCGATATCATTCAAATGGTTTTGAATGATAAAGGTACTATGCAGCGTGTGTAATGGTACTTGTGTGGTGAATGCATTATAACTGTACACGGTACTGTTACTAGTGTTAGCATTCCATTTAATCCATCATTCGTAAACAGACTTGTCTTGTTTTGAATGGTTAGTCAACTCGCTGGAATATTGTACCGAGAGTAGGAGGGTTAAAGGAAAATGTTGAGTTTTCAGTTCAGTGTTCAGTATCAATATAACAGGTGAAATATCTTTAAGCTACCTTCCAAGGATCTTATTTGATGGAACTTTGATGAAAATAGAACCTAGGTCAGGAATCACTATGATCAGGAATCACTAAGATCAGGTCTCCAAACGTCATATGGAGGCTAGTTTAATGTGACATCATATGACATCATATTATGGAGGGTAGTTTAAGGGAGTCTGTCAAGATAAATTTAAGAGTGCTGGTTCAAAGACTAAGAGATCACATTGACCCCCTGAGCCTGTCACCCAGGCTGATGGGTTGAGAAAGGCTTAAATGTTACTGCTGATAAGGCATACATTCTCTATTTTTTTCTGAAAAAAAGTTTTTTGTCTCTCTTTCTTGCTATTTTCCCCCGGCTCTATTTTGTTCTTTTACCCATTTCCTTATAAACCGGTTTAAATCGGAGATAGATGAAAATGTCATAGGTAGTTATTACATATAAAAACTCTAATATGACGTACATGTAACACCAACAAATGAATCAAACCTAAACAGGGAAGTTCTTCACATTTGTAGAAAGATCTGAGTAATTCCAAAGTCATGGATCCTCTTCACGGCTGGTGGTTTCAAATTCCAACTTGCACTTGCATATGAAATATTGTTTGTCCCACCCCCCAGTCATTGATTCCCACCTGTGGGTTGGGCATCTTCACTGTTTGAATGTAGCAATTCCCAGAGTTGCACCTTGGGCAGTGTGGGGATTGGAAGATAGGGGTGTGGATAACAGTTTATGGACGACGTACCTGTGTGAATACTGCAGATATTCATTTCATATTTAAGATTTTGTTGTTGTTGTTGTTGTTGCGCTTTTTAGTTTCTTTGAAAGTGATTTCTATATTGTCCTTTTAGCATCCTTTCAAACGGATACCGATGTGCTATAAATGTTAAATGTTATTATTAACCCTCCTACTACTACATGGGTCAAAATCAGTCAAAATGTTGATATACTTCCCAAGGTATATCTAGTGACTGTCAAACCTTACGTGTAGTAAGTACATTTACAGGTCAAAATGAGTCAACTGTTTTTGACTGGTAAAAGCATTGTCTGGTATTGTTCAGGGTGGTCAAAATGACAGTAAAAACCAGTCAAAAAATTCCCCCATTTGCACATTTTGGGTCAACCCACTTGCCATCAACCCACTTGCCACTTGCCATCACGCAGTACGCTCTCTCATCCTCTCCCGCCTTGACTACTGTAATTCTCTGTTGTACGGTGTTAGTCAAGCGGAGATCAACAGACTCCAGAAAGTACAAAATCGAGCTGCTAGGCTGGTATACTCAGTCGGCCGATTCTCCGATGCCCCTGCAACAATTACACTGGTTACCTGCTAAACATCGCATCCTTTTTAAATTACTTCTCAATCTTTTCAAGTGCCAACATGGCGTAGCTCCTCCCTACCTGACTGACCTATTGTGCTCTTATGTCCCAGGTAGGGAGGGGCTTCGGTCTTCATCCGATACATCCCGTTTATATGTTAATATAAAATCACACAAAACTGGTGACAAAGCTTTTGCCATAGCTGGCCCTAAGGAATGGAACAAACGCCCTGTTCTGATCAGAAATTCTTCTTCAATCCAGATTTTTAAAAAAATTCTCAAAACCTTTCTCTTCTAATTTCCTTTGTAGCCATTGCTAGGTTTTCATTCTTGATTTGTTAAGCGCTTTGATCTTGTTAAAGGCGCTATATAAATACCCGTTTATTATTATTATTATTATTATTATTATTATTATTAACCAGTCAACTGCCTGTTTTGACCTCTATAGCAACTTCCCACTAAAGTGCAGCAATAATAGGAGGGTTAATAAGGGCTAAATTTGCAAAAAATTTGCAGTTTTTATATTCAGTTTCTTGAGTGGATTGTTAATCACAAAATTAATGGTAGAGTGATAATGCACCTGGTCCTGAGTCTAGGGTATTGCATGTGAACAGTACACATGGAATGTAAATGGAGTCAATAGGGCATGCAAATAAGCCCTCAACAGGCTGTGCACGGAGCGGATAGCCATCTTTTTTTCCATACCAGCCTCAGTTTGGTCATGTGGATTTCATTTGTACCTAGCGAAAACCTTTTTCCTGTTTACTGTTAACCGCACACGCTAACCAGCGAATATGCTAAAATTGCCCAGCCTCACTTTGGTCTTGTGGTTTCGAAAATGAATAAATACAAGATGGCTGCAATCTTATAAAAATGTATTTTTAAATCATTTCGGATTGTTTGCACTTGTATTATTACAATTTTATTTGAATATTTGAAGAAAAAAAAGTTTGTTCATTTGTTAGTTGTTGGCAGTCACCATTGGGGTCTGGACTTATTTCCCATTTTGTTTGTGATGATTACCCACTCTATGTACATCTTGGAATGTTACGCACAAAATGCACATGCAACGTAGAAATGTGTGCATCAAGTTTTACAGTTAGCATTACCAGTGCTATGGCCATTTGTGATGATCGTTCATGGGAAAACATTTCTCATTTCCAATTAAGATTTTGTTCTTTTGTTTCGAATATACGTTTTTGAATGCACTCTTAGTAGGGAAACAAAATATATATTCTGCTGAGCATTTGAATGACAATAATAATAATAATGTGGACTTATATAGTGCACGTATCCACCAAACTGGTGCTCAAGGTGCATTATATTATTGCCCCTGTTCATCACGCTCATAAATCATTCCTGAAACCATCTCAGCTCCCTAGGGAGTATACAGCTCAATTGCTGCCATTACAGCGCATATAGGGCTAATCAAACACAACCACCAGCTCTGCCCTCACAGGTACCCATTTACCCCTGGGTGGAGAGAAGCAATTATGGTAAAGTGTCTTGCTCAAGGGCACAAGCACCACGGTCGTGGTTGGGATTTGAACCCACATTCTGACGACTCGGCCATCAGAACACAAATCCGATGCACCAAACCGCTTGACCATGGCCCTCCATTTGAAGAATGTAAGATTATTCTGATAACATTTTGAAATTTGTTTGCATAATGTACAACAAAGTACTGCAGCGCACAACAATTAGTTGCTTATTATTATTATTTTTTCTTTGTTTAACCATATGAACAATTCTGGGGGGATGATCCTATGGACCATCCCCCGGGCCAAAAAGTGGAGGGTATATATCCCCCCCATCTCCCCAGGATATATGCCTGGGTTGGTGTGGTGTGGTGTATACTGTACTACTACTGTTCCATTGAGCATGTGATTTTAATTAATTAAAATACATTTCAAAATATGTCTTTTGGTAAACCGTAAAATGTGTACATACGTGCATATGTTTGTGCATGGATGTAGGAACTACATGTATTCAATTTTTTTACCACAAACAAGGAACAAAAATTTGCCTTTTTGTAGTAGCTTAATTCCTGTCTTGTTTGAGTTAGCGTGCCCTTTTTGAATCGTTGTTGGTCTTGCTGTCTGTCCGGGCAACTCAACTCTTCATCTTTTTTCCCCTCTTGTCTATCGCAGCATCCTCAGGTGGGTGACACGCTCTCCGGTCCTGCTCCAGTTTTCCCCCTCAACCGCCCAACTCACAATTAAACAAATACAAAAACACTAAGTATTCCTTTGATTCCTTTCCCAGGCCGAGCTCACGGAGCTGCTGAAGTACGAAATTTTGCTTCAGTCTGAAAACCGGCTGCCAGCTAATGCTAATATACATGTATACTACTCAAAACAATTTAGGGAACACCGGAATAATCTCAGTTAAAGCAAGATCATTTATTTCAGATAAACACAATGTTTCACAGAATTGATGAGAAACAACTGCACAATGAAACAGATGATAAAGGATGCATGTAGTGATTACACATTTCATGACATGACTACTGAAAGAGAGAGGGGGTTGCAAATGAAAATCCCGGTTCATGGAACATTTCAAACCTATTTGATGTTATAAATCCGGTGTTCCCTAAATTGTTTTGAGTAGTATACATGTACATGTACATATTAGTTGAACGTTAGCAGGCAACAAGGAGAAAAAAAACATACACATTTGTGCTGAGCAAGTCTGACTGCTTGGCAGCTCTGTGTAAAGTGCCGCTTGTTCATGTGGGCTGTTGATGAAATCTCATCTGCACCATTCATTCCCCATGTAAACAACCCTTTCATTGCTTCATTGCGAATTGATTAATCATGGCTGCAAATGTGTGTTTTGGCTCTTCGTTGACAGCATAACATTTTGTTGTTTTTGAAGTGGTCGTGTGGACTTTGTGGCCGTACATGTTTATTACTTTGTTAATGTGGCGAGTGTTGATGCTTGGAAAGTGTTTAAGTCCAAGAAAAAAAGAAGAAAAAACCCCGTTCCTGTCACGTGTGTGTGTGTGTGTCCCCTGGCCTACACAGAGTTGTGGGTTAGGGTTAGAGTTACGGTTAGGGTTCGGGTCATTAGCCCATTGAGAGGGGATTAAAAGAGGGTTATGGGGACTTGTTTTGGTCCTCATAACATGTATTGCAGGAGTGCTGATAACAAAAGGAACAATCTCATAGCCCTCAGAAGTCATTCGTGTACAAACCCTATGGGGCATGCCCAAGAAAAGGAACAATAGAGGGAAAACAATGGGAGGCATAGTTAATACCGACGTGTGTGTGTGTGTGTGTACATGTACATGTCTACCCATAAAAACCGAGGACGTTTAACAAAATGGAACAATACATGTAGGTCCTCGGTTGTCTGCTATATCTTCGGTTGGTTTTTGTGTATAAAACCAATGTGATTTTGGTATAAAAAAAAATTGAGTCCAACAACAATGGGAGAACATTGGTATCCCCACGTGATAGTGTGTGTGTGTTTCAGCGATGTGGAAAATGGATTTTACTACTGTATGTACGATTAAGCTTTATGTGGAGCTTACCTAAAGGGCTCCGAGTTTTCATGATGCGCTTTTTTAATTTAAATTTTTCTTTTAATCAGAGCAGTTTTCTTGTCCTGAGAAGCTTGAAGAGTTGCTGTGTGTTCCCCCACATGCTGTTTTAGTGGGACCCGTTGGCATCATTTCAATGTGACAGTCTTGTTTGTACATGTACAGTATGTACTTATCTACCCATAACAAAAGGGAAAACGGGTTCTGATTTGTCTGTGGGGTACCTGCTTGGTTTTGGAGGTGCTCAATTTCCCCCATGCATACAGATATGTGTGGGTTTGTATCCTGTTCGTAAGTGTGACGTAATTCCAACATAAACCACGCCCACTTCACACATCCTGGCGCCAACGATCATCGGAAGCCCATTGGAAATGCATTGACCACCGTTTTCTTTATTAAGGATTTACGCAAGAAATGAGAAAGCTTGGGACTTGCATGTGTTGTAAAGACAGACAATTTCTTCCTCACGAATCGATTTTGAACATTAAAATCAAGGAATTTACACAACGGTATGCCAGGTTTGGAACCGGAAGTAGCAAAATGAATGCGCGTACTACCAATGCGCGCATGTATTACGTATTCACTTATGAACAGGATATCTTTTTGAACTTAGGACTTGAAACAAAAGTTACAATTGGTCCTTGGTTGTCGGAACAAAAGAGGGGAACAGCAGGAGATCCTTGAATTATGGGTTTAACCAGTTCGCGTCGGAGGCCGTGTATACACACAATTTTTTTTTGCACCACGGATCGGAGAGCGTCTAAACACGCCATAGGAAACTCCGGAATATTTGTATGCATGCTCGGTTGACGTGGCAACGAGCTGAGTGTACAGTGACATGCTCAGTAGACGTGGCCACGCGCTGTGGAAGCTTCCATTAACGTGTTTGTGTGGGAAAAAGATACCCGCACAGTGGCCCAGAAAAACTTTTTTATTCCCGACGCGAACTGGTTAAACGTGTGTATATATGTTTATGGTGTACACCCACAACTTAAAACAATAGGGACCAATGGGTCCTCAGTTGGCGGTTATTGTTTGAAAATGTCCTTGGTTGAAAAAATGTGTACAAATCAAATGGGAGATGCCGTAAAATGTCCAACAGCAAAGGGAACAAAAGAAGGTAACAATAGGGGGTCCTCGGTTTACACCACAAACAGGGGTGAGTGTATGTGTGTGCGTTGACATTTGTTGTTATTCCCTGCTAGAATATTTGAGAAGGATCATGCTTGAAACACAGCTTTAAGGCCCTCCAAAATTGTTGTAAAACTCAAGTTTAAAAAGATATTCACAATTACGGAGACCGCTAACCATAACTGTGGATAGCTCAGTAGAGTGCAAACACAGGTTACAATCCAACAATGGTAAATGTGTTCTTTGTTTGTTCCATATAGGTAAAACTTGTAGCTTTGCATGGTGAGGATGATAAGTAAGACTAATTGCGGTGACACCATGTGGAATCTCAATTGAGTAGTAATTAGTTCTGAAAAGAACTGGAGGTACAACTCGACGTTTCGATCAGTATGCTCTGATCGTCCTCAGGAGAATGCCGGACTCTGGAAAATGCTGCTGCTTAAGTAGACTGCTGGAGGATCATCCACATGGTGTCACCGCAATTAGTCTTACTTGTTCCATATAGTTGTTCACAATGTGAATTCGCATTGCTGTGTCTGATGCCCATATATGTGGCGGTCCAGGAAAACCCAACACATGGTCAAATTTTTACAATTCTTGTTGAGCATTTAATCAAGTAATACACCCTTTACTGATCTCATAACAGTTTTAATGAGTTCAATATTCAAACCACAACTAAAGTTATGACCTTTCAAAGACGGTTTATTCTAAAACCCACAAACGGAGAAATTAGGCTTCAAAGTTGGCTATGCAGTAAACGTAAATCCCTTGAACTATTAATAGGACAGGATCAGGACTAGTGTAGAGCTTTCCATTGATGGGTTATTCATAGGGGGCCGTGCTTTGGGAGAATTCATGAGCGTCGGCCAAAAAGTGCATTGTTTTACAGTGAATTTTTTTTAATCTTCTAATTTAAAAAAAAATGCATTGGGTTCAAAAACATGCCAAAAATACATTTTATACTTTGATTTTCCTTAAAAAAAATTTTAAGAGGAAATTTAAAGACAACAACTTCCATTTGGAACCAAAATCTCAAAAATGACACTATGGTCAATTTTTACGTAAATCAGTCCATAATTACAAAACGTGCGTGGCGACTTCCGATGGGTTTTCCCCCGACTGCCACACATATGTTACCATATTAATCAACACAATCTGCAACATGTCAATCAATGTGGTTTAAAGAAAAAATCAAAACTTAAATTCTGAAAAACTAGACTTAGTATACACTCTTTATAAAAATCAAGACACTATTCAGATTGTTCGTATTCATTCCAATGATGAATTTCTGTCTTGACAGAAGTTTAATTTTGGAAATTATTTCACAAATTTTTCTGAAATGATATCACCTGAGATAGAAATATTTTGTTTGATACTATCATCCCCTTCACAATTTTATGTAAAATTGTGATCATTTGTGTTTTTCAAGATTAGAAATGACTGTATAGTGGCGTTAAATCACATTGTACATGTAGGTCTCCCAAAATGGAGGTCCTTTTGGGCTGTAACCTGAATGAAAACAAATTATTGACAATAAAGTAAACATGTAGATAGGGATGCAAAAAAAAAAAGAATACAGAAATGTAGAACCACTATAATGGACAAGAGTGAAAAAATGTTGCGTTAAGCATTGCATGTTCATCTGCCATTCCAACCATTTAAATCCAGCATCATAAATTACTAAAACTGTACATTTGAAGTGAAATATGGTAATGTTACTTATTTTTTCAAGAAAATACAAATACAAGGGAGGTTACACTTTTGGTTACTACTTCTACATACATGTACATGTAGATCTACAAATATGACATAAAACACAATAAAGGGGGCCACTTTGCATCCGTCACGTTAGCAGTTTTTCTTATGGCTGTATTTATTTTTAAGTACCCGAAACCGACCAAAAAGTGTTTCAACATGTGAATGGACATGCAGGCTTCTACTAGAACTAATTTGAGTTAATTTATTTTATTTTTTCATTTTTTTAGTTATTTTTTTACCCTCAAATTTCCATAAAAATTGGACGGAAAAAGTTACCTCACTTTTCCGTCCATTTGTTGATGGAAATTTTAGGGTAATTAAAAAAATAATAGTAATAATCAACTCAAATTATCTTCAGGATAAGCATGCATGTCTATTCAAATGTTGAAATTCTTTTTGGGTGGTTTCGGATATTAAAAAAAAAATTACAACCATTAGAAAAACTGCTAACGTGACGGTAGGAAAGTGGCCCCCTTTATTGTGTTTTATGTCATATATACTTTCTTTGTTGGAATTAAGCTGTAAACAACCAAACTATGAAAGCTTATTACAGATGAAGAGGTTGTTGTCAACCAGGGTTCTCCCCAGGTTACCAATGAGGAGTACCCTATGTAACAATGCCCCCATCAGCCTTATTGCCTTGTGTCATTAACCCTCCTACTACTACAAGGGTCAAAATCAGTCAAAATGTTGATATACTTCCCAAGGTATATCTAGTGCACTTAGAAGTCAAACACTATCAAACCTTATGTGTAGTAAGTACATTTTACAGGTCAAAATGAGTAAAAGCATTGTTCTGGTATTGTTCAGGAGTGGTCAAAATAACAGGAAAAACTAGTCAAATATGCTCCTGTGTGCACATTTGGGTCAACAGTCAAAACAGACAGTTGACTGGTTTTGACCTCTACAGCAACTTCCCACTAAAGTGTAGCAGTAGTAGGAGGGGTTAATAAGATAATAGTGAAAATGCATTCAAATCGTTTGTGAAATTGAAATTTTCACCCTTGGAAGTAAAACAAAAATCAGCAATTTAAATTATAGACAGAAATATTTGAAGAGATGCTTGATACTGTCATCAACTTTACACCAAGTTTGTTTCATGTAAAACTGGAGATCTTTAATTTCTATTGATATTACCAAAAATGTAACCTCCCTTCGAAAGAGGTCATAAATACAACTTAAAATGAACCCCATTCCCCCAATTCTTTTTGTATTAGTCTTTATGCTTCTGCCTCGGCATTCTCTACCAAACATGGATCTGTATTTCGGCTCTGCCAGTGGAAGACGTCGACTGTCTTCGGATTCTAGTCTGTGCCAATGTTTCTTTCTTTGCCTGTTTATTCCTCCTGCTACCTCTCCGGTCTCCTTCCCTTTCCCCTGGACCTGCTGCCTTACCAACCCGACAACTTCCCCTGGAAGTCTCCCTGCTTGATGTGTTGTGGACGAATTCATTTTTAGACGTTTCTGTTTGCAGTGATCGTGCGATTAAGGATTCAGTTTGGAAGCTATTCAAAAAAAAAAAGAAAAGCTAATAAGGTCGGTTCACACTGCAAAAGCAGTGTCATTTGGTGGTGAAAGAGCATAATTTTATGGTCAACATCGCAGTAATTTGCTTCTTGTTTTGGATTTGCATTTTAATAGTAATTGACCTTTAGAGATTGAAAAAAAAAACCACCCACCAGGCATGGATTCTGGGGAAAACCCACATGATTAGGAAGGGACTGAGAACCACTTCACCTGTTAACCAGTGTGGGATTTGAACCCAGGTTACATAGATTGAAGACAAGGAAAGTTCTGCTATAAACGTAGTCCATTTCAGTACTGAGAATACATGTACTGTAAGCTTAAAACTTGACAACATACAGTGGTTTATCAATAAGTATTCTCATATGACAGCATTTACAGATGCATCAAGAGTTTTTCAAATAAGTTGGGAGATGCCATCTTCTTGAACGCAACATACCTTCTAAATAAAAGCACTTCAGGCGGACAAAATATTTTAGGATGGTTGATTCTTGTACCAACTTTACACCTTAAAGTTGTATGTAAGTTGTGGTCATGTATGCTTTTTGATAATACCAATGTTGTACGTTCCTTTAACCCTAACCCCCCTACATGTAGGTATTCTGGCTAGGAACCTTCCTGAATCCTCCACAATCCATCAGTGCACTTTTGTAAACATGCCCTTATCTTCAAAATGCACCATGCATTTTCGTTGATCTTTCATATTCAGCACTTATGGCCTTGCACTTCTTGCCAGGTAGTAATTTTGTCCCATTTGAAGAGGTGAAAGTACCAGTTTCCAACAGTGCTGAATTTTTCACAAAAAGTGCCTCTTGGAGGATTTTGCAGGATATGGGGTGGTTAGGGTTAAAGAACATATATGTCAAGAATTGATCCTTTGTCCAATTGCTCGATAGGCCTTCATGCAGTAGTTTAGCTAGGGTTTAGGGCTCTCCAAACCTGAGCAGAACAGCCCATCGTTAAGGCCTTATTAGAACTGAGCTGATGATTTAATTTGTAACACTTCAAAAAGCTCACTGGTGATTAAGTTTGGGATTAAGTCAGGGAGTGTGTTCTGGCCTTGTATTTGTTGACGTGTGGACATTTGGTGTGAGGAAGTTTAGGAATGTGCATGTTAGTGTGGTATGTTCCATATCAGAGAATAACCAAAATAACTTGCAAGAAACACGGAGGTTACTTACTGTACCGTAATGGTTCAAGTCACCATTTGCCTGGGGTTTGTTCTGGTGTCTTGATCACTTCAGTGAAAGGTTTTTATTGTGTGATGTGATGGAAATTGAAGAAAAAAAATTGATGCTGCATGAATGGTGATACATGTTATCACCAAGTAGGTACATGTGTACATCTGCCTTGCATTTTCAGTTCAAAAAAGCAAGCAGTGTATTTCTGCTATGTGTGAATTTCTTTGTGGTTAATCTAACACTAAAATGGGAACTCTTTAAAAATGGCGGAAGGGGATGGGGAGTCACACTGTCACATTATTTCTTTATTTTTCATGAACCCAGGTAGAGGTCAAGAAATTATTTTGACCCTTAAAATTCAAGAAATGTGCATGACCCCTCTCGTAAAGTGCAAGGAATATTCATGACCCCTTCTACTCAAGAAAAGTTCACGCCCCTCTAGAGCTTGCTTAAGAAATGTTCATGACCCCTTAACAGTTCATGAAATGTTCATGACCCATCTACAGCTCAAGAAATGTTCATGACCCCTCTAGAACTCAAGAAATGTTCATGCCCCTCTAGAGCTCAAGAATTTCATGACCCCCCCCCCCCCCTTTCTAGAGCTTAAGGCCCCTTTTCAATAAAGTCGCCTCGGTTTGGACGCGTTCAGACCGCGGTTTTGCCGTGGTTGCCAAGGGACGTACTGACCGCGGCCTGGCTGACCCAAGTGCGCTCACGCGAGGCCGAGTTTAAAGAACTGTTCACACGACTCTTGTTAGATGTCACATCATCTTCACAACCCGTGTCAGATGTCACATCATGTTCATGACCCTTTCTGTGGCTCATAAAATGTTCATGACGTCCAAGTCTGTTTTTTCCTCACATTTTTTCTTTACCATAGGAGTCATTAGTGGTCTTTGGGCACTATTTGGGGCATTATTTTGGGTGGCTATTTAGAAGCAGTGCTTATAGTTCAGTACACTCCTCTGTTTTTAATGCAACAAGCCCAGCTGTACTACAATTGAATGGAAACTGCCCTGGAGTTGTACACATGCATATCATTAGGTTCCTATGGTAATTTTGCCAGCTACATGTATTATTAGTAGGCATGGCACCAGATTCAGAGTTGTGTTTGCAGTCTGATATTTGGTTTTTAGGACTCTGTTGAAATACTGTGGAAAAACTGGAAAACCTCCACGGTACCATACCTGTAGTCACAGCAAGATGTATTTGCTATGTTGGGGAAACCAAGGATTACATGTATGTTTGGCCAGCTTTACATCTTATACATGTAGATAATAATAATCATAACTGGATTTTACAGTGCGCCAAATTGCTAAAGGATTACAAGGCGCTTTTAAATTATTATCCCTGGTCATTGGGCCAATATCAATCCTTAAACTTTCTCAGCTCCCTGGGGAGTATACAGCCCTGAGCTACCGTAGCGCATCGAAAGCTTTTTCAACCACAATATCAACCTCTACCCTCACAGGTACCCATCTCCTGGTTGAAGAGGAGCACTGTACAGTGAAGTGTCTTTCTCAAGTACACAAGTACATGTACAATGGTCGAGGCCAGGATTCGAACCCAAATTCTGACGACTCGGCCGTCAGAACACAAGTCCGATGTGCTCGGCCATGACACCCCATAGATACTGCAAAGGCTTCCTACACACACTGTGCATGAAGAAAAATATTCACTGCATCGCAAATAATGCATTGTACTGAATCATTTAAATCAAAAATCTTTGAAATTAAATTTGTTTCATTCTTTTTTGGCTTATTTAAAACACATGTTTTTTTTAAAAGAATTAACAATAACATGTAGTATTAAAACTTAAACAAGTAGATATAAAAAGTATTATTAATAATAGTATTAAATCTTAAGAAATAATTGGGTGGGGGTAGGATTAAGTCTTGGGTCCTAATCCATATTGTGTCCCCCATTCTTAACAAGATATCGCCGCCACTGCATACATGTACATGTCATGAACAGCCTGGTTTGGCACGTGTGGTTACTGAGAAAACTAAGGATTAACCAACATGGAAGTGTGAAGAAAATAAAATATGAATGAAACCATTTCTAGGTTTGTGTACAGCTTTAAAAGTTAGGAAGAGAGGCCGACAAATTTATATCAATATGAAAGGTTAGGTTCTTCCCTTTCCGAAAAAATCCATCAGTTATGAATTTGGAAAATTGCTTCATAGCTTTAAACGGTCATCATGGACACTTAGCCCCTCAGTAAATACTGTCAAGACACCGGCATTTTCAATGTAAACAATGCTGCTCTATACAGTGTGAAGAAACACAAATATGAATGAAACCAAATTTCTAGGTCGGGTATAGCTTTAAAGGTTTTGAAGAGAGGCCGACAAATTTATATCAATATGAAAGGTTAGGTTCTCTCATTTCTGAAAAATCCATCAGTTTTAAACAGCCGCCATGGACACTTGTGGATATTCTCAATGTAAACAATGTTCAACAATACAGCGTGAAGAAAAACAAATATGAATGAAACCATTTCTAGGTTCGGGTATCCATGTAGCTTTAAAAGTTTTCAAGACAGGCCGACAAATTTATATCCATATGAAAGCTTAGGTTCTCCACTTTCTTAGGTTCTCCAATTTCTGAAAAACTATTTTTCAATTTATAGGTCGGTTGCTTAATACATTGTATATTATATTTGGTCCAAGTGTTTTCTGTAAAAATCATTTTAAATATTTCTGTCCAAGGTGCTATGGTTTTATTAAATTGACTGAAATAATTTCCAAGATAAATTTCTGTCATTCCACAAAACAAGTTGAATGAATTTTCACTATTTTTCCCATTAACCCTCCTATAAGTTTAACAATCAAAGACACTCAAAATTTTTATGTCACTCCCAACCCATTGACTTTGTGCAGTGCACTCAAATAAATGCAAGGACATGTGGCTTTGGTAGGAGGTCAAACCAAAACCACTCGACTGTAACTTATGCAGTACATACACAGCTCTGTGTGACTCTGCATACATGTATAACTTGTAAGACATACACAAGTGTGTTTGACTTTGCCACTATCTCCAGCACTCTTATACACATGTGTGAACAATTGGCAATGCAACCAAAAATATTCAAGTGACTGTCTGTGGGTGCGGTGCTTACTGGGCCAAATTTCAGCCTGGGCATAGGAGGGTTAATGATACAATGAAAAAAAAAAGAACATTTCACAGGTTAGTTTTTATACATGTATATACATGTATCTTAATTCTTTTAAGGTATGGATAAACTTTAGACACTTAGCAAGACACTTAACCATAATTGCTTATAGGGGCAGAGGCAGTTTAACAACTGCCTTGTTCTGGACTAGTTACCCCTCCCAGTCCTATTCGCACCGTGAAGAGGCTGGTTATTAACTTGTTTTGTTTCGGTGTGAAGGGTTGGTTTCTTCAGTGTGGAGTTGTTGTAACAACTCAATGACTTAGTAGCCCCCACCTTGGAGTGGCCATTGGCCTTGTGTGGTGCGACTTGCATAAAAAAAAAAAATTAAAAAAAAAAAAAATCAAAAAAAAAATCAATAAATATTAGACATTTTTACAAAAAGTTTATACTGGCTTAGAGTATCAATGTGTATCATTTACCTTATCCAAAAGTGCATAAATTTTGGATGTTGGGCTGTTACTGAAAATGTGACCCACTTTTCAGGATAGGTGAGCAGGAACCAGGACCCATTGCAGAATTGTGTTAGTCATCTTAGTCATCTGATTGTCATTCTCACTTAATACGAACGAATATTCATAAATATCCAAGACAGTTTAGGCAATCTGATTGGACAAAACATAATCACGTGGGCATGTATTAATGGATGGTAAAGACATGGGTTATCAAAATCAAAGCAGCGCATATTGTGCCGCATGTTCGCCAGCTGTTCTATTTAGCCGGCGTGCAATGCATGACGTGCAACACATGACGTGCAGCGCATGACGTGCATTTGAACCAGCCAGAGTGACAAAGATTGTTTTGCATTGCGCTGACTCATGTACTTTGGAAGTGTTTCGTGTGTCCCCAAAATGTAAATTTGCCCATTTCTATTTGGCTTTATTCAACAAAAATGATATATTTTTTTAACATTTTGAAAATGAAATCGATATGCACATTTATGAATGGGAGTAAGTGTGATTAATGCTTGGTCTTTATTGCAGGATAATGACCTGTTTTGTGTATGGTCACAGGGTGATAAGGCCAGTGACCACGCCCAAAACTGGTCATTAACCTGTGGTAATGACCGTGCGACAAACTTTTATTCCCTTATTCAAAGCAAGAGACTTTGGCATTATAACTATTTTTCATTTTCATTACATGTAGATCTTGAACAAGTTGGAATTGTTGAAAAAGGTAAGGGTGGAGATTTCCCCTTCAATGCCTCATTTAAACCCTCCAAGGTACGGTAGGCCTAGGGGTTCATTCATTTCACTATAGTTTAATAAGTACATGTATTGGTGGAGGTTTCCTCTCAGTCATTACTATTTTTTCTTTAAAGCCAGGGCCCACTCTTGGTTCTGTAAGCTGCTAAGCAGAGTAAATTTGCTAAGCAGAATGTATTGGAAGGCATTTTTTTGTTTGGTTGTTTTACATTATATCCATTGACTTTTATAAGCTGGTGGACATTTTTCACTTTACTCACAGTATGTTTTTTGCTTAGCAGTACTGACTGTTGAGCAGATCTTTTGGCACCAGGTTTTGTTGGTTTACTAGAAAAATCTTCATTCGGATTGCACTGGATGCAAGTTGAATCGAGAATTTTATTTGTTTTGCCGACCTTTATTATTTCTAAAAATAGATTGACTTCAGACAATATTTTTGTGAGTTCTAATTGCAGAAGCAAAGTTTTTGTGACGTCATTGGTGAAACCGTGCTATTGGACTCAGCAAATATTTGTGGAAAAATATTTTACTATTGCACGGTTTCAGATGGCCCTATTCCACACCCAACCTGAATATTTGGGTAACAATTCTTTTAGTCTTTGATCAAGATGTTGGTGAGAATTCTTTTCACAGGGCAGTGCAGTGGTTCAGCATTCTGGGATCACAATTGATTGCCTTGTTGCAATACTAATATGTTGTACACTTGACCAATAGAGAAAGCTTACAGTACAGCCCTATAGGGGGATTCACGATGCAAATTCACCCGGCCACAAGACAAGCAAGTTTTGCTTGCCATGCATAAACATATATAGGAATTTTCAAAACAAATGTATGAACATTTGTTCCTTCCAATTTTAAGTTCCACTTTCTCAAAACAAATTACACTTTCTCGAAATACAACTTCCCATTTTCAAAGCAGTCTACAGGCCTGGTGTGCCTCATGGGTCAGTCCAGAACCGTGTATTGTAGGCAGAGAACCAGCTTATTCTAGAACAAGTTTGGTAAGCAAGTAAACATGGAAAACAGTATTTTTGAAATCAGAAACTCCAGTCCGGTTAATACGATGGTTGTCCACTGTTTCTAATATATACAGACCTCAGGGTTTATGATTGGGTTTATGCAGCTTGGCGTATGCCAAATGAAGATATTCACTTCAAACGCTTTAGCCATCCTGGAATTATTCCATTCAGGTCCAGGCACAGACCCTCTATCCACGGGAAGTCATTGGCCTAAATAGGTTACAGCATATTCATGCCATTGTTCATGCTTTGGGGGAATTGTATGTAGTGAAGGACTGTGACAAGTCTGAAACTTGTGCACATGTTTGAATGGATTGCTTTCGTCCGCCTTTGTACATGCATACTTGTATCATTTTCATACATGTATATTTTAGGGAATCGTGACAAAGATCATTTCATTTTTAATCATTTTGGTGTAATTATTATTTGTTTTATTGGTTTAAGGGTACATGTACATGTACATGTATCTACATGTTCTGCTATAACAAATTCATACATGTCCTGAACTGATACACTAATTCAGGATAGGACTTCAGGATATGTGCGCGCTAAAAATCTTTATTATTATTATTATTATTATTTAAATTATATTGTTTATAGATCATCAAATCTGGGAAAATAGTTTGTGTAGTTTTGTCATTCAAAAACATTATTGTAAAACAATCTTTATTTGTTTAACTCATTAACATAAAAAAGATAATCTAATAAGGGGCTTTCCTTGAAGATTAGGATTTGGAGTTGGTGCTAAAAGCAGACAAAAACAAATATAAGCAGGAAAAAGTAATATTCCATACAAAATATACTGGCTTTAGCTGATTGTCTGTTTTTATGTATTGCTTAACACAAGTATTTGGTAAGCAAGAGTTGCTGTATATGGAATATACTTTTTAAGACAAATTTGTAACGTGTGGTACATGGACTTCTGCAACTTGTGTATAACATGCAGTGCCAGGGCATCAGTTTATTTTTGAAAAATAAACCCCCAAAAATACTAACAGTAAAATTACCAGGAAAATACGTTTTTCAGGTATATTTTTTTAATTGTATGACAAATACTTGTTTTAATTTAATTTAATTGGTAATTTGTTGGAATTACCAATTCTATATCTTATATTTAACCAGTTCGCGTCGGGAATAAAAAAGTTTTTCTGGGCCCCTGTGCGCGTTTCTTTTCCCCACACAAACACGGTAATGGAAGCTTCCACAGCGCGTGGCCACGTCTACCGAGCATGTCACTGTACACTCAGCTCGTTGCCACGTCAACCGAGCATGCATACAAATATTCCGGAGTTTCCTCTGGCGTGTATAGACACTCCGATCCGTGGTGCAAAAAAAAATTGCGTGTATACACGGCCTCCGACGCGAACTGGTTAAGAACTGGTTAAGAACTAACGAGTTGGTACTAACATGCCACTAGGGGGCGCTATTTCCCATCATAAATCACATTTGCATCCAACAATTTACTTGATGTCACCTACATGTACATGTATAAATGGATAAATAGCTATCTGTGAATTACAGCAACATGCTTATTTGGAACATATCAAGATCAAAGAATGGAGACCTTCCCTTTCCAGAGATACAATTTTCTTCCCTTCCCACTACCCTAAGTGAATAATGGTTTCCTGTCATAATCTTTGTGCCATTTTGGTTATTTTTAGTTTGGTCAAGGCAAAAAAGTCTTTAATACTTTTAATTTTGACTATTTATTACTCTATAACATGTGCATGTACATGTAAGAGCTTTACATGTAAGTGTACTAATGTATGTGTTTAACAGCTTGTTTATTTGACAGTCGGTGTACACTTCCTGTGAAAGTTCAAGCTTTTTTATTGTTTAATAACCAGAAGAAGTAAAAATTGCATTTGAATTAGTTTTATTCATTCTACAGGAATTTTTCGAAAATTCATTTTTGAAATTATCTTATAATTTTTTTTACTAAAATGATGCTCTCCACAGACAAAGATTTTGTGGGATGTTTAATACCATCATTAACCTGACATCAATTAAATTTTATGTTAATTTTTATTTTGTAGATTATCAAAAGTGTATAGTGGCTGTAAATGTTCTACTCTTAACAATACTTATTAAAACTTGGTTAAAACTTGTGGAAAACTAACTAAACCCCTCAAAAAAAGTTCTGCAATTCAAGTTTGAGGGATGATATCTTTCTTGTTACTGATGTATGAAAAAAGAAACTGGTGTCATTGAAAAGCTTGATTATTCCTCTTTACAATGATGTGTCATTTGTGATGCTTATGCAATCATGGAATGCGCAGTCCTTCTGAATATGCAGCAAGGTCAAAAATGAAATGTTGCAAAATTCGTTGTTTTCAATAGTTAATTCATCCAAACTTTAATGACAAAACAATGATGACACAGACAATTTTTTTTCTCTCACTCTCTCCTCTCCTTCTTTTATTGAGAAATGGTTAGCAACATAATGTGGGTTCGAATCACGGCCGTGACACTTGTGTCCTTGAGCAAGACACTTAATCATAATTGCTTCTCTCCACCCAGGGGTTAAATGGGTACCTGTGAAGGCAGAGTTGGTTTGCTCTATATGTGCTAGAAATGGCAGCAATTGAGCTGTATACTCCCCAGGGAGCTGAGATGGTTTCAGGAATGATTTATGAGCCTTATGAGCAGGGATAATAATATAATGCGCCTTGAGCACCACTTAGTTGGTGGATACGTGCGCTATATAAATCCACACATTATTATTATTATTATTATTATTACATGTCAGTAAGTCAGTAGCGGGTAGATGACCCGAACACAGCAACCACGGCCTGACACCTCCTCCTCATGCTGTTCACCAGCCTCGTCACACGAAGCTGTGGGATGGCGTTCCACTCTTCAACAAGGATCAGCCGGAGTTGTCCAATTGCTTGGGCCTTTAGGAGATTCGATAAGCGTGGCATCTTTAAACATCTTACAAACGACCACTCAGTAAACTGCAGCTCTACCTCACACAAACATTATTGAAGGCACCATTGACATTCATGCAAGACATGCACTGTCATCTGGGCACTATTCAAAACACATTGCATCTTCACAAGAAATGGAGACTTCGGTATTGAAAACAATGCTTTTTGCAACATTTCACTTCAGACTTTGCCCTATATTCAGGAGTACTGCACATTCCATGATTACATAATCACGGCAGATGGCACATCATTGTAAAGAGGAATAATCAAGCTTTTCAATGACACCAGTTTCTGTTTTCATACATCAGTAACAAGAAAGATATCATCCCTCAAACTTGAATTGCAGAACTTTTTTTGAGGGGTTTATAACAAAGATGGTTTTTTTTTTTTTTTTTTTTTTCCACTAACTAATAATTGTACTTTCCTGCTTTATCGCATATAACGAAATGTTAAATTTCATACTTACATGTATTGTGCATGCCTTTGATTTCTCAGAAATTTTCCTGATTTCAGTTTTTTTTTTTTTTTTACAAATTTCCCCTTGCCTAAACATTTTCTTAAAAGAAGAGAAGTAACCACAAAGGAAAGAAAGAAGTCGCCTATATTGTGGCCAAACCTCTTGTTTTTTTGTTTTCGGGATGTGGAGAGTCCTTTAGACCAAGGGGGGAGATCCAGGCCCACTACCCATTTTTCAACATTTTTTACTTTTGTTTCTTGTTTGTGGGGATGTGGAGAGTATGTAAATCCTCCAAAATTAAACATCCAGGAGGTTCAGGGGGGCTTTGTCCTCTAGACCAAGGGGGAGACCCAGGCCCGCTACCCATTTTTCAGGAATTTTTTACTTTTGTCAAATCACACCCCTGATTCTGACGAAAAGAAAGAGAAAGGTATTTAAGGTTAACAAAATAAATACAAAATGACCGTTATCAGGTTGGCGGCAGCTTCTAAGATCATTTTAGAAGATAAGCCTTGACCATTTTAAATGGTGCAAAAGAACATTTATGTTAGGGTCTAAAGATATTAAATGTCTTGCTTGACTTCACACAGTTGGCTGGCTTTAGTTTCAGGGATCAGATTGGCCAATTACCACGGGGCAAGCTCGTATTGATTGAATAGTCCTGATACAACCCTGTACCACTCGCTTGGTGATTGTCTTTTTCAACAAGCGCTCAGTGTACATACAATGCCAAAGCCACCCTGAAGTTATTGCCATTATTTTCTTCAATTAAAAGTAACATCTGTTTCTTTATAACCTTCCCCCACCCCTCTGTCCTTCTCATACAGATTGTAGAGCAGACCCGTCACTGTTGCTTATCTTGAAGTGGGGTGGTGAGTTGACACCAGCTGGGCGTGAGCAGGCGGAGGAACTTGGAAGAGCATTCCGCTGTATCTATCCTGGAGGTCAAGGTAAGAAAAACGACTGATATAGTCGGGAAGAAAAAAGCCGAGTGCCTGATTTCTCTTAATAATAGGAAAAATGTATGGGGGGATCGGACACTGTCACTGTTAAGAAAAACTACTGTTCAATGTAGAAAGATATAACATATATGCATGTTTAATTAAAATAAAGAAAAACTCATAACACTTATTTAACCCTAACTCCCTAGGTCCATTTGCTTACATGTAACCTTAATCCTCCAAAATCCTTCAGTAGTAAAGCAAGCACATGTATGCACACATGTGTTTCTAATCTGTGATACATGTACATGGCCAGGGACCCTCCCTGCATGCATGGAGCAATAAACAGTGTCCACTGACTCAAGCACTGACCTTGCAATCACTACAACAAACATGGATGCACATGTACCATGGAAAGGCAAGTATGTCTAATAACATCAATCCTCCAAAATCCTTCACTTTAGCAAAGAGCATGTAGCATGTAACCTAAATCCTTCAAAATCCTTCACTTTAGCAAAGAGGTTTTTGGAGGATTTGGGAAGGTTAGTGTTAATGTGCAGCTGACTCATCAATTGATATGCCGCATCCTCCCTTTGCCCAAGTTGTTAGTAACACCCCAACCCCTTCTCCACTCTTTCATCCCCCCGTACCAAATGGTGGATCTAGGACAATATTTCTTGCCATTCTCTGATGCAATATGAACATTTACAAAAGTATTCTGATTATAAAACACAACCGAAATTATTTGGTCCCCTTTGGACTCATGGAGATACCCTTGTCCGCATCCCCAATTCCCCCATCTTTATAGCCCCCAAATATCTGTGGTCTAGAACTGCACCTATTTTATGGGTTTCTAGCTTGTACAAAAAAAACTGGAACTTAAGTGATATCTCTACTTTTTTAGGAGAGTATGCTGGCTTCCCTGGTTGTGGGTTACTACGGCTTCACAGTACGTATCGCCATGATCTGAAGATCTATGCATCTGATGAGGGTCGAGTGCAGATGACTGCTGCAGCGTTCACTAAGGTTGGTATTGTTAAGTGACAAATGTGTTCACACCTAACCATATTGGTATGGCACCTTCACTGCCAATGGAAATACATATAATGACAGGCATGACAGGCCTCCCAGCGAAACCTATAAAACCTATAAAAACCTTTATTTCAAAATGGGAACCTTTATTTCCCCCCAAAAAAACCTATATTAACCTATAAAAACCTATATTTTTAATCTCCTGCTCTACATTTTCAACTTCCTCATAAAATCCTCATGGCTTTGAAGAAAAATTACTTCCAAAGTATAAAGAGATGAAGCCAAACTGTAACATGTGTACCACTCTTAGATTTTCTGCTGGACAGGGTATGGGTAATGTACTTTGTTGCAAAAAGTACTCAGAAGGTAGGCAATTTACCAAAAACTTGTTACTTAACACTACATAATCACAGGAAATAACCTATAAAAGCCTATATTTTGGCATTTGGTAAACCTATAATAACCTATATATTGCTTAAAAACCTATATTTGGTAGATTAGGCACTGGGTGGCCTGTAATGAACAAAATCAGCATTTTTAAAAGCACCAGTCCATAGAGATTAAAACACCAAGGTACATGTAGCTGTACTGTGACAAATGTTTGATTAGTAGTGGTTTATGAGAGTTTGGATTAATAAACCAGGCTTGTCAACCCTGCGTAACAAAAAGAAGTGCTATATATTTTTCATACATATAGAAAAAGGTAGTGTACTCCTAAACAAAAAACCAGAAATGTTCACAGTTTTACATTGTGACGAACTGGACTTTTTCCTGTTTTTCTTGTTAACCCTAACCTTCCCAAATCCTCCAAAATCCTCTTTGAAGGATTTTGAAGGATTTAGGTTACATGCTGTTTGCTCAAGTGAAGGATTTTGGAGGATTGGGGTTATTAGGCATACTTGCCTTTCCATGGTACATGTACATCCATGTTTGTTGTAGTGATTGCAAGGTCAGTGCTTGGGTCAGTGGACACTGTTTGTTGCTCCATGCATGCAGGGAGGGTCCCTGGCCATGTACATGTATCACAGATTAGAAACACATGTGTGCATACATGTCATGTACTTGCTTTACTACTGAAGGATTTTTGAGGATTCAGGTTATGTGTAAGCAAATGGGCCGAGGGAGTTAGGGTTAATGACCTGAAACTTTCACAGATCAGTTGTTTTATCAATCTCAAAGGAAAGTTACATCATTAGTAATGTTGGCAAAACTGCTTCTATGTGTATGCAAACTCTCTTTGAACCAATACATGAAACAACCAACCTGTCAACGTTTCAGCTTATTAGTTTGTGTCTTTCATAAGAAAAAAGTTCAAATGTTTTCAGGTTTTGTTATTCCTCCCTTTTTTTGTTTAAATGACAACACCTCAGACTAAAGTTTTTCTTCTAGAGAAAAAGAAGATGAAAAACGTGGTTGTAAATGGACTAATGCACACACACGTTGATAAAAGTAAAATTGACTTCCGTACACTTCGAGGAGTCAACGAGAAGTGTCACGGCACACAAAACTCTCGTTTTGTGCCGAGATGTAAAAAAATTGTCATCTCGCGTAAGCTTGGGCAATAACACGATATCGAGAACCTTTTTAAGTTATCGAGATATCGGCAAATCGCGATTAAAAACTATATCGCAATTAAAAAAAAATAGCCATTGTGAGTCAAGTCAGAAATTCCATGGAAACAAAATTAGAACAGTCTCTTCAGCTTTTGGAAGTGAGAAACAAAGGCGAACTACTTCAGAAGTACATACACACTATGCAAACCAATTTGCAATTTACTGTGATGCTTTGTAGAGGGGTACATACCTGTGATTATCGGCTCTAAAGCAATCCTGCATGAATGAAAAAATAATCGCGATATTATCTAAAATCGCGATATATGTTTGCCGATATGTCGTGGATGAAAAAAAATCGATATCGCCCAAGCTTAGTCTTGCGAGATTCACGAATGCTGTACTTCCTATGCGGCTGTTGCATGTCGCAATAAATTTAGGATTGGAATGGAAGTTTTACCAGTAGTGTACCTTTCCTTCAATGTGTATTTGTTGTTCTGGTCTACAGGGTATGCTGGCTCTTGAGGGTGAACTCACTCCTATACTGGTTCAGATGGTGAAGAGTGCCAACACCAATGGTTTGCTCGACCATGAGAAGGACTCGGTCACGCTGCAGGGAAAGTAAGTACATTACTGATTTTGCAGTCAAGTTTCTATGAACGCAACACTGAATCATGTAATAACATTCACATGTGTAAGTCTTGGATAAGTTCGGGAACCCTTCAGTAAAAGATCACTGGACCATGGTGGACCCATAGTATAAACCAGTCATAATTCTGGTCGATGACCAGGCCAGAACCCTGGCTTCACAGACTTCCACTGGAACTATGACTTGCTGCGTCATACGCTAATAATAATAATAAATCTGGATGCCTTTTGTACACCCAGTTTGCTAAATGGACACCCTGTTTTATTTGTTATACACATGCACTTAAGTAGACACTCTGTTTTTTAAAGTATTACAAATTTAACGAGTGATATGCGAAATGCCCCAGGGACAGCTGCTGCTTGTATTAAGACTGCCCTCAGTAGGTCGTGCACGGAATGAATTGCCAAGCGGAATGGGGCTTGGCTGAAGCTAACATATGTTGATTAATTTCATGCTGCCGTATGTTTCTATTGACATAAACAGAATGCAAAATATTGACCATCATTTTCAGGCAAACAATTTAACTCATCAAATTGCATGTACCATTGGCTAGTGAAACACTTCACTGTATAGAAATGTAATTTAAAGTCATTTAAATGAAATCAAAGTTGCTTGTAACTTGGTACATTGCATTGGCGGATCCAGGGGGGGCTAAGGGGGCTGTAGCCCCCCTAAAATCGTAAAAAAAAAAATAATAATAATAATAATAAAAAAAAATTAAAAAATAAATTTTAAAAAAAGGAGAGAAAAAGAGAGGGAGGGGAGGGGAGAATGCACTCCCATTCCCCCTCACTGTACTTTGTTTTTCTCACCCTTTGATTATTTCATTGTAATTTTTGTAGTACTGAAAAATAATTGTTTTTGATTCTCAGCCCCCCCCCCCTAAAAAATGTTCTGGATCCGCCCATGCATTGGTATTTGGTAACCTATGTTACTTTCAACTGTCTACTTTTCAAGAAATATATAATTAAACTAAACTATGAATGCTTGTTCACAGTTTTCTTGTAATTTTAGGCTCTGCATTGAGCTAAAACTTTCACAGGTTGGTTTTTATAATGTATTTTTCTGGATTCAAAGAAAGTTAGCATACTCATGGAAGTACATGTACATGTAGTTTCACCAAAGTTGTACCTTCCCTTTAACATCTTCTGATGTGTTTAGAATAATTTTTTCTGGTGTGGGTGAATTCGTTTAACTGGCCAAGGCTTCTCAATGGGACAATTCTAGCTGTACAACACCAAACACATCTTAACCCTAACTCCCTAGGCCCATTTGCTTACACATAACCTGAATCCTCCAAAATCCTTCAGTAGTAAAGCGAGCACATGACATGTATGCACACATGTGTTTCTAATCTGTGATACATGTACATGGCCAGGGACCCCTCCCTGCATGCATGGAGCAATAAACAGTGTCCACTGACCCAAGCACTGACCTTGCAATCACCACAACAAACATGGATGTACATGTACCATGGAAAGGCAAGTATGCCTAATAATCTCACTCTTCCAAAATCCTTCACTTTAGCAAAGAGCATGTAGCATGTAACCTCAATCCTTAAAATTCCTTCACTTTAGCAAAGAGGATTTTGGAGGATTTGGGAAGGTTAGGGTTCATTGTGTACATGTGATATTTAGCCGATTTCATAGTGTAGGTGACATTTTGCTTACTTTATTGCTATCCTTTAAACTTAGATGAGTGCACGCAAACTTGCTGACAGTTATTTCTATACAATAGGCCTACAAATCTATAGTAAAAAAATGCACACTGAATTGTGTTGCAAACCTGTCATGTGATACGATACTGTATAGCAGATTCGTTCTGCTGTAGCCACATGTAGCAGAGAATGATCCTTAGGAGTAGGCAGTGCTACGTAATCAGTCCCCGATATCAACTGAACGTTCACTTGTTGTAAACCAGTGGTGATTGGAAAATAAGTCCTAAAATAATACCTGTCTCGTATTTTTTGAAGAGAGAAAGGGAAAAAACAACGCAAAATCAAATAATATTTAAAGGGACACTATCGTCACGATCAACATGGCATGGAATCGGAGTGCTAGTTTTAGATTAACTATGACTGAAAATGATAAGGGCACAATTGCCGTTGCTGCTGCATACATGTGTAAATGAGCCAGTAATATTCAGTCACAGTGTTCATCTTAAACTAGGATGCCGATTCGGTGCCACCTTGAAAGTTTGCTCTTATTGTAATGATACTGTCCCTTTAAGAACTTCAATTTAGTTTGAGTTTTGCTAAAACAAAAATTTCCCCATGAAACTGTCGTACATGTACATACAGTAAGTCATAATTCTTGCTTACTAAGTCATTGCACATTGCATTTAGAGGAATTTGAACATGGGTCCTAAAAACATTTGTGTGTATGTACATGTACATAGACAAAATGGCCCCTGCAATGATCTAATTGAACGAGTGTCTTTGTTGACAAAGTCTCTCCGGTGTGTTCGTCCCCAGATTAAACAGTTTGTGTATAGAACTTCATGCTCACATTCTTCAAGAGAGGTATTGCATATTATCAAACCACATTTTGTTGTGTTGGTTTTTTTTTTGAAAATTGATTTCCCTGTTTTAGGGAAGGCACAACATCGATGATTAAACAGATAACTAAATTAACCAATTATTATCTGAAAGCTTACGTGGTGTAAGGGGCCGTCCAAAGTTGTCAACAATTTTAAGGTAGTACAGAGAGTACTACTTTTCAAGACCCTCCCCTCCCCTCAAAATAGTAGTTAACTTAACAGTTTATTTTACGCAAGTTTAATTTTTACCTGCTGTTTATAAAAATGTGTTTTTAAATATAGTACGCTTTGTACTACCGTGAAAATGTTGACAACTTTGGACGGCCCAAATCCAATCATCCTGAGAAAATCATTCTGTATGAATTACTTTCATTTTTAATTTTATGAAGAAAAACAAAATTGATACGCTGAATTAAAAAAAATATATAAATGTTCTCACAAAATGAGGGTAAAGTCAGCAATTTTCCAAATTAAGGTTTTTGTACTTATGTACAAAAAGAGCTTTCCGATGGTACCAAACACTCAGGATGCACTTATCATTCAAAATCTGTGGAAGGTCTAAAAGTTCATACTTCTAATAGAACTTTTAATTTTTGCAACTTTATATTGTGGAAACGGGTCACAACTTTCACAGGTTAACCGAATTTCAAAAGAATTTCAAAAAGTTGCCATTTAAAAAACATGAGCACCTTTTATGATGAAACTCTCACAGGTTAGTTTTATGATAAAATAAAAGTACTTTTCAAGAAGCCAATGTTGTACCTTCCCTTAAATAGTTTCACAAACATTTCCTCCCGACTACATTTAGTGTAAAGCAAATTTCCAAAGTTTTCACAATTTGCTGAGTTGTTACCAACATTCATTTCACAGACTTTCATAATGTTCCTGCCCTCCACCCATGAGGTTTTGTAATGAAAACTGCTTATCCTCTGGATGTCATTATCAAATTGAAGTAGACAGGCACAGCAATGTCATTCATAAAATGTTTTCAAGACATTTTATTGCTAACCAATACGCATAATTCTGTGATTTACTTCTGGTCTTTAAAAAAATATAAAGAGTGCATATTTAAGGACTTGAGATGACCATTGTGTTGAGGACCTATTAGAACTGATGCTAACATGGGGGAACATTGCAATTTTACTTCAGGAAAGAAAAACAGAAGCTTTCAAATGACACATTCATTTCTCAAAATATTTGTCAGAAGCATGGCTTTACAGTAAATTTGTGATGAAATAAATTTATGGTGTGTCCCGTCTTAAATTTATTGAGAAACATATTAAGGGAATAAAAGTTTGTCACGCGGTCTTTATTTATTTATTTATTTATTATTTAACCTGGGGAGACCTTTCAGTGAAACACTGTTTTTCAAAGGTGCCCAGGAAACCTGTAAACAAGGGCGCTTGCTACATGTATGTGAACCAGAAACACCAGGGTAAACCCCCTGCTCTTCCACGATAAGTGTTCTGGGTTCTTTTACATGCATTACTTTAATAATCTAGTACACGGGACCTACGGCTTAACGTCCCATCCAAAGGACGAAGCAATTATGGTTAAGTGTCTTACTTAGGGACATACATGTAAGAGTAGAGACCGGCCAGGCCGGGATTCGAACCCACATTCTGACAACACCAGAACTGGAGTCCGATGCGTGGTTACAGGCAATAAGGACCGAGCTGAAGGTGAGATCCTTATCGCCCATGAACATGCACAAAACAGATCATTAACCTGCAGTAAAGACCAAACATTATACTTTTATTCCCATTCATAAATGCCCATATCAGTTTTGTTTTCAAAATGTAAAAAATCCAAAAGCCAAATAGAAATGGGCAAATTCACATCTTTGGGAACAAATGAAACTCTTTCAAAGTACATGTACATGAGGCAGGCGTGTGATGCCAAACGATCTTCGTCACTCTGATTGGTTGAAATCCGCATCACGCGTCGCACAAAACTGCTGGTGAACAGCCGGCACATACACACTGCTCTGATTTTGATAAGCCATGTCTTTATCATCCATTAATACACCTCCACGTGATTACGTTTTGTCCAATCATATTATCTAAATTGTCTTGGGCAATTATGAATTACTGTTAAAACCAAGATTCTAATCAGTTGTTTGTGAAATATCTCATTTCAAAGTTACCAAAAAAGTGGCAACTATACATTTACATTTAAACCTATACATGTATCTACTGTGATTATCACCCCCTCCCTCACTCAAATTGAAAAAGTGTACATGGAGGCCCATCATTTTAGACTTAAACACATGTCCCATATACATGTAGGATTTGTACAGGGAGCATAACCATAAATGTCAACAAAGGTTTAAAAAAAAAAAATTTTTGTTCCGAGTCTTTGGTATGGATCACAGACAACCCCCCCCCCCAGCACACACACACACACACACACACACACACACACACACGTGTGTAAACACCGGCATTCGGGGACTTCCTTTGTCAAATTCCTTTGTCCAAAAATACGGGGACGCATTGTTCTCCATTGTGAGAGCAACCGGGGACCATTGTCCCTTTTGTTATACGTCCCCGGTTTGAATGCGCTCACACACGCAAACTTACATATGCGGATTGTGGGGTATTCCTTTGTTCGTTCTATTATCCCTTTTCTATAGAATTCTCCTGTGGGGTACCAGAATTTCTATAGATTCTCTGTGGGGTACCATTGTTCCATTGTGTTGGTACCCCACAACGAATGGCGTGTAAGAACACACACACACACACACACACACACATTCCCGCACGGGGCGTTGTGGGGACAAAATACAAAGGATTTTGGGGATTAAAAACGTTGTGGGGACACACAAAATGTCCCCACAGCTAAGTAATTCCGGATCCCTCTTTTGTTCTCTGTCCCCATAACGCGGCCAGTGCTTGAACACACACACACACACACACACACACGTGTGTAAACGCCTGCAATCGGGGACATCCTTTGTCAAATTCCTTTGTCCAAAAAAGCGGGGACATATTGTTCTCCATTGTGATAGCAACCGGGGACCATTGTCCCTTTTGTTATATGTCCCCGGTTTGAATGCGCTCACACACGCACACACACACACACACACACACACACACAGAGTCATGCATTTCAAGACGTCGGAGGACCTCTATTGTTCCTTAATTATTTGGACTAACTTTTTGAAGTAATCTCCATTGGTTTTGTACACGACGTCTTCCGAGGACAATGAAGAACAAAGAACCGCCGTCCGAGTATCTATTGTTCCCTTTCTTATATGTCCTCGGACGGTTTGCAGTGCAAACCCACACATACAGTGTCATAGACAACTGTGTACCTATTTACTGTTCCCATTGTTGTGTGGCTTTTTACATTTTTAAACAAACCCCATTGGATTTGCACACAAGATACAACCAAGGACATTTGAGAACAATAAACCGATGACATAATGACCTATTGTCCCCATGCTTCACACAAATGGAAACACGTTTCAAATTACTGTGCCATTGACAAAAAAAAAATCTCTCACCCGCACCATTGTTGACATCATGAAATTTGTTTTGCTTTCGTATTCGTGTGAAGTCTGATCGGGCCTGTTTGAGTCCTCGGTCTATACCATCATACATGGTCACCCCCCACACTCATACTGGTCAAAACAACAATTATGTCATGTTGGTCAGAACACCTGGACAATCATTGGTTGGTGATCAGAAATTGGGATCAGTTTATAACATTTATAAGAGTTCCTCAACTTCCATCAATTTTCAATTGTTATTACTAACAATTTTGATGTTTCATGTTGTTACTAATTTTCATTAGCTTTGTCGGTAGGCCTCCTATCAGCTCAATAGGATACATACAGTGGTCAAAATAGGCCTATGTCATTTTGTATATGGCACAGGAGGTATCTACATTTCTGTTATTTTTAACAGTGTACATAGTATGGGGGGGGGGGGTAATTGGATACACTTTTGTCAGACCATAAAAATAATGACCCTTTCTCATTCTCTTTTTAATTATTTAATTAATTTTTTTTTTTACATTATATTCCTTTTTGGGGATGGTGGGATAGTGAAAGATGTGAAAAGGTATTGAAAAAGTACATGAACAATAAAATTCAAATAAATGAATTAAACCTAAATAACAACAAATGGGAAAACATTATTTTTAAAGGCAGTCTTTTTTTTTCACTGTCTTAAGCCATATATTGAAAAGGCTTGAGGGATTTTGTTTAAAATAGAAAAAAATTAAGGTTGGCATGAAGTAATCATGGAACTGCAAACAATGCAGAGTATCAGGTTTTCTGTTTTCATGGTTCAAGATTACATTATTTTATATTTTAAATAAGGAATAATCAGTAGTAAAAATACAAATATAGTTGTAAATGGGTTCATGTACAGTACATGTATAAACCTTCAAAGTGCATAGTCCAAGCATGGAATATCATTTTTGAAGGGGTAAGGCATTTTTTTTTTCTTGATTGAAGGGAACAATTCAAAGGGACTCCATGAAATCCAAATCCTGATAGATAGTCCGTGAAATACCTTACTATATTTTCATAGTTTGGTTTACTCACTGTACTGACGTACAGATTACCCCTGCAATAAGAAGTTCACAAGCAAATCCTGATAGATAGTCCATGAAATACCTTACTATATTTTCATAGTTTGGTTTACTCACTGTACTGACGTACAGATTACCCCTGCAATAAGAAGTTCACAAGCAAATGCTGATAGATAGTCCATGAAATACCTTACTATATTTTCATAGTTTGGTTTACTCACTGTACTGACGTACAGATTACCCCTGCAATAAGAAGTTCACAAGCAAATGCTGATAGATAGTCCATGAAATACCTTACTATATTTTCATAGTTTGGTTTACTCACTGTACTGACGTACAGATTACCCCTGCAATAAGAAGTTCACAAGCAAATGCTGATAGATAGTCCATGAAATACCTTACTATATTTTCATAGTTTGGTTTACTCACTGTACTGACGTACAGAGTACCCCTGCAATAAGAAGTTCACAAGCAAATCCTGATAGTCCATGAAATACCTTACTATATTTTCATAGTTTGGTTTACTCACTGTACTGACGTACAGATTACCCCTGCAATAAGAAGTTCACAAGCAAATGCTGATACAGTGTAGATAGTCCATAAAATACCTTACTATATTTTCATAGTTAGGTTTACTCACTGTACTGACGTCCAGATTACCCCTGCAATAAGAAGTTCGCAAGCAAATGCTGATAGATAGTCTATAAAATACCTTACTATATTTTCATAGTTAGGTTTACTCACTGTACTGACGTACAGATTACCCCTGCAATAAGAAGTTCACAAGCAAATGCAATTCCACCGATGTTTTTATCTTGCTTTACTTTTATCAGTTTATCAGTTCAGTATGTCTCAACTTCCCTGGCCTCTGAGTTAGTTTCATCACATTGGTTATCTTCATCTCACAATATCCTGTTTAATGAACACAAACACACTGAATTTCAAGTGATGCTTTATCTCTTTCAAATGATTTGAATTTCTTTACCTTTTTTTCAGGGTGAAGGAAATGTTGTATGAACGGTTTCGCAAAAAGGACAAGTTTACAGAAGAGGACAAAAAGGAGGTATTTCAGATGGTTGCTTAAACCTTTGAATGTATGTGATTATATTTTGGAATAAACACTGTTAATTATTTAGTTTTTTGTTGTTTTAATCAAATCATTAACCCCCCTACTACTACAAGGGTCAAAATCAGTCAGAATGTTGATATACTTGTCAAGGTATATCTAGTGCACTTAAAAGTCAAACACTGTCAAACTTCACGTGTAGCTACAGTAAGTGCACTTACAGGTCAAAATGAGTTGACTGTTTTTGACTGGTAAAAGCATTGTCTGTATTGTTCAGGGTGGTCAAAATGACAGTAAAAACCAGTCCAAAATGCCCCTGTGTGCACATTTGGGTCAACAGTCAATACAGGCAGTTGACTGGTGTTGACCTCTACAGCAACTTCCCACTAAAGTGCAGCTATAGTAGGAGGGTTAAATAACCCACAAGGAAAAAAATATCACTCAGATTTTAGAATGTACTAGACAAATTTACTGAACAAAGATGTATTTCCACATTAGAATGCAAGCAAACAAATCTGAATGCATTTTCACTATATCGAAATAAGCTGAAACTTTTACAGGCTGGCTTTTATAAATACTGTGTATCTCTTGATTCTGTATGGATGCATATACAGAGTGTGCCAAAAAAGGTGCAACATTCAGAAAACAAATAATTAAAACTGTTTTTCTTCAATGAAATTATATTTTACAATAAAGCCTGACTATTTCTCAATCCACCCCTTTTTTACCCCATCCCATTTGGGTCCTTAGATCCAGAAATACCATCAATTAATTAAGTGAAAGGGTGTAAATTTTACTTGGGCCACTCTCACCTGGACATGCTGAATCTGGGTTATGTATTTATGAACTTGAATTTCATGATACATGAAGAAGACATTTTAATTTGATGCCAGAAACACAAGTGATACTTTTACCTTGAATTTCATTATTTATAACATAAAGAAGCCATAATGTACTTATTAATGTGCACTTTACTTGTAAATATCTACAAAGATTGTTATTTTATATCTGTGTAAATAACACAAAAGTGTGCAATATCTTTAATTTACCTGAAATGGACTTATAAATTATTTTCTCACAAAAGTATTATTTCAGCAAAAAATGCAACTCACCATGTGAATATCATTGAGATAAGGGATCATTAGATCATATTGTTATGTTATACATGTATTGAAAAGAAACGAAAATATTGATTGACATTGATCATGTGTGCATTCATTTACTTCCACAGCCATGACAGCATTCACACCCCTGATAAGGTTCCTAACACACAGAGAGGCCCAACGAGAATTTGACATGCTTCCGCAATTTTGCTCTAGTTTCCTTAACCCTAACTCCCTAAGCATTGTTACTGAACAATAAAAATCCTTCAAAATCCTCCAACTGCCTTTGTTGTCTAGGGAGTTAGGGTTAAAAAAAACATCGGAATTGACCGGGGAAAAAGTTTCATGTAGCTAAGAAACTGTTCTACCTCTGACATTACATCAGGTTTCCATCAAAGTGTTTTTTGCCTTTCAAAAAAAATTTTTTTGTCAACATTGTTGCACATTTTTTGGCACACTCTGTATGTACATTTCACCAATGGTCTACATTCTCTTTAATAATCAAGATTTTCCCTTTTCCTGTAAAGCTTGCACCGACAAAGAGCAAATCGATTCAACACTCCCTGTCTTGTATTGAGAACCCCACCGTCATGTGTGAGAAGATTCATGGTCTCATGAAGAATATGACCAGCCGGATAAGAAAGTGCTTGGTGGATGAACAATCTCGTGCAGGTATACACAGATTGCAGGGATCATTTATTTCTTAGAAAATGCAGGCCTGTGGTTTCTCAGGATTTTCCCTGATTTCAGGATTTTTTACAAATCTCCCTTTGCCTCAAAATTCTCTTGAAAGAAGAGACGTATCCACCAAGGAAAGAAAGAAGTAGCCTGTATTGTGTCCAAACCTCTAGTTTCTTGTTTGGGGCTATGAGTCTGTAAATCCTCCAAAATTAAACATCCAGGAGGTTCAAGGGGCTTTGTCCTCTAGACCAAAAGGATACCCAGGTTTTTTACTTTTGTCCAATCACACCGCTGATATTGTCATGGTACACAATGGAATTCCGCTATCCTGTTTGTACACAAATGCATTGGTAGTACGCACTACTTCCGGTTCCAAAGCTGCCATACCGTTGTGTGTAATGTAACCGCTATCCTGTTCGTACACAAATGCATTGGTAGTACGCGCTACTTCCGGTTCCAAAGCTGCCATACCGTTGTGTGTAATGTAACCGCTATATATCCTGTTCATACACAAATGCATTGGTAGTACGCACTACTTCCGGTTCCAAAGCTGCCATACCGTTGTGTGTAATGTAACCGCTATCCTGTTTGTACACAAATGCATTGGTAGTACGCACTACTTCCGGTTCCAAAGCTGCCATACCGTTGTGTGTAATGTAACCGCTATCCTGTTTGTACACAAATGCATTGGTAGTACGCACTACTACCGGTTCCAAAGCTGCCATACCGTTGTGTGTAATGTAACCGCTATCCTGTTTGTACACAAATGCATTGGTAATGCACTTTTACTTCTGGTTCCAAAGCTGCCATACCGTTGTGTGTAATGTAACCGCTATCCTGTTTGTACACAAATGCATTGGTAATACCTACTTCTGGTTCCAAAGCTGCCATACCGTTGTGTGTAATGTAACCGCTATCCTGTTTGTACACAAATGCATTGGTAGTACGCACTACTTCTGGTTCCAAAGCTGCCATACCGTTGTGTGTAATGTAACCGCTATCCTGTTTGTACACAAATGCATTGGTAGTACGCACTACTTCTGATTCCAAAGCTGCCATACCGTTGTGTGTAATGTAACCGCTATCCTGTTTGTACACAAATGCATTGGTAGTACGCACTACTTCTGGTTCCAAAGCTGCCATACCGTTGTGTGTAATGTAACCGCTATCCTGTTTGTACACAAATGCATTGGTAGTACGCACTACTTCCGGTTCCAAAGCTGCCATACCGTTGTGTGTAATGTAACCTAAATTCCTTGATTGCTACGTTCAAAAGATTCAAACAATTCTTGAGGCAGAAATTTACAGCAGGCTGGCACACTTCATGTAGGTAATAGACTTCTGGTATTATAGGAACCAATGGGTCATGTTCTGCATAGTCAAATGTTCATTATAGCGATGTTCATTGCAGTGGTGATGCACTTTATCCACAGTAAGTTCAAGACAATCCTTGGTGTCATCATACATACTGGTGTAGTAGAAACATTCAGGTTAACAAAGAAAGTCAGTTCAGTGTTTGAGGGGAATATGAGCCAGCAACACCATAAGACCTTATGCTTGAATGCAAGGGGCTGCAACAGTAATGGCATAATTGTTGTGTAATAATAAGGATAATAATAATAATAATAGTAATAATAATAATAGTAATAATAATAATAGTAATAATAATAATAATAATAATAATAATAATAATAATAATAATAATAAGTTTGTTGCATGGTCTTTACCGCAGGTTAATAACCGAACAAAAAGGCAAAGTCCTTAATTATCGCCCGTGACCACAAACAAAACAGGTCATTAACCTGCGGTAAAGACCACACATCATACTGTTACTCACATTCATAAATGCCCTTAACGATTTCGTATTCAAAATGTAAAAAAAATGTGTAATTTTTGTTGAATAAAGCCAAATAGAAATGGGCAAATTCACGTTTTGGGGACACACGAAACACTCCCAAAGTACATGAGTCAGACGCGTGATGCCAATCTTCGTCACCCTGATTGGTTCAAATGTAGTCACGCGTCGCACAAAACCGTGTCGCACAAAACCGTGTCGCACAAAACCGTGTCTCAGCACATACGAGCTGCTCTGATTTTGATAAGTCATGTCTTAACTATCCGTTAATCCCTCCCCCACCTCCATGTGATTACGTATTGTCCAATCAGGTTGTCTCAATTGTCTTGGGCATATATGAATAACTAATAATTTCTAGTAACTTATTTTGACCCCTATTTTACCTCCAAAATGTTGTCAATCATAAGGTCTATTGCGCATGGTTTTGAGCATACAGGCATTACTCCATGCTGTTGCCAATGATTTTGTGAAAAGACTAGTAAAGTTCAGATTAAAAATAAATATTGAATTGGAATAAAGATCATAAAGGGGTGCCATGGTCGAGCGGTTTAGTGCATCGGATTTGTGTTCTGATGGCTGAGTCGTCAGAGTGTGTGAGTTCGAAGCCTTGTCGCGACCATGGTGCTTGTGTCCTTGAGCAAGACACTTTACCATAATTGCTACGAGGGCCGAATTGAACGCAGCCACTGGGGATGTACAAGCCAGTGCATGCTTAGTGCCGGTCCCAAGCCCGGATAAATGGGAGGGTTGCGTCAGGAAGGGCATCCGGCGTAAAACCTATGCCAAACCAAATATGCGGATCATGATCCGCTGTGGCGACCCCTAACGGGAGCAGCCGAAAGAGGACAACAAACATCATAAAACAAAATAGACAAACAAATTTACAATCTTTTTCTTCCAAATTAAAAACAAATTCTGACAGAGATGATGCTGTACTATAATGAGTCGCTTGAGTTGATGCTGCGCCGCTGGGCTAAACTTGAGAAGGACTTCAAGACGAAAATGGGCCTGTTTGACATCACCAAGATACCGGACATCTACGACTGCATCAAGTACGACCTCTTACACAACGAGAAGCTCATCAGCTCGCTGGGGTTCACGGAGATGGGGGAACTTTACCTCGGAGCTCAGTTATTGGCCGATGTGATCATACCACAGGTAAACTGGTGTCCATTCATCAGGGATGTGAATGCCCTTGAAAATAAGAACGGAAAAAGGTCAAATTCCCTGCCGTCATTCAGTACACAGCAGGCCTGTGTTTTTTCAGGATTTTTCCTGATTTTAGTATTTTTTACAAATCTCCCTTTGACTCTGAAAGAAGAGATGTAACCACCAAGGAAAGGGAGAAGTCGGCAATGCATCTTTAGTATCACAATTTAAATTTCTGATTGACCACCAAAGTAGTTTGTACTGGTAAACTGGTAGGTCCCCTGGTTTGGTAATGTAGATGTCTAAGTTCCAAATTAGTTTGTTTCTTCAGATCAGTGTATCAAATTTTTTAAATGTGATTTATAGAATCCAAATACAAAGTATAATAATCTTATGGGGAAACATTAGTTGGTGGTTTAAAATACTCAAATATTTGAATGCAGGAATACGGTATCACTGAAAAAGAAAAACTGGAGATCGGTACTAGCATCTGTACGCCTTTGCTCCGTAAGATCAGAGGTGACCTTCAGCGTACCAACAGCGAGGAGGAAACGACGTTCAGACTCAATCCCAAGTACTCCAAGGGGGTACTGTCTCCGGACAGACACGTCCGGACCAGGCTGTACTTCACCAGTGAGAGCCACATTCACTCCTTGCTGTCCTGCATCAGATACGGCAAGCTGTGCAGTGTAAGTTTGGTGAATTTATGCATGTTGCCAGAAGTTACTCGTGTAATGCTAATAATAATAATAATAATAATGATAATGTGGACTTATATAGCGCACGTATCCACCAAACTGGTGCTAAAGGCGCATTACATTATTACCCCTGCTCATCAGGCTCATAAATCATTCCTGAAACCAACTCAGCTCCCTGGGGAGTATACAGCTCAATTGCTGCCATTACAGCGCATCAAACACAACAACCAACTCTGCCCTCACAGGTACCCATTTACCCCTGGGTGGAGAGAAGCAATTATGGTAAAGTCTCTTGCTCAAGGACACAAGTACCCCGGTCGCGTTTGGGATTCGAACCCACATTCTGATGACTCAGCCATCAGAACACAAATCCGATGCACTAAACCGCTCGACCATGGCACTCCACTATCCTAGTTCAGGACATACATGTAGTACTCCAAGAACAATGAATTTGGATTCTTCATGATGTATTGTTCCACAGACTGACGCGCAAAGTCTTATTTACCCGGTACGCGAGAGAACTGTATCTCGCGTGTGCACCTTAGTGTTTAGCGCATTTGGCCATTGACGGTTTGTCTGCATCTAATTTAAGATTGCGTCTAATTCTTTAGCTACATGTAAGAACTTGCTTCGTGCGTCAAACGTTTAATCCCATGATGCCTTACGGCAGGCCAGGCAGGGTAGCAAAATTCATCACCGTGCTTGTTGTGTGTGTGTGCACAGTTGGAGTACAATGCTATGGTATGGATTACAGCAGGTTGGCACACTTCATGTACATGTAGGTAATAGACTTCTGCTATTGCCTATTATGCAATTGCCTATTGAAGGGAAGATACAACATTAGTATATTTGGTAATTTACATGTTCATTCATTTCAATCCTCTTGTTGTTAAGAGATATATCATTAAACTAACCTGTGAAAAATGTCATCTGAGTGGTTGCTTACATTTACTTAAAAAAACAACTAAAAACTTTTACATGTAAATGTAAATTCGACAATAATTCTTGTTTTCTCTAGGATAAAAGCACTCAAGGCAAAATTCTTTTCTTTTGTACCAACTTTTCACCAAGTAAAGTTTTAAGATAATAATTTGATAATCTGAAAATTGCCGGTGTAATGTACCTTCCCTTTTAAGTCCACTTGTTCAACAAGTGTGCAAGTTGCGTTATAAGTTTTGAACAATTTCGCCAAACTTGCACCGCATCCAATTGACAGGGGCAGAGTTGCTCTCCTGGTTATGTTGGACTTACATGTACATGTAGTGCAGTCTTCACTTCACTTGATCTGTCGCCGGATACCATAACCAAAGTGCTGGTTTATGCCATATCTTTCTGATCAATTGCGGAATGTGAGAGTCTGATTTTAGGACCCCCTCCGGATCCTATTCAACATATACATGTGCAGTGTATGCAGCCAGTATGTCAAGTGATTCGTGGCGTGAGTTGGCATTTCTATGCGGATGATACCATGTTGTATGCCTCAGCGTCACCAACATCGGACGATGTAGTGAGTAATGCTGTTATCATTGAGAAGTGCTGCACTGATATCAAAGGTGGATGTCTTCAAACTATATGAAACTGAATATAGACAAAATAAAGCTTCTTCTAGTGGGAACACCAACAAACTTGAAGAAAATGTCGGCTTTTAGTATCACAATTAGTGATCATTGCATCACACCCTCAACACAGTTGAAAAAAATCATGGAGTCATCTTTGACTCAATGTAACATAACATGCAGGCTCATATTCATGAGATATCTCATTATTTATATAATATTAGTAAGATCAAGCAGTATCTGAATTATTATTCTGTGACAGAACAGTTGATGATGGTTATGTCAAGGGTTGATTATTATAATGCCTTGCTTGCAGGTTTGCCCCAATCTACACTCGCTTCGTTACAGCGAGTGCAAAACTGTAGAGATAGAATTCTCACAGGTACTAAAAAAGTTGACAATATCACCCATAATGTAGGGCAAGATTAAAATCAATTGTTTATTACCCGATGCAAGAATTTCATCAAACTATAAATATCGCGGCACCCGCTGCTACATGTATATAGGATTCTAGCCAGCCAATCGACATCGGGCAAGCTCGGTGGTCGAGAGGTTAAGACGTCTGCACTAGTAAGCAGGAGGTCGTGGGTTTGAATCCCGCCCGAATCGCCTGTGAAGTTTTTTCCACAGACACTCGGAATGCACTGCTATACACACGGCACTGCTATACACACAGTATACAGTGCTATACACACGTTGGTGTAGGGCAAAATTAACATTTTTACATCTAAATTTGTTAATTAATGAGCCCTGTGTATTTGTCTTGAAATTTAGCTTGTTTGTTAATAAGCGCATGGATTGGGTGCTTTATAAATACTTTTTATTATTATTTTATTCAGGGGCAACTTGAATTTGGCTTTGAACTACCTGTATGTCAAGCATTGTAATTTGTCAGTAATGTGTTTCCCTGACCAATGATACACCAAAGCATTCAAAATGGGTTAGTCATCGCCCGTTAGATGGCCTATTCTGCATGGCGTGATGTTGTATGAAAACATATACCATGCACAGTTGTCGTCAGAGTGTCATTGTACATGTACATCATATGGAGTGCCATGGTCGAGCGGTTTAGTGCATCAGATTTGTGGTCTGATGGCTGAGTTGTCGGAATGTGGGTTCGAATCCCAACCACGACCATGGTGTTTATGTCCTTGAGTAAGACACTTTACCATAATTGCTTCTCCACCCAGGGGTAAATGGGTACCTGTGAGGGCAGAGTTGGTTGTTGTTTGATTAGCCCTATATGCGCTGTAATGGCAGCAATTGAGCTGTATACTCCCCAGGGAGCCGAGATGGTTTCAGGAATGATTCATGAGCCTGATGAGCAGGGGTAATAATATAATGCGCCTTGAGCACCAGTTTGGTGGATACGTGCGCTATATAAGTCCACATTATTATTATTATTATCATTTTACATCCCATCCCATCATTTGTCCTGATGCAGGAGTTGGACGATTCTCAATGGGCCCGTGCTATGCAGTACATTGGAGAAGTCAAGGAACTCAACTACATGACACAGATCGTTCTTATGCTGTATGAGGACCCAAGCAAAGACCCTACGTCGGACGAACGCTTTCGTGTGGAGCTTCACTTTAGCCCTGGGGCCAAGGGGTGTGACTATGACAGTCTCCCTACAGTCGGTGGCTATCGGTCTGTCTCAAAGGAAGTAAGTTTTTGTTTAGGAAAAGACTTGTTTGGGATTCACTGTTTAGCAGTTTTGTATTGCTGCATACATGTATGTGTTTTGTTTTTGTAAGCACATTATTTCTCTACCAATATACATACATGTATGTAGTAGTACAACAAATATAAAGCTCAATATAAACTTAACAGAAGTCATAAGGCATTGCTAAATCATTGATTAGGCTATGTATTAAAGGGACAATATCATCACGATCAACAGGGCATGGAATCAGAGTGCTACATGTAGTTTTAGAATAACACGGTGACATGAAATTAATACCAACACATATTACCGTTGCTGCTGCATACATGAATCAGTAATTTTCAGTCACTGTGTTCATCTTAAACTAGGACACTGATTCCATGCCCTGTTGAAAGTCTGCTCTGATCGTGACGATAATGTCCTTTGATGATAGGTGATTGCCATACGCTATCTTTACCTGATTTTCATCAGTAATTGGTCCCAAGTTCATATTGCAAAATTCAAAATTTGGTTATCGACAATTCAGGATTTACTATTTTGAGTTTTATTACAAACAAACATTTTTGAAAGGAATTGTCCCACGTTACTGTACACATGTATATTTACCATTAACTTATTATTCCCAGACTTGGGTATCCAGCATTTTTTGGAAAGCATTTTTTTTGTATTAAAAATGGGAAGAACAAATTTCCACCTATCATTCATTGCCAATTCTACAAAACAATATTATTGTAGATGACCTCAGCCTCATCCAAAGAGATGTAAATTATATAAAAAGAACAAAATTTCCACCTACCATTGATTGTCATTTAGTTTTTTCATCATGGAATTTCAAAAAATGACCCTTGTAGATGACCTCAGCCTCGTCCAAAGAGATTTAAATTGAACAATCAGTGTGAGCAAATGTTCTCGTCAGGCATTGAGTGTAGTGAGAAATATCTCGTCACAAGGAGATATGTCATTATCAGCATTCAGTTGATTTAGAGTTTTCCGTTTCATTCATTCAGGGTGACTCGTCACCGAGTGAACCGCTTTCAGAAAACGAAGATGAAACCATCGGCCCACAGTGTACATTAACGGGCGACGACTATACCCCAACGTCCTCCCAGATTGCCCTGGACCAGGAGGGCGTATCATCATCATCTACTCATGGTCCATACTCGGAGCTAATGGCTTCCAAGTTGAGAGTGGGTCTTGGTGTTAGGGATGGCATTCGGCCAAGCTCTGGACTGGCATCGATGACCTCCAGGGCAAGCTTTAATACACTGAAGGATATCGCTGACCATGATGACACATCAAATAAGGGTACTTATCATGGTTTTAGGGATTGAGGGAGTTGGGGGTGGGGCGGGGGGAATTGTGGAAGTATGTGAAAGAAAATATTCTCACTAACAAGTTGCTAGCCATGGAGTGCCATGGTCGAGCGGTTTGGTGCATCAGATTTGTCTTCTGATGGCTGAGTCGTCAGAATGTGGGTTCGAATCCCAACCACGACCATGGGCCTTGTGCCCTTGAGCAAGATACTTTACCATTGCTCTCTCTCCACCCAGGGGTAAATGGGTACCTGTGAGGGCAGAGTTGGTTGTTGTGTTTGATTAGTCCTACATGTATATGCACCGAAATGGCAGCAATTGAGCTGTATATTCCCCAGGGAGCTGAGATGGTTTCAGGAATGATTTATGCGCCTCATGAGCACCATGGGGTAATAATGTAATGCGCCTTGAGCACCAGTTTGGTGGATGCGTGCACTATATAAAGTCCACATTATTAGAAAAATTTTAATTATTATAATTTCAAATGTTTAACCTGTATACAAATCTGTTTGTCATGTTTTTTTATCCAGGCCAAGTGTCTACCAATAGCAGCCGAGGGTTGTTAGCAGTTCAAAGTGCTCCCAACCTTCACCGTGGTGGTGTAGGGGATAACCCCAATGATGCCAACTGGGTTGTCAGTCAGGAAGAACTGCTACGAAGAGCCTCTCATTTCTCTGCTCAAGGTAAAACACAAACCCACACCAAGGATATATGTAGGTTTGAGGACACCCCCACCCTCATCCCTACCAAATCAATGCTTGTACCATGAAGTCATTGTATGGATTTTGTTCATTTTCAAGATTTCAAGATTTTTCAAAGCATGTCCATATCAATGAAACTGATTTAATAATATTGAAAAGATTAGTTGAAGATTACACTGGTCAACAATTTTTGAAAAGTTGTCTGCTTCGGAGATAAAATGTGCTATTTATTATGGATTTTGATGTGCTGTATTCAAATATGACAATTAAAATTGCTGATTGGCTACTGTTTCCAAGATATTTAAGTTTTTACATTGTATATGGTGTACATATATAGCAGATTTTATAATCATGAATTGTAAACCTAGGTCTTTTCATGTGTTTATGTAGAAACTGACACGGTACCATATCTTGAAAACTAGTGCCAATCAACAATTTTAAGCATCATTTCCATTCTCAGTGACCCATAATTAGTCAAGTTTGACTTCATTTGTTTCGGAAGCATTTTGGCTGTAGACCAGTGTTATTCAAATGCTTTTCATAAATGACTTTTTAACCACCTTTGTGAAACAGATTTGTGTGGTCTATGGCTCGTATGTTTGTACTTTTTATAGTGGGATTAATGTTTTTTTTTTTATGTAGCTGTTGTTTGTTATGCACCTTATGTCACTACAGAAAATAGTATGCATTCTGTTCATAAAGTGGCATATCCATAAGCCTACTTATAACTTTGTGGTACAATGATGCCATATACACATGTGCTTATAAAGCAGTCATTCCCACTCGGCATCATTTGTTAATTGAAAGCTTATTACACAATATTTAAAAAGTATCATCAGTTTGACCTCGGTATTTGCATGTTTGACTCGACACAGGTGTACCACTAGACCATCAGATGCAAGTACCATCTATCCTTCCTCTGGAAACACTCCATAACTGCCTGTCTCTCAACCAAATCGATACCTTCCTGGAAAGGTTTACACGGAATGGCGCTCGGACCCCAGAGGCCACCACACCGCGTCAGTCCTACACTCTGAACACCTTTACCCCACGACGGGTGCTCCCTACCCCGTTGTCCTTTGGCCGGGAATCGGATGGCTCCCTGTACAGTCGTTCCACAAGTAATCCGTCTTCCAATACCTCAAGTGCACTACCGTCACCGACAGAAAACCACTCCAGACATTTCGACTTTGGCGAGTTCATGGACAAGGTAAAGAGGAAAAATAGCATGGGTAAGACCGAAAGTGCAAACAGCATGGTTGATCAGGTCCTGGATGGTTACGTGGCGGAGGATGAAAGTCAGGAAGACTTGCTGCCCCGGTTACTGCAGATGAGCAGTGGTTCAAACACCCTGGAAGAAGAGTCAATGGAAACTCAGAGCAATGATGGAATCTCTCAAACTAAAAAGCGGCTCAGAAAAGGAGTTCTTATGGACCTGACTGTGGATGTTGGGGACAGTGTTACGGATACGGATACAGACATGCAGGATTTACAGACACCTACAAATTTATAAAAGTTCTTGAGTTTCTCTTAGCTGTAAAGCATTAAGAGAATCTGGATTGCTTCTTTATGTATGATGGTGTGAATGTGTTTTGTATGCAGTGGAACCAGCAAAGCATCATTGCAAAGATTTGAAACAATCTTTGAAACAACTCAATTCCTGCTTAAAAAACATCCAGAAAGCCCTTCTAGAAACATGCATTTGTAACTGGTTTGTATTTCCTAAAGACCTATAAATGGAAGCAACATTTCATTGGTCATGTTGGCAAACCTGCTTCTATGGGTATGGTAAATTAATTGAATCAAGATATACATTTTCTTTGGCAGCTTATGAGAAAAGTGTTTAAAAAAAATTACAATTTATACAGAAAATTATTTTACAGGATGATTGATAAAGTAACTTCACATCAAGTTTGTTTTCGAATAATTATTCAGTAAGTTTCCAAACGGGTAATTACCATTGCTACGTGTAATCCTTACCTCAAACAAGCTATTCCCATATTGGAATGGGAATACCAAGACAGTGTGCTCTCTGTGATAAAAGTCTATTGTGTAATTAGTTGATGTTTATCAATAGTCCCTATTCCCTTGTTGGGTATTAATGGTTATACTCTCTTAAACTAATACCATGTAAAAAATGTTTGGTGGTAACACCATGTAGAAATTCTCCTTTGAAAAGAACCGGTTGATTACAACTGAATGTTTTGATCAGATAGGGCATATTCTCAGACAAAGAGTAAACATCGTTCATCAGTGAGTTAATAAAAATGAAAAAATATATATATATATATATATATATATATATATATGCATGAATAAAATAATATATGCATGATGTCTAAATGTATGAAGCTATCAATACATTTCGGCCATTTTTTGGTTTGGTTTGGTTTATTGATTCCCCCACTCCTAAAACTAACACAAAATCCACACAGAGTCATGTGTACCTTATGTTGTAAAGTCCATGGTCTTGACTATAATACATGTTCCCTTATGCAGCCATGGATAATATGTTCTATATTTATTATGACTTTTTTGATTAATTCCGTTAAATTGATTGTGTAGTTTGGATGACTAATAGCTGTGCTTTTAAATGTCTGCTGTTTCTGACATAATAATAATGACTGGTTACATGTTAGTCGTTTTCTCCCTAACTATTGGAGGTACATTGGTATAGTCATTGTTTTTGAATCACTGTGTGAAAATCAATCTTGCAGCACTTTGTAATAGGGCTGTACCAGGTATCCAGGTATCCGGATGTATACACAACCGAAACGGTCACTACCTGGTTCTATTTTTTGGTTCCAATTACCCGTAAACGACTTTTTAAAATTCGGACATAACATTTGAGCGGTGCAAACAGAAATCTGTGACTCTTGGACAGTGCACTTGTACAGACAATTATCTTTAAATTCAAGAGATTACACTCCAATAAAGAAAACAGCGATAGTATGGTATCCTCTGTATTATAAAAGTCAATTTGTTACCATTTACAGTACGTGTATTTGAACACCACCGGAGGCATCTTTTCAACAAAAATTAAAACGGGTATCCGGGTATCCGAAGTTTCCTGATTTCGGGTATCCGGTTCCGAAAATATCTGAAAACGCACAGCCCTACTTAGTAACCTAATCGATCTGATACATCCAAGTGAACAGTTGCAGGTTAGATTCCTACTAGAGTCTCGGGGCAAAAATAACTGACTGTCTCATATTTCAACAATGCAATATTTTGAACAAAAATAAATGACCAATTGCTAGATATTTAATGACATAACATTTTAATTAATTTGCTTCGAGAGAGATTTGTTTTAAGAGAGATTTTCTGGGTGACACGGTTTTACCTTGTACAAATGAAATGTGTACAAATATACATTAAAATGATAATAAATATATTGCTGTTTGAGAATTTAAAACATGTTGGACTTATTTTAATATTGTTGGTGCATACTCACATGGAATAACCTGTGGGAGTGGATCTTGGGTCTCACAAACTCCCCCCAAAAAGGGACACAAAAAGGGGACAACATTGCCCCGTATCAACAAACATACAGAACAAGGCCACGGTGAATAGTAGTACATAGTTTAATACCCAGCCAATACTGCCTTTTGATTGGTTAGAAGATCCTTTATTAAACATGTCTATCATAAAACAATGAATGTACACTATGTAACATGCAGACAGATACTGTATTCATGCCACACAGGGCATATGACACTACCATACAGACATTTGCGGATTCAGGGGAGGTGGTTTGGGCAAAGACCTTAACATGTAGTTGTATACAAAGTTGTGACGTCATGGTAAGGTCATCAGATATCGAATTACACTAAAACAAAGTTTAATATTTCAAAAAATCATATCTCATGAACCACAGTTCTCTCACACACGAGGCATAGTTCACTGTACACTGCAGTATCTCCGTACTCTGCCTTAATAGTTTCATTCACCTCATGGTTCTTCTCTAATTAGAATATAATACATTACATTTCGTCGTTGCCAGCACCTTCGTGTCCACAGTTTTTGTCATTTTATTTTGTAGGTAGTTTTGGAATTGTTAACGCTTGTTCTAAGTCTTAATTCTAACGGATCGTTTTTTGGCATTCATGACTTCAATTATTTCATCGTGAAATATGATGTTTTGCAATTGCGATTGATGCAGTCAAATTAACAGTCATCGATGCGCAGAGGATTTTTTAAAGAATTTATTTGTAATTTTTTCTTTCGTTTATGGACAATCAATTTCATGGTAAGAGTTTTCCAATGCACCCTTGACAAAAAGTTTCATGTACTGGAGTTAATTTAACTACAAAATCAATTAATTTTGATTTTGAGACAAGAGATCCAGATCTTCTTTTAACTTATGTATTTTATTTCTTTTCTTTTTATTATTTTATCAACTTAACCCTGCGAGGCAGATGGTAGGTTCACTTCATTCGAATGCAGAAGTGGTACGATTTTAGTTGCAGTTTTCATTATTCAAAAAATTAGGCTTTATGGCTCCCTTTATGCTCGAAACTGTTTTGTATTCTTCCTGAAGGTCCTTGGGAAGTATATCAATATTTAATTTTGACAATATGGAGGTAGTGTGAGGGGATTATAAACAAAGGAATCCAGTCACAACACTGTGAAAGCATGGAGGAAGAAAACTTCCTCCATGGTGAAAGCCATTGAAATGGGTTGCGACAGTTAGTGTACCACTTATGGTGCAAGTGCAAAAAATCCATTATATGGGCCATAAGTAAACAACCGGGTCAGCAGGTCAGGGTTGACACCTGGACCTGATCCAGAATATCCTGGGAGAGGCTTATCTGGCTGGACAGGGTCAACAAACTTTTTTGAATGGGGCTTAGGCTAGAAAATGTGTTTTCCCTGCAACTAGAAGCGTACCACGCACTAGTCGCAGGGTTTTAATTAAATGTAATTTTGCAAATGGAATAATGTGTATAGTTTTTAAACGAAAAACATCAACAACTTCCCACAATGATTGTTTAATAACCAATGTGGCAGAAAAAGCGTCTGAAACAAAACAAAATGGTTAGTAACTTTTTCCAAAATTGTTGGGTGTTTATTTTTAAATATTGGTTTTGGTTAGCCGGTTAGCAAATTTCTAAATGGTTAGTGTGAGTTTTTTTTTTTCATTTTAATTTATGCAATAACCAAGTGATATGTTTCATTATATTTTTAGTCTTTGATATATATCTAAAAACAGCAAAAATAAATAAATAAATAAAAAGATTAAGGCCTAAACATTTTAAGCATTATTGTGGTGTTTGCGGGTTTTTCTTCATTCATAAAGTGACTAGTGATTTTTCCAAAAAATGTTTCATGACATCATCACAGATCACAGCGCACCCATCTCAGAAATTGAACCAAAATATTAATGTTATTTTGTCATGATTATAAAGAAGAATAATTGTGTCATTATGGACCGTTATCGATAGTTTAGTGTTGATGTTGACCCTTACTTCCAGTCCAAACTGGAAGTTCAAGTTTAAAAATCTCTTTATAAATTGACGCAAATCTGAAAGGGTATTCGAAAAAAGCATTCTGGGTTTATATGTTAAGTGGCATCTGCTCTTTTCAAAAATATATTTGGTGACGTCATCGCTCTTAACAGCGCCCTCTAGCGACAGGTTAAAAAGTCACTTTTGCTATCTTGAGAAAACAGACAGAATTTTACCAAATTTGGCACAATTGACACCCATATGAGGAAAAAGTTGTGAAGTATGAATGACGTCACTTGATTGAACCGGAACTTACGGTTGGAAGAATTTTAAATTATATGGGATGACTGAATCGGAAGTTAACGTATTCAGTATAGCACATTATATATTTCTTTTAATTATATGTTATGAAAACTCATGAAGTAACTCTTGTCTTTTAACAACTTTAGGTGATGACGTCATCACATATGATGCACACTCGAACACCCTGAGTTTGTTTTTAACAAACTCAATACCTCTAGTTTTTTCTTCTCAATAAGACTTATCCAGAGACAAAAACATAGATGCAGAGATCACAGAAGCTTAAAACTTAACACAGTTCGACCTTAACATGTAGTTGTATACTAAGTTGAGATGTCATGGTGAGGTCATCAGATATCGAATTACACTAAATCAAAGTTTAATATTTCAAAAAATCATATCTCATGAACCACAAAAGATGTTTTCACAATCTTTCCATTATCTTAAAGACCTTCAACTATGTCACATTTTGTACACAGACATGACACTACTCTGACCTCTCCTTCCAGTCGAAACCGGAAGTTTAAGTGAACAACTATTCAGAATCACTATTCTGTAAATGTATATTTGTACAGCCATAGTTGCGGAGTTCAAAGAACCTTAAAACTTAACAAATAGTTAGACCTTAACATATAGTTCCAGGTAACGTTGTGACGTCATGGAGAGGTCACCTAATGAATTATTACGTAATTAATTATAATTAAAACAATATATTTTATATCTCGTGAACCACAATAGATAATTTCTTGATTCCTTCATAATCATACAGAACATGGAGGACTCGACATTTGATACACAGACATGACCCTATTGACCCAAATTACTTCCGGTCCAAACTGGAAGTTCAAGTTCTTTATAAATTGACGCAAATCAGAAAGGATATTCGAAAACAATATTCTGGGTTTATATATTAAGTGAGATCTGCTTTTTTCAAAAATATATTTGGTGACGTCATCGCTCTTAACAGCGACCTCTAGCGGCATGTTTTAAAAAAGTCACTTTTTGCTATCTTGAGAAAACATTAGACAGAATTTTACCAAATTTGGCACAATTGACACACATATTATGAGGGAAAAAATTGTGAAGTATGAATGACATCACATGATTGAACCGGAACTTACGGTTGGAAGAATTTAAAATTATATGGGATGACTGAACCGGAAGTTAATGTAATCAGTATAGCACATTATACTGTATGTTTTTTTAATTATATATACTGAACAGCAAAAGAAACGTCGTGATTTTAAATCGTTGACATAGCTCAACCACAAGAGTTTTACATGTATCGTTTTCGGGAAATATGCAGTCTAACATCATTCTGAATCATGACTGTGCCTGAAAATCCTATAGGCGGATGGAATGCGACTTGAATGGTTTTCAAAGTGTACGTTACAAAATATACCTGTTGATATCTTGTATTCATACGACGTTTCTTTTGCTGTTCAGTATATTATGAAAACTCATATCTCCTGAAGTAACTCTTGTCTTTTAACAACTTTAGGTGATGACGTCATTACATATGATGCACACTCGAACACCCTGAGTTTATTTTCTACAAACTCAATACCTCTAGTTTTGTTTATATCTGTAGATTATGGTGTCCTTTGTTTTCTGTTCTTCAGATTTTAATGACGCTCACTGGTACGTGGTGTAGTGAATTTTGGAAAAGTTGGAATTTTATGTTCTGAATACCCTTACATGATGTTCTGGCAATATCTAAGACATTCCACAAAAACAAATTTGTCATCCAAAACACTTTGTCTGATACAATATTTGTGTTCTCTGACAATGTCGTCGACCTTGCTGTTTCTCATATAGTAAGAAAATGTGTCTCCACTTAGTACTAGGTCGTACCCAGGATGAGCGCCATTGTTAGGAAATGAGCATTCACTAGGCTGCCTGATTGCATACGATGTGACATAGATGTGGACTGCTTGAGGATTAGTGTGCCCTCATGTTAGCTCTGCAACTGCCCAAGGCCTAGTCCCACCCAAAGGAATCTGGCAGGAATTTATTTACATATGCTCCCAACCATGGCACAGAAAAAAAATTATGCACACCCACGCAACCTTGTTTATGGTGTAAACCGAGGACCTCCTATTGTTCCCCTCGTTTGTTCTCTTTATTGTTGGACTTTTTGAGGCTTCCCATTGATTTGTACACGTTTTTCAACCGAGGACATTTGCTAACAAAAACCGCCAACCTAGGACACGTTGTTCCCTTGTTATAAGTCCTCCGTGTACACCATAAACAACCCCCGCCTCCCCCCACACACACCCCTGTATGTGTTACATACCTTTGTGAATATTCTTTTGTTCCCGTGTAGTTAAGAAAAATACATTCTTGCCATTTGCACATAAGATTCTTTTTGGAGAGGATTTTTTCTCAGTCTTTCCCTTGAATAATCTACTCCATTTGCATCAAATAACGACATATACTAAAATGCTTCCTTTTTGTGAAAATTAAGATTTTCTAATTCGTGGACATAACGTCTTAAGAATCTGTATTGGTACATGGACAATTTTTGTTCTCAGGTTCACATAGGGTATAGGCCTATAACGCTTACACACAAGAACAATAGCACTTCACATACCATTTCAGTTCTGGCCTACTTTACTACTGCCCTCTTGGGCCAGGATTTTAGACCAATCAAAATAAAGGCAAGTAAAATAAATATGAGGCCTAGTTAGAAAAAATTATTTAAACTTTTGTTGACTGTTTACACAGTTAAAGGCCACTTGTGACACTTTGATGTACATGTACGTGCCGCACAACATCCGATAGAATGAGCCTAGGATTATGACAGGACAAGACACAATGTTCTACACATTAGTGTACACTGTACCTGTATGTTCATTATGTAACCAGACAAACATGATTAATAATGCGTGACACATGTAAAGGTTGATGCAAAATAACATTACATGTAGGTATGTAACTTTATGAATATAATTATAAACCAATATTGAGTTTTAAGCAGAAAAAATATGAATAAACAGGATAGTTCACTTTTTGTATTAATGTCTATTGTAACCTTTGTACTCTGCCTAATGCATCTGAGTAAACTCAATTCCAACGTTCAGAACGTTCAGAAATATAAATACCAACAAGTTTGTGAATTTATTGACATACAATTTTCCCAACAAGTGGGGGCCACCCCTGCCCCCCCCCCCCCCCCCCCACCCCATGGATCAAGGCCCATGCGCTACACGGAAACAGATGTGCATAGTTTGAGGCTTTAAGTCCGAAAAGTTTTATTTATAAGCACATCTTTTTTATACATATTTTACAAACGATCGCATTGTATTTGTGAGAATGTTCTTGGAGGCTTGGCGTCGAATCGATAGGCCAACTCGAATAAGCGCTATTGGGGTTCCTCACTGAGATGCTATTACTTGCAAAACACAAACACAAATGATTTTGATGACAATTCTTAGTCTGAGCATAGAGCTCTATGGTCTGAGTTACCTCCGTAGATGTAACATTTTAGGCATGACAACATTTGGGCTAATACATTGTCATGTTCATTGTCATGAACATAGACCAGGAATGGCTGATTTAACAACATGTATATGTATGTATACGTGTGATAGCTGCCAACTGTGTGAATCGGTGTCATGAATAATGCATGATTCCGGTACGCCCCTATGATATAAATAGCCAACCAGCAACTTACTCATCAGCAAGTGTCTAATTTAAGGCGTGTCAATAGATATTGAGTTGGCTACGGAAAATAGTCATAGTTGTCACAAACACATTACACATTGTAACACGCATGAAGTTTGCAGTGCCATCAATTAAGTGCGATACCACACTTTGCCAAGAGCTCAATATAACATGTTGCCAACATTCAAGGTAAGATTATACAGAACCTTTATTAGAGATATTATTACTTTGCTGTACAATTGGAATATCATTAATAACTAAATGGAATTTTGAAAGTTGCCATACAGATTATTTACATATACAGATCGTTTTGAAAAACAAGACCAAATACAAGATATACTTTAAACATGGAAAATGTGTGAAAACATTTATAATTTTAACAGAAAACACTTTTTTACCTAAATAGGCATATCTCTTTGTTTTCTCTGATAATCAGAGCACATTAGGCACAATGTTTTTTCGGTATGATTCTTACCTCTGTACCAATTTCAAATCAAGTTAGCTTTAATCCAGTAATTTTGTAATCTGGTGATTACCAGAATAGCCAGGATTTAGAAGAGGGTTTCTAAATGTTAATGTTCAATACTTTTGCTTGCTCTATGGTATTCCAAAAGACACCCAGAATAAATCAATGGTGTAAACTGCCTTTAAATTCAGATGTTTCCTGTATGCGTTTTCCTGATGTTTGTGTGGACTTTTGTTGCGATTGAGGGACACTGCCCAAACATGTATCGGAGTAAGTGTATTAGTTTATTTGGATTATTTGTCCCTTGATGCTGCTTCTGTTACTCTATATTCTTGTTGAATTTTAATTCTTGAATTCGGGGATTCCATAAAAAGAAAAACTAATTAAAAATTACTTTCTTTTGACTCTTCTGAAAAGCAATTATAGTCAATTATGATATAATAACAATATTTTCAAAATTTCAGAAATATTTGCTTGCATGAAGATCCTTGAGCCTAATCATTGTCATTTTATTATTGTTGTGAACATGTATTTTCCTGTAAATTTTTCATTATTTTCCTTTTTTCTTTTGTATTTGTGTTCTTTTGCTCTTCTGATCTCAGTATTTCTAGATATATTCTTTTTATTCTGTATTTTCGTTATTTTGTTCTTTTGAGTTTCTTATTATGTGTATTTCTATATTTGTTCTTATGTATGTTATTTTGTTCTGTATTTATGCTCGTCTGTGTTTATTTCCTTAAAAAAAGAATAATTAGCTATTGCAAACTGCTTACCGACCCAAAGGACCTGTCGTATATATGTTTCTTTTATTTTATTTTGTTCGAGAACTAAATTTCTGCTTTCTGGTCCTCTGCATTTCTAGAGCTCTCATCAGTCGTCTTCTTTTCCCCCCTTCATCTACCCCAGAATTTCCAATCTGCATCACTCGTGAGAGAGTGTCAACCAAAGACCTGAGTCAAGGCATCACAATTTGTAGAGAGTATGGTGCTGAACTGTGTTCATTGAACCAGATGAAAGTAGCATTTAGTAGAGGATACCGTAACAGTAACTGGGGAATGTACAATGAGAATGGAAGGATTGCAAGGGTTACTAAATGTGGTCAGAAACATGTTCTGAATAATGAGTGTCACAGCGTGGGTCAGGTGGGTTCATATAGTGGTGGTGGTGGTTTTGGTTCTGGTGTTGGTAGTGGTGATATTAGACAATTGACTATTCCGAACATTCCAAACCCAGATTTAGACCAGAAAGCATATTGCTGTAAGTAATCTATTGATGAAACATGAAATAAATGTTTCTAAATAAAAAATAAATAAATAACGACTGGAATGTCTCAAACACTTGTACATGCATGTAGTACAGCCATTTATTTCATAAGCAATTATTTTCTTCATAATAATACTGTGCAGATCGGGGACACAATTAAAAAACTGCTTCTATTCAATAGTTAAATTCCACCATACAAAATGTAGAAAGTTGGTATTGTCTCCAGCTTTCATTGAAAGGTGGGTTCAGAATTTTACCAAAGAGTCACTGAAATCTCAGAGTGTTGTTTTGTTTTGTTTTTGTTTGTTTGTTTGTTTGTTTGCCCTTTGTGCCCCCTGATCCACAACAAAATGTATGTATTACATTATGATCCATATTTTACTCTTTAAAAAAAAATTGATTTATTTACTTATTTATTTATATACAGTATATCGTCCTTAATTTGCTATAGTGACCAATCCCGAATTAAGTTGGCATAGTGACCAATGCGGTATTGGTCACTTTGCCAAATTACAAAAATAGCCAGTGTGAGCATTCGTCATTTGAATGCATGCTCTATCTCCAAAACTATAAGGAATACATGCATGTGGATTAGATACAATGGTAGGTCTCTTCCTGAATGTACCGTACTAATGGGCGGGAAAACGTAAAATTGGATAAAGTCGGATTGGTCACTGTGGCAAATTAGGGACGATATAGCCAGAAGTCTATTAACTATGAAGTAATCCACCACAGCATTGTACTCCAATAATGCGTGCACGCACACAAAGAGCTTGGTTACGGCATAGAGGAAGGATGGTTACGGGTTTTGCTCTCCCTGCCCGGCCTGCTGTAGGGCATGGATAGGCGTTTGTTGGAGTAATATGCAGTGGAAAAGGTTAATTCACATAATAATAATAATAATAATAATAATGTGTGGACTTATATAGCGCACGTATCCACCAACTAAGTGGTGCTCAAGGCGCATTCTTTTACGTGCATTACACAACACACGGGACCTACGGCTTTATGTCCCATCCGAAGGACGAAGCAATTATGGTTAAGTACCTTGCTCAAGGACACAAGTGTCACGACCGGGGCTCGAACCCACACCCTGCTGCTGGCAACACCAGAACTTGAGTTCGGTGCGCTAGACCGCTCGGCCACGACACTCCATGTAGGTAATAGACTTCTAGTATTTAACCTATTCATTAATGCATAATATTTATATAGGGATATGGAAGCGCATAAGCACCTCACGGTGATGCGCTATTTAAGAATTGTAAATTATTATTATATTTAAGTGAGATCTGTGATGTACATTTACGTGCTAATATCTGATAGAAGGCCTTGAATTATGAAAGGACCAGATACACAATGTAGGCCTACATGTAGTGTACATGTACATGTACCTGCATGTACATCGTGTAATGAGACAAACATGATTAAAATTAAATGACACGTGTAAAAGCTGTTAAAAATAATAATGATACAATGTACATGTAGGTATGTAACTTTATGGATATAATTATAAAACAATGTTGTATTATGCAGACAAAAAATACGAATAAACATTAGAGTTAACTAATTGCAGTTCACTTCTTGTATTGATGTGTGCATCTTCATGTTCAGATTTGGTTCTCAAGTTCAGAATAATAAATATTGTATTCAAATTGAAATTAAGTTCTATACAAAATTCCAGCTTCATTTCTGTCATACTTCTAGAATATGTATAACTTTCAGGAAGATTGCAACTGAATAAAAAGACAACCACATTATTAAATATTCCCTTATTAGTTAGTTTGGTTTCCATCAAATTGCAAAATCTGGAGAGAAACTTTTTTTAATATAGAGATAAGTTATTGATTAAAAAAGGTTACAGTGAAAAGACAGATTAGCATCGAATTTGAGTCGTGTCCACTTTGGCGCGGAATCGCCCATTATATTTACAATGTAGCAAACGAAATTACATGTATGTCTATACAGTTAATAGCTGTTCATAATTTATGTTCAAGAGATGTACAGTATCAGTTTGAAAGTGAACGATACAAGAGTTTTTTCAGTTCTTAAAATATGTTAAGTTCTACTATCAAATTAGGGCAAGCAGAAGGAATTGCGATGTGGTTAAAAATGGACTGTTTGAAACATTTAAAGAGTTTTTATTAAAGAAGTAATTTTTTAAGGGAAAAAATAATATGGCCAAAATTTCTAAAAGTTTTACTTTAAAAAGCAGAGTAAAAGATAAGTTCTAATATCAAATTATGCGAGATGAGGGGAAATGCGACGTGGTTAAATATGGACTGTTTGAAACTCTTAAATAGTTTTTATTAAAGAAATAAATCTTAAAGTCATTTAATATAGGTGAAATGTCTTTGTCAGATTTACTTCAAAAATCAGAATAAGAAATATTATGTACGCGGTATGTGTACTACTTAAAACAAATTAAGTGAGCGAGAAATAACTGCGATGCACATTGTTCCTGAATAGAATTTGTTCGCCAGTTTAAGTTAATATAACGCAGTCCATAAATGGTACTTCATGTACTATCAAATTAAGTTAATTTAGTGAAAGAATGTTAAATTATAAAATTAGCTGAAGCAGGACTTGAAGCAGCAACCTTCTGATTACCAAAGGTCATCTATGTTTGTGGTATACAATAAGAGCGGATCTGTAGTCTGAGGTTTATTACCACTGAGGAACCAAGACAATTCTTACAAATCCAACGTGATGGTTTGTAAAACATGCATTAAAAAGACATGTGCTTATCAATACAATTTGGGCAGAGTCCCTCAATCGCCACAAAAGTCAACACAAATGTTATGGCCTACAATTTATCCAACTGGGATCTCAAAGCAACTCAAATAAAGGGAAACAATTTGTGGCTTGTTCTTCTTCACAACATTTAATTGAAATTCCCAAATCTTAAAAACCATATTTATGTACATATAGCTAAGAGACTTGACGTAACTCTCCTTAGCCAGCCCGATAGCCACTGGCATTTAAAAGCCGCGCCCAGGTTTGAATAGTCTGGGCTCCATAATTAGTATTCACAATATCCTTATCCTTAGATATAAAGTCGTTCTATAACACAAACATCAGAAAAACACATACAGGAAACATCTGATTTAAAAACAATTTACATTTTATTGTTTATTGTCCAAAAAAAAAAAGATTTATCGTTAATGTTGCTGTAATGTTGCTGATTGTGTAATGGATGCTGATTGTGTAAAAATGCAACATGTAATCACCATTGTATGAGTCAGCCATTTGGTGTCTAATTCTGGACGCTCTATCTGTTTACAAAAGTGTACAACCCTGTTCTATTTTTTACACATGCAAAAGTATTGGAAGTTAAACATTTGGACACCTTTTTGTTAAAAGAATAAACACCCTTTTCCATATCTAAAAGTTCTAAAATACCATCCAGTTTGTGAATTTACCGACATACACTATTTTTGCCAACAGGTGGGGGTGGCTGCCCCCGCCCCCTTTGGCTACACCACTGCCTGCATGTCACCCTCCCACACTTCTGTATGCGCTACACGGGAAAATATGTGCATAATTTGAGGCTTTAAGTCCGAAAAGTTTTATTTATAAGCACGTCTTTTTTATTATTTTTTTTTACATGTTTTACAAACAATTAAGTTGGATTTATGAGAATGTTCTTGTCGATCAATAAGTATTACTCAGTGGTAATCTACAACTACACACTGAGCTGGTATAATTGCAAAACACAAACACAAATGACTTTTGATGACATTTCTTAGTCTGAATTACATCCGTAGTTGTAACATTGTAGCAACTTTACAAATGACTGCCCATTATACAAATTCTCTGTATCAATCACTTGTCACATGTATCTAATTTAAGGTGTGTCAACGAGTTGGCTATGGAATAAAGTCAAATAGTTGGTTCTGGCGTTCTTCATGCCTTGCAGTTCTAGCAATTAGATACGACACTTTGGCAAGAGCTCAATATAATATTTTGCAAACATTCAAGATAAGAGGTTTATACAGAACCTTCAATAGAGATATCACTGCTTGTGAAATTTGAAATTTGACATACAGAGTATTTACACATACAGATCATTTTGATAAACAAGACCACTGCAGCATAAAGTTTACAAACTTCACGTAACTGTATCAGTACGGTATAATTTATTCTTATTGGATGTCACTGCATAAAAACGTCAGTGACATTTATATAATATAGGTCTGTACCGAGGCCATGAAGGCCATGTCCTCCTTTAACCTGGTCTTGGCCTAGGTGCACCTTAAAATTATTCCCATAAACATTTTTATATTCTAGGAAACTTCCAACTTTTGCCCTTTACCCAGGAGAAGTAGCTTTGCTCCTATAAGAATGAAATTCCAGGCTTGATGTACATGGGTCATTTCACCAGGTTGGGGCAAGTTTTGTAGGTAGATGTACCATACAAAATAAATCAAACTGCAGTCCATTTAATAGTTAAATTCAACCATTCAAAAGTATAACGTTGACTGGCATTGTCTTTATAATCAACTTGTGAACAAATTGTTTCGAGATACAACTTTCATTAAAAGGAGGGTTCAGAATGTTCCCATAGAGTCACTGAACTCTCTGATGTTTTTTGTTCACCTATTGCCTCTTTATATGCCCCAATCCATAAGAAACATAGAAACGTAGGCCTACCACAAAAGTATTCACATTATACTTTCATTCATTTTAGAGATGATTCATTTACTTATTAATTTATTTATAATATGTATTGTATATTTGTACTGTATATGTATTGTATATATTTAAGTGACATCTATGATGCACATGTACGTGCCAGCATCCAATCATATCTCAATCATGTATTTGTAGTACAGCCATTTACTTGATAAGCAATTATTTTCTGCATAATAATGCTTTGCAGATCAATTACACAATTAATAAAACCTGTTTCCAAATTCCATCGTACAAAAGTTTAAAGTTAGACTGGTCTAGACTGGTCAATCAACTTGTGAACAAAATTGTCCCCAGCTTTCATTAAAAGGAGGGTTCAGACTTTCTCAAAGAGTCATTGAACTCTCAGATTGTTTTTTGTTGTTTCCCCTTGTTTCCCCGATCCACAACAAACACGCACAGTATATACCACAATATGATCAACTTGTTATTTCTTTCTTTCACTTTTGAAGTTATTTATTTACTCACTAATTTATTTATAATATGTATGGTATATCATTTATATGTTTTAGTGAGATCTACGTGCCAACATCCCATAGAAGCGGCCTTGAATTATCACAGGATCAGACACACAAATATGTTCGTTATGTAACCAGACAAACATGATTAATAATGCGTGACACATGTAAAGGCTGATGCAGAATAACATTACATAATAGGTATGTAATATTATGAATTTAATTATAAAGCAATATTGAGTTTTTAGCAGAGAAAATTATGAATAAACAGGATAGTTCACTTGTAGTTCACTTGTTTTATTGATGTGTATGCATTCATGCATGTCCATATTTGGCTGTCATGTTCTTTACAAATTGTTATTGAAGGTTTATTTCTCTATACAAAATTCCAGCTCATTTCTGTCAAGGGTTACCTTGTGAACAGGGGAGTATCTAAAGAAAAAAAATAACATTTCGTATGCAAAATTGTTGTGGCAAAAAGAAAATTACTATTGACTTTCACACAGTAAAGAGTTGCCAATAATTACGAAACTGTACACTGTGTCAACACAGCCACAGTGCATTTGAATGCACTGATGCACATCCAGCCATGCTGCCTTTTGCTTGGCTAAAAGTTCTGTGGCCGTACAGTACATATCTCTGGTTGCCTGTACCCTGTGCATCTTGTTGTTAGTTGCACATGTAGCTTAACAGATAAGATTGTCTAAAGTGTTGGAACGTTTTTCAATAATTCAACAGTCATGTTTGTTGAGCTGGCTAGATTAATGTGGTTAGGTTTAGATTGGAATATGGAAAAGGCAATGTTGTCACAGATAGAAGAGTCCAAATTACCATTACTTGATTATGATTGTTTTAGAAAACAAGGTATGGATATACTCATAGTAGTCCGTGGGCAACCACCCCCCTCCACCTGGGGATTTTTGTAAACCTTGACCATAGAGCTATTGAAATCAGGTTTTCTGCAAATTTCCTGTTGGTGGATGAGGCTGTGAGGGCGCTTTTTCAAAATGGCCGCCAAAATCCCAGTAATCCACCGTGCCACAAATGAGGACTTTTTATTTTTTAGTCCCACCTATAAATATACATTGGCAAAATGTTCTCACCTGTCTGAAATGCTTAAATTACCTCAAGAAAATACATCTACGATGGCAGAAATCAAATTTAACACAGAAATGATTCAGTATGCTATCAACTTCAATCTCACAGTGAATTGAGGAATTATATACCGATACTACTTGAACGGCCTGGAGATTGGCTCATTGGGACACGCGAGAAAAATTAATAATTCGAGTCAGGTCTAAGCCGATGATTTTCATAAAAATGTGAAAAACAATTTCAACCAACAGCTCAATGGTTCGTCAGCCAGCAAATGATATGATTATTATTTTAATTATGCTATATCAACCAGAACAAACTTCTTCCGTACAGTCTGCACCAAGGTTCCAATCTCCTTCTCATTCTTTGCAAACAAATTCAACTTCACGAAGAGCAGATGATTAATCCTGCATCCATCCTTCGTCATTTCGTATCCAGCACTAACTACCTCAGAATCATCGACAAAGGGAACAATGCCAAAACAAACAACACCAGAGACAGAGAATTGCCCTGGAAAATAACCTCGTCTGATGTTTACCTTACCAAGGCATTCATCATTGGCCATCAGATTTTTTCTGCATGTTTTCATGCTCATGCTCTCACCCAGAAGACATTTCACCGCATGAGCTGCCCCTATCATGTCCAAACATTCCACAATCCACGAGTGTGATACCATGTCGTACATGTATGCCTTTGTAATGATCTCTTTTGGAAAAAGTGATGGCCCTGAGAAGAGCCGATTGGTTTGTTCTCATTAACATCTCCACCATGCAAAACCTCAAATCCTACAACATTACCCTTCTTAATGTACTTCATGATGAGTACCGTTCTTGCTTCAGTCATCCATGTCGTTACATTGCCACGCACTAAACATTCTTGCAGCAGATATTCTTTCGTGAAGACTACGGAAGTTCTTTAGCCAATATCCGTGTACTTGGTCTGGTCCCGGGCTTTCCAATTCGGCACTTTCTTCGACTGTTCACATCAATCTGAAATCCCTCTTGTTGTCATTCTTTAACTCGTCTTTCACGTTGGCTAACCATTCAACTTGTCTGTTATGTTCACCAGGCTGATCCCAAAGGCCACCCCAGAAAGTCCTTTATTTATTTATTTATTTGTATTTATTTATTTATTTTGTCACTTTTATGAATTTAATTGTTATTATATGTTTATTTATTTGTTTGTTTTTGTTTGCAGGACCTTAATTAATGTATGTGCCCCCACTAGATCCAAAAGTTTGTCGCGCGGTATTTACCGCAAGTGCAACTCTCGATACCATCTACATGCGTGCAGTGTGTGTGTTCAGACATGCCTGATCATCACTCAATGTTGGCATAATTGGTGAGTTGGTTTGACCTTGTAATGTTGAATCAACAAACCAAATCATAAACGCAGAACTACAGGACAAAAACAAATGTACATACACCATGGAGCTTCCATCTCTCTGAACAAAAGAAAGACAGCTGTTGAACGATAATTATAATTATAATTTGCATAAAATTAATGTTTGTATCTGACACATTGTCTACCATAAGTGTTTTGCACATAAGGCATACAGCCATTCCCTCTGGTTGCCATCACCAAGGGAAAATTAATTAGTTAATTGTGGTATTATACAAGATTAAAGCCTATAACAATATTTTCTGCTTTAAATTGTGTTCTCATCTGTATTTCTATACTTCTCATCAGTCGTCCTCTTATGTCACTTCGTACATCCTACTGCAGAATTTCCAATCTGCATCACTAGTGAGAGTTTGTCAACGCATCCGGCAACTTGTAGAGTTTATGGTGTTAAGCTGTGTTCATTGAACCAGATGAAAGTAGCATTTATTAGCGGATACCTTAACAGTAACTGCATGGGGAATGTACAATGACAATGGAAGGATTGCAAGTGTAATGTATTGTACATGACCGGAACTATTATGGAACTAGACAACTTGTACGCGCATTGATAATTAGTATAAATGATGACGTCATGCAATGTGAGCATAATAAATTACTTTTCCAATATGGCAGCTCCCAGTGTCACTGTTGACATTATTTTTCCCACGCAAATATACGACAACAATTGGGTCACCAAATATGACCAGGAAGATCTTGTGAATAATGAGTGACACAGCATGGGACATCAGGGTAGTAGAGGCAGTGGTTGTAGTGGATGGGCTAAAGGTTATTTGACTATTCCTAACATCCAAAACCCAGATTCAGATCAGAAAGTATATTGCTGTAACTAATCTATTATTACCATTGAAATGTCTCAAATACATGTAGTACAGCCATTTTTTTCATATTAATGATGTGAAGATGAAGCACGTAATTAATCAAAACTGTTTCCATTTAATAGTTAAATTCCACCATACAGATGTAGAAAGTTGACTGGCTTCAGAATTTCCCAAAGAGTCATTGAAATCTCACATTGTTTTTTTTCACAACCCTCTTGTGCCCCCTGATCCACAACAAACATGTACGCACGACCGTGACAATATGATCCACATTTTATTTCTTTATTTCGTTTTTGTTATTATTATGACAAGGCATGAGGGGTGGACACACTAAATACTGGTAACACGGTGATGCATGCTGGTAAAGACACACCCTCAGTCAAATGCAAATAATCATCATTTGCTGCGAAACTGGCCCCAAGATAGTGTAGTCCACTGTTAAAGAACAACTCACTGACACTGACTGACGAACAGTTCCCGCGCCGCCTCATGTTGGTTGTCACGAGACGCTGTCATACAAGCAGAGCATTATGTCCTACAATTTAATATCTAGAAAAACAGGTGTTCTTTAACAAATCACCTCTATGTTTCGTTAACCAAAACAGGGCAGAATCATGGGAGAATAAAGAAGTACAACCAAGTAGTAATCAACCAATAATTGAGAATCATCGAAGGATCCTGGTATTTAAGACAAATTAAGAAGTTAATGTTATTAATAAAGGCGAAGACCACTGTCTCTGAAATACTGCTTCCGGTGCACCTTTTGTTTGTGGGTTAAGAACCCTGCGGTTCATGGTGACAATATACACGCGCGAACGCTTGAAGGGACTAAATCATTTAGTACGTTTGAATAGCTTGTAAAACGTTCATATAGGGGCACACAATCCCTTCTCAAATGGTGTAAACAGACGAATAGAGACCCTCTAGACCCAAGAAAACAATTTCAAGCCAAATAAAAAGTTTATATGGGTGCCCGCAACTTCAAAAAAAAAATTGTTACCCAAATCCAAATTTTTTGCACATTTTTTGCACTGCTGACATTCTACAGAGAAACCAAGAGATTCTATTTGTCTGGCCATTCTAATACCCACAACCAGACCTCAAAATAAACATCTGATGACTCAGCGTGTCTCAATGTCTGGACCACTGAGAGCAAGTGACAGGATGACTGAATGCATTGGGATTAGTGCGGCTAACATCAATGACTAACAGCTGTACAGTTTCAATGGGTTGTCTGCTGGCAGGGTGGTTTATTTACTTTGAAAGCTGCATACCAGGTCAATGGTTCACCCCAGCTTGAAAGTTTGTTTACCATATTATCAGACACTGTATCAATAGAGAACTTATGCAAAGTGGCTGAATTTGAGTTTTCCATGATGGAGTAAACAACAATTGTTTACAAACAGACTAAATGGTTTAGTACCATCTTGATTCGCCGGGTTTACCCAGGGCCTGAGATAAATAAATATAGGTGTCACAAGAGGGCGATATTTTTACTTACCTGGTACGTCATTACAGCAGAATTTCGACGCCCCAGAACGGAATGTAAAGTAGATGTAAATTAGATGTACATTATATGCAACCTTTTCGGGCGGAGACATACGTCACTCCTCGAATAAGGTTTCATCACAATCAACAGTGCATGGAATCAGAGTGCTAGTTTTAGAATAACGCGGTGACATGAAATTAATCGTGACAATACTGCCCTTTAATGACAGGTGATTGCCATATGCTATCTTTATCAGATTTTCTCCAATAATTGGTCACAATTTTTTGTAAAAGTTCATATTGCAAAATTCAGAATTTGGTTATCAGCAATTCAAAATTTACTATTCAAACTGAGTATTACAAACAAACATTTTTGAAAGAAAAAAAACCCACTTACTGTACACATGTATATTTACCATTGACTTGTATAAAAAATTACTCCAGACTTGGGTATCCACCATTTGTTTTGGAAAGCATTTTTTGTATTAAAAATGGGAAGAAGAAATTTCTACCTACCATTGAGTGCCATTTCTTTGGTTGTTTTTAAGGACATTTCTACAAAATGACCCTTGTAGATGACCTCGTCCAAAGAGATTTAAATTGAACAATAAGTGTGAGCAAACATTGAAGTGTCATTAGGCACTGAATCTAGTGAGAAATATCTCGTCACAAGGAGATATATCATTATCAGCATTCAGGGTGACTCGTCACCGAGTGAACCGCTTTCAGAAAACGAAGATGAAACCATCGGCCCACAGTGTACATTAACGGGCGATGACTATACCCCAACGTCCTCCCAGATTGCCTTGGACCAGGAGGGCGTATCATCATCTTCTACTAATGGTCCATACTCGGAGCTAATGGCTTCCAAGTTGAGAGTGGGTCTTGGTGTTAGGGATGGCATTCGGCCAAGCTCTGGACTGGCATCGATGACCTCCAGGGCAAGCTTTAATACACTGAAGAATATCGCTGACCATGATGACACATCCGACGGGGGGTGGGAATTGTGGAAGTATGTGAAAGAAAATATTCTCACTAGCAAGTTGCTAGCCATGGAGTGCCATGGTCGAGCGGTTTAGTGCATCGGATTTGTGTTCTGATAGCTCAGAATATGGTCTCAACACTTGGGGAAAAAATGTAATAATATACAGGATAAGGTAAAAGTAAAAATTACATATCAAGGTAATTGATAAAAATCCAGTAGTGATATAGGTGAATAGGAATGATATAGGTAAATGTAGCTGAGTTATTTGATACCTGTCATTGGCGGATCCAAAAAAAAGGAGAGAACAAGTGAGAGAGAGAGGGGGAGGGGAGGGGAGAACGCACTCCCATTCCCACAGTGTGCTTTGTTTTTCTCTCCCTTTGATTATTTCATTGTAATTTTTGTAGTACTGAAAAATAATTGTTTTTGATTCTCAGCCCCCCCCCCCTAAAAAATGTTCTGGATCCGCCCATGCCTGTGTTGGTGTTGAGACCATATGGTTGATGTGTCTAGTGTGACTCCCTAAGTTTGCGATGTGTATCATTGCTAGTGCAGGCTTCAAATACAATGAGTTCAACATCCTTAATGCTATGATTAGGGCTGTTAAAATGAATTGCTACAGGGTAGTTTTTTTTATAGTTTTCACATAGAAAATATGGTTGGCAAAGCGGAGACACAATTTGGTCTTTGTCTCCCCTACATGTATACCACATATTTTACATGAGATAACATTATATAACATTGGGTGTGTCACACTGGGATTTAGTTCACTGAACCCTCTAGTGGAAATACCCCTAACCCACCAACACATACTGTAGCTAATTTGTCTGATATTGTTCTCACTAATCCCCATGTTAAAATACTCTCACGGGGCCTTAAGTTTTGTCCTACACCGCAGACTACGACTCCGTGAATTATTTCACGTTGAACCCTCCACAGACGACAGGCCCCCAGATGACAGTCCCTCTGGGGCCCTCGGCCGCAACCGCTTCAAAGAAAAAAGTGTATGAGTACCCCCAAAGAATCGAGATGTAGCCCTTGATAATTATATCAACTCGGTCAATTCTGAGGTTCACAGGGAACCTCCTACCAGATGTGCCAGCAACATTTCCCGTGTTGAACGGAACGCCATCCATGAACCCCACCAAGGCACCAACCTAGTCATCAAGCGGGCTGTCTGTGGGCTGGAGGGGTCTACCATGCACCCCCCATAACCCACCGCCACCAATATTTTTTGTTAGATGTCCTAAACACGAAAAAATATGTTAAAAGTTAGGGTTGCACTATCTGTTCTGGCCCACTATTGTTTGCCCTTATAATGAGCCTACGCTGATAATTCTTAGCACTAGGGGTGGAAGAAGATCAAATATCTCGCCATTACTCCATCATGCCTTCACCTATTATCATGTAACTTGGTACAATTAATGTTCAGTCACATGTCGTCATGATGACGTCATCAGTTCCCATAAAAACAACCACTAGAGGGCGCTATAATTGCACGTATGTTATGCATATTTTAATTATTAGGATTTTTAGAAAAATATGTCATAAGTCATTTAGTTTTTATTGTTGCCGCCAAACACAAAAAACATGCTTTGACCTACATTAATCTAACTTGGCACAATAAATGTTCATTCACATGTCGTCAAGATGATGTCATTGGTTGTCATGGAAACTACCTATAGAGGGTGCTGTACCTGGATGCATATCATGCACTCATGAATTAATGGATACAATTATTTCTTATTTTTAGCCATTGTAGTACAATAGTTATCAATGGGGATAACGTATCATTAAATTTTACTTGGCAAGGATTTGTCAACTGTAATGTAAAGAAAAACGAAAGATAAATTTGAAAATATTTTGTTAAAGGGTCTCTGGAGAGCTCATTGTTTAAGCCCCTATCATGTCAAATTCAGCCGGGAATCCTTAGCATTTGGGGTGGGAGGGGATTACACAAACCTCCATTACTCCGGCATGCTTTGACTTACATTCATACAATTTGGTACATTTAATGTTCATGTATATGTTGTCAAGATGACATCATTATGTTGTACTAGTACTACATGTTCTGGTTCATTGTTGACTAAGTCCTTATCTGTAAGAAGGAGCTTTCTGTTTGAGATGGCGAGTCCACCTTTAAAAGGAAGCTGCATCCACCTTTTCAAGGAAACCTCATTGCAGATCCAGGTTGTATGGGAGCATCAAATCAATACGTTGGAGTTATGAAACGTGGAAAGGGACTCCTGAAGGATGCAGTATCCTCACAAAGTCAGACAATACAACAGTGTTGGGATATAGGCCAGCACTGCTGCGCTTGTTCGACATCCCATCCCAAACTGTGGCTTCCCCTTCCCCTAACATGGGGACTGCTGTGATGTATGAGCCAAGGGATCTTCCTGTCAGCAATTCATCCGCCATCCAAACTCAGTGACACAATTTTTATTTTCGGGAAGAGTTATCAATAATAATAATAATGTCGGGCATTTTAAAGCGCTCTTAAACAAGGTATCAGAGCGCTGTACATTATTACCCCTGCTCATCAGGCGCATAAATCATTCCAGAAACCATCTCAGCTCCCTGGGGAGTATACAGCTCAATTGCTGCTAATCAAACACAACAACCAACTCTGCCCTCACAGGTACCCATTTACTCCTGGGTGGAGAGAAACAATTATGGCAAAGTGTCTTGCTCAAGGACACATATACCACGGTCACGGACAGGATTCGAACCCACATTCTGACGACTCAGCCACCAGAACACAAATCCGATGCACTAAACCGTTCGACCATGGCACTCCAATGGAAGGTCATTCCGGCCTGATTTTATGCACAGGAAATCATCAACCGGCTTAAAAGGGTTTACATGGGCTATATGGTTTTCCCCAAACATGAATATATTTCATCTGCAGATGTTCCATTCAAATGCGATCTTAGATTCCTTGCTTAGTGGATCGATTCACTGCAGCTTTCCTGTGGGCTCTGTAGGCTGTATACCTCTTCTAGGGGTAGGTCGAAGGCACCCGGTGACTGTGCACAGGGTATTGTTCCGGCTCCTGTCCACCATAGGAGTATGTATACTACTGCACCACACAGAAGAGTAGAATTCAGCAGAAATGTAAACAAATCTATATTGAAAGTGCACAGGATGGCACTGGCTCGGCCTAGTTCTGACCAAACAGCACAAACCAGCACTGTCCGGCACAGGACGGTACAGGACGGTACAGGACGGTACAGGACGGTACAGGACAACAGAGGATGGCACAGGACGGCATAGGCCGGCACAGGCCGGCACAGGACGGCACAGGATGGTACAGGCAGGCACAAACTAATGAAGGTGAACAAACTAATGAACTAATCTGTTGGATAAAAAGCAGGCTCAGGACTTTTCAAAGCTCCTCCAAAAGAATATGGTGCTCCCCATTGCGCCTTTGTGCCGTCATTGTGCTGTATGACCAGAACTAGGAGAGCCAGTGTCATCCTATGCACTTTCAGTACAGTTTTTGTGTACATTTCTGCTGAATTATGTTCTCTTGTGTGGTGCATTAGCAAACATACTCCTGTGGTGGACAGGAGCGTGAACAATACCCTGCGTACAGTCACCGGGTGCCTTCGACCCACCCCTAGAAGAAATACCCAGCCTAAACAGCCTCACAGGAAAACAGTGAATCAAGCTGACTAATCAAGGTGATGAGTTGAGCACATTTGTAGGCAAAGTCTGTGGATAAAATACATTCATGTTTGGAGAGAACCATATTGCCCATGTGAACCCTTTCAAGCCGGTTCATGATTTCCTGTGCCTAAAACCAGGCCGGAGTGACCGTCCATTGAATAACCCTTCCCGAAAATAAAACGTGTGCCACTGAGTTTAGATGGCAGATGAATTGCTGGCAGGTGCCTTAATGATGCCTTAACTCATACATCATACAGCTGTCCCAATGTTAGGAAAAGCCACATTTCGGAACAAGTGCTGCAGTGCTGGCCTATATTCCAACACTGTTGTATTGTCTGACTTTGTGAGGATACTATATCCTTTCAGGAGTTCCTTTCCTTTGGTGCTCCCATACAGCCTGGAATGAGGCTTCCTTGTAGGTGGACTCACCATCCCAAACAGGAAGCTTCTTCTTAATACAGACAAGGACCTAGTCAGCAATGAACCAGAAGATGTAGTACAACATAGAAGTTTCCATGGAAACCAATGATGTCATTTTGACAACATATATATGAACATTAAATGTGCCAAATTTTATGAATGTAAGTCAAAGCATGTCGGAGTAATGGAGGTCTGTTTTAATCCCTCCCACCCCATATGGCTAAGGATTCTTGGCTGAACAAGGGGCCGATAGGGGCTTTAACACTGATCTCCAGAGACAACATAACCCAAGATTTTCAAATTTATCCTTTTTTCTTACAGTAGAGTTGACGTATCATATCCAGTTAAAAATTAATGATACATTGTCCCTATAGTGTACTACAGTGGTGAAAAATAAGAAATATATTTAACCATTTATTCATTTGCGCATAATATTTATCAAAATACAGCGCCCTCTAGAGGTAGTTTCTATGGCAACCAATGACGTCATCCTGACAATATATACATTAACATTTAAGGTGCCAAGTTTTATTACTGTAAGTCAAAGCATGCCGGAGTAATGGAGGTTTGTGTAATCCCCTCCCACCACAAATACTAATTATTCCCAGCTGAATTTGACGTGATAAGGAGCTCCAGAGACCCCTTAACAAACAAAATAATTCCAAATTTATCTTTCGTTTTTCTTTACATTACAGTTGACACATCCTTGCCAAGTAAAACTTGATGATACTTTATCCCCATAGTGATAATTAGTGTACTACAATGGCTAAAAAATAATTGTATCCATTAATTCATGTGCGCATGATATGCATCCAAGTACAGCGCCCTCTAGAGGTAGTATCCATGACAAGCAATGACATCATCTTGACGACATGTGAATAAACATTTTTTGTGCCAAGTTTGATTATTGTAGGTCAAAGCATGTTTTAGAAATAAAGGATTATTCAATATGTAGTGATATGGACGTCCAACTAAGCTTAATACCATGGGGGCTTAAAAAAATACCTCCAGAGATAGAAAATCCAAAAAACTTCTAAGTTAACACATTTTTGTGGTTACATAGACAAACCCATTTAAGGCATAAATTAATAATTTTTTTGTTCTTGGTGGCAACAATAAAAACTAAATGTCTTAAAATGAGATATTTTTCTGAAAATTCCAATAATTAAAATATGCATAATATACGTGCAATTATAGCGCCCTCGAGCGGTCGTTTTCACAAAAACCGATGACGTCATCATGACGACATATGTCTGAACATTAATTGTACCAAGTTACATGGTAATAGGTGAAGGCATGATGGAGTAATGGCGAGTTGTTTGATCTTCTTCAACCCCTAGTGCTAAGAATTATCAGCGTAAGCTCATTATAAAGGCAAACAAATAGTGGGCCAGAACAAATAGTGCAACCTAAAGTTTTCAATGTTAACATCTTTTTTTCGTGTTTAGGACATCCAAAGGAACAAAAATATCGGCGGTGGTGGGTTATGGGGGGGGGGGGGGTGCACGGTAGACACCTCCAGCCCACAGACTAGCCTGATAGGGTTAAGCAACTTAACCGAATAATTACCGTATCATCCATATACCTAACGTTGTTGGGTTAAGCATTGATGTCTAAACCACCCCACCCAGATTGTGATTTTCGGAGAGAAAACAAAATACATGCCTACCCCACTCAGAAATATTTCCCATGCCTCCCCCCCCCCCCTCAAAATCAGAAATGTCTGTTTGATGCACTTTCACTATAATGTTCATGTGCATTTCCACATACATAAGAAATTTAAAAAAATTTAAAAAATAAATAAATAATTATGTACTTATGTTTATCTTTATTCAAAGTGAATAAGCATAATCGTAAAAGCAGTTTCGTGCCATTAATTCCAACGTACTAGGCATTTTCAAGTAGTTATTTTCCTTTGATGGATATCTCTCATGACTTATTAAACGAACTCAACCACTCACTGGAATAAGCCATGTATGGATAGAGCTGAAAGGAACAACTATTTTCACATGGCCAAATCACTGACAAAGCAAGTCTGCTAGAAAAAAATTCCCCCAAGGGACAAAGTTGCTCTAGCATTACTTGTCAATTACAGTTATTGACAATCGGCAGATCTCAATGCATGTTTTACCTTAATTCACAATTAAGCACTTAATACATTGAAATACATACATGAAGTCCTCTGTCGTCAGTTTATTGTTCTCAAATATCCTCAGAATTGCTCCTTTTGTATAATGTAATTGTACTTAAAGGTTATTCAAATCCAATGACAATGGGAACAATGGAAGGGAAAGAAAAAGGTCCTTGGTTTCTCAATAAAATACGACTATAGAAATGTTCACATAATGTACCATGAATCACTGCAAACTAATTTGATCAAAACCACCTGAATTCTTTGAGTAGATTGAGCAAATACACAACTACATTTTGGGCACAAAAAAAGGAAATAATAGCTATAAATTTGACAATATCAGAGTCAGTTTGCGTGCTCAAGAGTCCGATCCAAAACTCGATTCCTAATATTTCTACACAGAGAATGGCACCTTCCGAAACACAGTTCACCGGAACACAGCTTTCGGTTGAAGACTACAGAGTGCCTGACTTGTATAAAAATGCTGGAGGAAGGAAGGGAGGGTAGCACATCCCATCAACAATTCTTCAATAAGGAAAAAATTAACTTGCACAAATAGTGTGTACAGATATATCAAGACACCTGCAGGGATACTGAAGCATTTGTTCTTTCAAACACATCATGGAGCTGTCTACCGTTTCTAGTCTTACATCCAATCCCAATGACCAATCCCCCAATAATACAATCATTGCTTTCTATGTGTATATTGCACTAAGCACTCTTGGTGTGATTGGCAATGCATCCGTATGTCTGGTCATGCTGCGCTACCGCAAGATTTTCAACTCTACAACCAACAAGCTTATCGTCCATCAATCCTTTGTGGATTTCTTGGCATCACTTGTGTTTCTTCTCCGCCGCTTTCTGGTTGTATCTCCACCAGCGTTTGTACCAGACAACATCCTTGGCTCACTCTACTGCAAACTATGGTGGTCAGAGTGGCCCCAGTATGGTATGTTTCTAACATCCACCTACAATCTGGTTGCCATATCCATGGAGCGGTATTTTGCTACTTGTCACTCGGTCAGTCACCGTAACATGTTCTCCACCCGTCGACTCAAGATGATCATGGCCACTACCTGGATGTGTGGTTGGATAACGGAGGCTCATTTCATTGCAATCTCATATCAAATCAACAATGCCTGTGATGTGTCTTGGAAAATCCCTGCAGTCCAGGCCATTGGTGGAGTTGTTATATTTCTCCTAGAGCTCATCATCCCACTTGTGGTCATCGTATTTGCATACACCAAAATCATCTTAGAGCTCCACAGGCGGTCTACGGCTAGGGTCCGTGACATGAACAATGAGGCCAGAAAAATGCTGTCCAAAGCCAATAAAAACGTCACCAAGACCTTGCTTGTAGTGGCTATCTTCTTTGCTATCTGTTGGATACCTACTGACATCAACTACATCCTGTACAATATCGGCCTGAACAACAATTCTACTGATAGCTTTGTGTACCAGGCTGTAGGCGCCATTGTGGTGGTGAACACTTGCATTAATCCTGTCATCTACTGCTTCACTTATGATCGCTTTAGGAAACAAGCCAAGAAAATGTTGTGTGGTAGATTTCAGCACGGAATCAACCGAGTGGACCTGGCCAATGAATCAGCAACACATAACGCATCAATGCAAACTACAGAGGGGAATGCTGCAGTATCTGTAATCAGGGTAACGGATAACCATTCTTAGGCCAAAAAAGTCTCCGGTTTCTGATCTCTGGGTGCGTCGCCTCAGACCCGCGACCAGAAACCGGAGACCTTTTTTGCCTTTTTTTCATTTAGAAGCAAGTGTTTGTTGGAACAAACACACGGTGTTCGTGTGGACTTCCGGTTTAATCAAATTAGCATCAGTGATGTCAATATCATATTTTGCAAAGGTGTATCATCTTTTATAATAACAATATCAATTTCATATTCAAAAGACATCAATTTTGCGTCAGAATGTGTTGAATTTGAAGTTCCTGTTTGGACTGGAAGTAAAGGTCAGATCAGGTAATTTAAAGGTCATATATATGACCTCCTCATGATCATGAAAAAAAACGTCGGACGAACACCTAAAAACTAGAGCTTAAGTGTTTGTTAGAACAAACACACGGTGTTCGTGTCAACTTCCAGTTCAATCAAATTATCATCGATGATGTCAATCATATTTTTCAAAGGTGTATCATCTTTTATTATAACAATATCAATTTCATATTCAAAAGACCTATCAATTTTACGTTAAAATGTGTTGAATTTGAACTTCCTGTTTAGACCAGAAGTAAAGATCATATCAGGTGATTTGAAGGTCATATATATGACACAATAAAACTTCCTCATGATTATGAAAAAATCACGTTAGTACCTGCTTTGGTTCAATTTCTTTTTAAAACTGCCGCTAGGGGCGCTCTGAACTTTGATGACGTCATCAAACATATTTTTGAAAAGATAAAATGTCACTAGTCATGTTATTCACAGAAATCATATTCAAATTTCCTATGGTTTTTCAGATATAAAATTATTATTTTTAAACCTGTCACCAGAGGGCGCTGTGACAGGTGATGACGTCATCGGTCGCATGTTTAAAAAGGTCAAATGTCAATAGTAATTTCGACCACTAAAAGCATGTCCAAATATAAACGTGCTTCAGAGTATTTTTTCACTTAAACTTCCAGTTTTTACCAGAAGGAGAGGTCAGATTGGGTCATGTCTGTGTACGAAATGTCCAATAATTCAAGGTCTGTAAGATGATGCAAAGATTGTGTAAATATGTTTTGTGGTTCATGAGATATGATTTTTTGAAATATTAAAATTGGATTTTAGTGTATTTCGATATCTGATGACGTCACAACTTTACCTGAAACTATGTCATAACGTTATTGACAACTACATGTTATGGTCTAAGTATGTGTCAAGTTTGAAGGCTCTGTCAACTTTGGAACTTTGGAAGAAAAAACCCAAACAATTTCAAGAGGTGTTCGCGCTGTCGCGCGCGAACACCTATTTAAAAAATGACGACGCACGGGTCTGAGGCGACGCGCGCGGAGACCAGAAACCAGAGACTCGTCGGACCCCATGATATTATATTATTTTCGTTTGGCTATTGCATGTTCGAATGTTCTTTTTTCCAATTGGCAATTGAATTGGAATTGGAATTTCATAAACATTAATTTCTGTGCACATAATAACAGAACATAGAAAGCTGAAGGTTGTATGCCTTCCGGTATATACTAACACAGATTAAGTTGAAGACTGTACAAATTTGATCATATTATTATATAAAACAAATTAACACGAGTTACAAGAAGACGTGAACAATTAAAAGACTAGAGCTCAACAAACATACGGTGTTCGTGTCAACGTCCAGTTCAATCAAATTATCATCGATGATGTCAATCATATTTTGCAAAGGTGTATCATCTTTTATTATAACAATATCAATTTCATATTCAAAAGACCTATCAATTTTGCGTTAGAATGTGTTGAATTTTGAACCTGTTTAGACCGGAAGTAAAGGTCATGTCAGGTGATTTGAAGGTCATATATATGACACAAGTAAAAAAAACAAAAACAATTTCAAGAGGTATTCGCGAACACCTAAATATAAAAAATTGTGGGAGGGGGTAGGTTTATCTTTCTTTTCTTTTTTTTAGTGCTGGGCGATTATTAAATTCACTACTCGAGTAATCGCACAGCAAATATTCACGAGTACTCGATTAATCACGAGTATTGACCGCATCTTTTATCATTACATGAATATTTTATGATAATTACAGAACAAGCCACCAATGGGATAAAGGGTATTAGACATCTCAACTGCCAAACAAACCGATTGGCCAATAATAATAATAATAATGTATAGATTTATATAGCGCACGTATCCACCAACTAAGTGGCGCTCAAGGCGCATTATATTATTATCCCTGCTCATAAGGCTCATAAGGCTCATAAATCATTCCTGTAACCATCTCAGCTCCCTGGGGAGTATACAGCTCAATTGCTGCCATTTCTAGCGCATAGAGAGCAAACCATCTCTGCCTTCACAGGTACCCATTTAACCCCTGGGTGGAGAGAAGCAATTATGGTTAAGTGTCTTGCTCAAGGACACAGGTGTCACGGCTGGGGCTCGAACCCACACTCTGCTGCTGGCAACACCAGAACTTGAGTTCAGTGCGCTAGACCGCTCAGCCACGACAATCCACTTTACGTGCATTATACAACACACGGGACCTACGGCTTTACGTCCCATCCGAAGGACGAAGCAATTATGGTTAAGTACCTTGCTCAAGGATACAAGTGTCACGACCGGGGCTCGAACCCACACCCTGCTGCTGGCAACACCAGAACTTGAGTTCGGTGCGCTAGACCGCTCGGCCACGACACTCCAATGTGTTAAAGCAGGACGTCAACGGAATATATTACAGTGTTTTGATGCTGTTAGGCTTACAAGAAGTGTGTAATGATTACTTCTATATGATTAAAATTCAAATAAAGTAATTTCTTAATGTAAAAAAAAAATCATTTTGATCAGCATTTCACTATCTAGAAAAGTCGTGTTTCGCAAAAAGCCCGAACTCATGAATAATTCATATCGTAGTTGTGACGTACAATCAAGGACTGGCATTCGCTGCTTATGCCCCAGATAGTACGTCACACTTACGCTGGTTTACGTGGCCGCTGGTATTTCACCGTTCATTTCTATGGGCCTTTGCTGGGAACCATGAAAGCGCGCAGCCAACGGCGAGAAAAACCACTCGCTCAGAAATCTAAGAAGGGGGGCTATTTTTTACAATCAAAATTAAACAAAATAACGGGGAATAAAACCATCGTACTGATAATGAAATAATAACTAAACACAACATAAACAAGACTCAGGAGACGATTTAGTGTACGAGCTCTCGTTGAAGTCCATCTTTAAGTCCGTATTGTTTTTGTCTGTGGCTGCCTTATTTAATTTTTCAGTTTCAATTGTTGTGCAGGCTGCGAGAGCTTCTTTACGTATACGACCAGAATGATGTTTTCTACTAGTCCTTTTCTCTTTATGACAAATGATACACATGGCAGGAAGAACATACTTTGAGCGTTGTTCTTGAGACAGAAGGCCAGAACCTGGATCGCAGTAAATATTGCTTCTTTTATGGAGGTTCATCATCATTACTGCTCGTATCAGGATCAGCAGCATGGGAAGTTGAGGCTAAGTAGGGAAATATGGGAAGAAAAAATGTATTAATTACATAATTTTTAGAATGGCTATCAATGGGAGAAAACTCCCATCTGCGTTTTTTGTGAGATTCAATTATTACAAAAAATACAAACAAAAATTAAAAAATTGGGGGTAGGTTTATCTTGTTTTTATTAGTTGGGCGATTAGTAAAATTCACTAATCGAGCAATCGCACAGCAATTACTCGCGAGTACTCGATTAATCACGAATATTGACCGCATTTTAACATTACATTATATTTTATGATAATTATTCGGATATTCGGATATTATTTCAGATTTTATATGTTTAATAAATAAACAATGACTATAGAATCAGTCGTTACTTGTAAATGTTACTACTCGCGAGTATTTTTGAAGTAATCGCAGTGGGACGATTAATCGAGCAGTAAAAAGACACAAGTACGAGTACGATTAACGATTATTACTCGCGATTACTCGAGTGATCGCACTGCTCGCCCAACACTAGTTTTTATTATAAATATATTTTTTCAAACACACCCAATAAAAAACATACAATTCTTTTTGTTTTGAATGTGTTCGAAAATGTAATGTCAATAAGGAACCTATTGAGAATAAAATAATAAATGAAACTCTACCAACCATCCAGTAACAGAGCTGTGAGGAATAATACAGTATTATTTCTATAAGTATTATTTCTATAACCGAAATTTCTATACGTTTTACTTTAGAAAGTAGAGCAAAAGATAAGTTCTAATATCAAATTATGCGAGCAGACGGAATTGCGACGTGGTTAAATGTGGACTGTTTGAAAGCCTTAGCCTAAATATATATTTTATTAAAGAAGTATTTAAAAGAAATTTAATATAATATGCGTGAAATTTCTACACGTTTTACTTTAAATAGCAGAGTAAAAGATAAGTTCTAATATCAAATTATTCGAGCAGAAGGAATTGTGACGTGGTTTAAAATGGAATGTTTGAAATTCTTAAATAGATTTTATTAAAGAAATAAATCTTAAAGAAAAAAGTCATTTTATATAGGTGAAATGTCTTTGCCAGATTTACTTTAAAAATCAGAATAAGAAATATTATGTACGCGGTACATGTAGCCTACTACTAACAAATTAAGTGAGCGGACAGAACGAGTAATAATTGCGATGCACATTGTAGTTAAAGAATAATTAGAAATAGGGTTCCTGAATAGAATTTGTTCGCCAGTTTAAGTTAATATAAAGCAGTGCATAAATGGTACTTCTTCATGTACTATCAAATTAAGTGAATTTAGTGCAAGAGCTGAAATCCATTGTGAACATTGTGGGTGGAGCTGGTTGAAATCACACTAACATACTGTACAAAACTACTACGGTGTGAGGTCATTTAAATAAATCTTCACGTAAATAAATATATGCTCCCTCACATTTCCTGGGGTCATAATAATTTCTTAAACGGTCTTATTATGAATTCTAAATGGACACATTGTTTTATTTGTAATACCCATGCAAAAGTATTGTAAGTAACACTTTTGTCCACTCTGTTTTACTCGGATACCCGGCACAGCCCTATATCTGTGTAGCGTGTTTGACTCTTAATAAATGAATGTACATGTACCTATAGACTAGATGTTGTTTCTTGAACTATTTATGAATAAACCAGTTCCAAAAGTATATCACGGGAATAAATGTTGTCACACTGTCTTAATCACATGATAAAGAATACATGTAATTATTTGAATATAATTACAAATTTGGATGCCCTATTCCCAAATACTGGCTCATACTCTGGTCCCATTCAGACCAGAGTATGGGTGGTGTAACTATCAATGGGTGATGTTAATACATTTTTGCCAGGAAATAAATTTACCAATCAATCTTAACAATATTTCCATATCCAGGCAAAAGCTGTATTGTTCTTGTTGCACGCACCATTAAATGTTATATTTTAATGTCAGCAGAAAAATTATTTACATCAAACATTTTATTCACCATTATTCACCATTATTCACCATTATTATTTGTTATAAATTAAACATCATTTGATGCTATATACTCGTACATGTAAATAAATTACAATATGTATATTTAAAAAAAAAACTGCACCATGAAAGTATTACATCAGAACTCCGGATTGAAACTTGGGATTAAACTAGTATCTTTAATTTAATGATTTTTCTCTAGGGAAAGAAAAGTCCTTTCAATTTATCGCATACAAACATTACTTCTTATTTTTGTGAGAATAATCATTGTTTTTCAGTCACTCTATGTCTGTGTAGTAAAATAAACGTGTTTGAAGCATATGCTTTATAATAAATAAATGTACATGTACCTATATAGACTAATCCCGGTCAAATCTCGCTGGGCCCCCGGCCCTCGAACAATGTTGGCTCTCATTGCGCGGTCTGTGCTCCGGCAGGAGATAACAACATTGGTGGGGGAGCAGGAGAGCGGGGGAGCGGGAGAGCGGGAGAGCGGGGGAGCGGGGGAGCGGGGGACAGGGGAGGGTATGTTTATTGTCACATGTCCCAACTATTTTGGCCGTGATTGTCTGAATTTTCTCTTAGTTTATCTATGAAGCCGTGACCAGACGCGGACAAACCACAGTCTTTGTCTTTGTCTCAGGGACAATACATTGAAGCGGGGGAGGGGGAGGGGGGGCAGTATGTTTATTGTCACGCGTCCCAACTATTTTGGCCGGGATTGTAGATGTTGTTTCTTGAACTATTTGTGAATAAACCAGTTCCAAAAGTGCTCTGATGATCTTGTCAGTATATTAAATATTTAGTACATCACGGGAATAAAAGTTGTCGCACTGTCTTCACCACAGGATAAAGAATGCATGCAGGTCGTGGCCATGGGAAATAACGGAAAGATCGAGACGAAGGAAAAGACCAAGCGTCAAACTTTTATTCCTATTGTTCATAAAGGCCCACCTTGATTTTGTATTCCAAATTTCTATATCCAGTGTCATTTGTATTGAAAAAGCCAAAAAGAATCCAACAACGGATGATATTCCAACTTGGCCCGTGTGTTCGCGTCACTTGGTCTACAAACTTCTACACTCTGACTTTGGTTCATTCCAGCGTGGCGCATAACATTGCATACTTAGCACATACTTCCTGTTTCGTTATTATTATTATGCATGTAGGCAGCCGGTCTTTACCGACCATTATTAATCTCCCCACGTGATCACGTTTCAGCTTATCAGATTGTGTTAAACGTCTTGGGCATTTATGAATGAGAGTTATTTTCACACATTTTATATAAAACTGTAACCTTAAGTAAGGTAGCCTACATTGTTAATGTTGCCGAAACTGCTTCTACGGGTATGCTTACTAGTGTGTGAGGGATTGACCTCAATCCTGAGTCTAAAGACTGCTTTATACTGTTACATTGGCAATTAAATCGCGATACTTGACCACTCGGCAGATATAGTTTAGCCTCTGACCTGGCCCCATAGAGCAATAGATAACTGACATAAGTGCACGTGGACCACCCACTAACATAGAGACTGGTTAGCTCAGTTGGAAGAGCACTCGTACGGCATTCGAGAGGTCGCGGGTTCGAGTCCAGCATTAGCCAATTTGTCTTTGACTATATATCTAAATATCTATATATATATAGTGCTATTACAAATAGCGTTTCATATTAAACCAAAGGAAATCCCAATGCAATTTTTACATATCATTACCCCCAGTCGCTGGGCTTAACTAAATCATAGAGCCTAAATCATTCCTGGAACATTCTAAACTCCCTGGAGAGGATGCAACTTGTAAGGCACTCAGGAGGGCTAATTAAACACAATAACCATCTCTGCACTTGGTGAAGAGAAACAATCAGGGTTAAGTGTATTTGCTCATCGAGGACACAAGCACCATGACCACCCTGGCTGAGATTCAAACCCAAATTCTGATGACCTAGCCACCAGAACTTGAGTCCTGTTCACCAGACCACTCGGTCATGACACTCCTTTATGTACAGTTCATATTTGACACAATCATATGTTTTAGGGAGAAATGACTTTCAAGTAGTTACCTGCATTTTCTTTGTCCCTGTCGAATTAGACGAAGCGAGGTACTGCAACAAGATTCTGTAAACTTTCCTCCTGTGAGTTAAATGTATATGAAAACAAATGAAATTCTACTTAAGGCCAAAAAAAGTCTCCATTTTCTGGTCATAGGTTGGCTTCAAAATCGGTGCGGTGACGCGTTTTTTTAAATGTTTTTATATATTTTTTATATTTTTGGGGTATTTTTAATTTAATTTAATTTTTTTTGCCAACGTGATACATGTATACGCGGTTATTGGAACCAGACTAAATTTCCCATACACAAAGAATGGTGACTAAGAGAGGCCTCACAAATCGGGCAAACATTCATACCCCTATATGTGAAAAAGTCGTTTAAAACACAGCACGACAGAATTCCAGTCGACCCAGCAATTTTGGCTACAATTGGACAAGAAAAGAAAAGAACACTAAAAACGTGCGGGTCTGAGGCGACGCACGCAGAGACCAGAAACCGGAGACTTTTTTGCCTAAGAACGTTGAACATTTTAAGTTGGTATCGATCTGCTTGCCCATCAGATCCTACAAAAATTAATTTCTAATTCATTTAAAGTTAAGGTAAGGGATTTGAATCAAGATATACATACAGTGAACAACAAACCTAGGAAAGAGTACCCTTTCCTAAATTTGAACATATTTTTTTACTTTTCTTAAAAATTACAGCACTTAAATATTTATATGGAAGATTGATACCATCATCAGTTTTACACTTGGAAATTTCCTTTTTTACCATCTGCCCTACCTGTCCAGCAGGTTGTACAGTTCCTTCTCGTTGATCACCAGTGGTTTTTGCAGCTTTGCATAGGCTATCGCCTTCTCCAGTGGGAACCCCTGTGAGAAGAAGGACACCAGGCAGTCACAGATGGGCCACTCCTCCACGGGGTCGTTGAGGATGACCTCCTCCTTGAAGATGTCGATCTCGATGTGCTCAAAAATCTCCAGCCGGCTCAGGATCTCCCGCATCGGCTTGGAGCGGGACTTCTTGGTAATAGTGAAGTATTTGCACTACTGGTGTTGTTCCGTCTCGGGCTCCGGATACTACGAGGTTAATTTAGATATAGGGAAAGATTTGTAGAACCCAGAACCCAAAAGCTAACTTTTTGGCAATGGCGGACAAAAGGGGGCGGGTGGGCGGGGAAACCAAACCGATAGCCATCCGGTCCCGTTGTGCTGAAATACACATTTACTCACCACACTGGAACGCTTACCATACTCACTTTACGTACTCCTCTACCTTCCACCTGCTAGAATCGCGACTGAATGTATCATGCGTCGCCCTCAACGTCACACCAGCAGTGCAAATAGTAAACTACATTTATTATGACACGGTATTGTAACACGTTAGCGATCACCATTGGCACCAGGGGTAACGTCTCCCACACGGGTAGTCGGTTTTAGCGGTCTCACAACGCGAAGCCAGTACACTATGTGTATCGCATGGAGCTCAGGGCCTCCACTTTTAAGGAATATCCTTATTTTAAGAACATTTTTGGGGAAAAAAATCCGGTTAATCTCAGGAAATGTAATTTTGAAAAGTGGAAGCACTGATAGAGCTGCAAATCAATATCGCACATTATGTACGCATGTGCGCGGCATGCTTGTGGATAGATCATGCTTTGGCGACATCAAAATAACTAGAGCTCAAGTGTTTGTTAGAACAAACACACGGTGTTCGTGTTAACTGCCAGTTCAGTCAAATTATCATCGATGATGTCAATCATATTTTGCAAAGGTGTATCATCTTTTATTATAACAATATCAATTTCATATTCAAAAGTCCTATCAATATTGCGTTGGAATCTGTTGAATTTGAACTTCCTGTTTACACCGGAAGTAAAGTTAAGTTTCCGGTTTCGACCGGTCAGATTGGGTCGTGTCTGTGTGCGGGGTGTCGCGTGGTTCGGGATCTGCAAGATGATGCAATATTGCGTGGGTATCCTTTGTGGTTCATGAGATGTCATTTTTTGGGAATGTTAAAATTTTATTTTGGTGTGTTTCGATGTCTGGTGACGTGCCATGGCCTCGCAGCTTTGCCTGAAAATGTATGTCACGGGTTTATTGACAGCTGCATGTTGTGGTCTGGATGTGTGTCGGTGTTGGGGGGCCTTGTGAGCTTTGGAACTATATTTGTTTTTGTTCGATAGGTCTCATCAAGGAAACAAAATTCAAAGAGGTGTTCGCGCTGTCGCACGAACACCTAACAAAGATGTCCGAGAATTCTCAGGGGAACAGGAGTTGTACAACACCCTTCATAGACGGAAGAAATACATGTTTTTTATGCAGACTCATGGTAAATGACGTTTAACAGTCCCTGTGGCAAGAGTTTCCACCAGGTACTGCTTGTTATGACGGCACACCGGCGACATGGAATATTTTAAACACAGACGGGAATAGAAAATCCTAAGTTTGTTCCTCTCGCCCGTCAGCTTTGGTCAAAATCAACAGCCCCAGCCCTACTTTGCCTGATTTACAGTTTGCTAGGGGACTGGTAGGAGGCAGCCATAGTTCCGAATCATGATTGTGCAATAACTGGTTGTATATGCCTTAGTCTTGAGGACTCTGGGCCAATAGTAGGTTTTATAGTACGCAAAAGGTTGTGACTTTTGAGTCTTGTGAAATACCGGTATCAAGCAGTGCAATTTATGTAGGTTTTCAGGTATTTATATTGGCAGTAGGGTTTTCAGAGCAGGAGTCTCGGTGAATGTCTTAGTGCAAGCTCAGAAGTCAATTGTTTGGTGTCAGGCCAAATATTTCATAGTTGGGTGTCTATCGTCGTCACAATAAAAAAGGGTTTCGTAGTTATAAAATAAAATAAAAGTTGAAGTAATGTCAGTATATTTGGGATGACCAGCACGTCCTGTGAGCTTCGGGTGAGCAAAGGGGTGAGAAATGGGGGAAAAGGGGAATTTAATATTTTCGGGGGTCAAAAGTGCGAGGTGGAGAGTCAGAGGTTCGGAGAATCTTTCCCCATATCTAAATTAACCTCGTAGTATCCGGAGCCTGAGACGGAACAACACCAGTAGTGCAAATACTTCACTATTTTGTTTCCCCCTGTTTAAGAAGCGTATACTAATTCCTGTGAATAATAATACCATGCACTACATCATTAGGTTTGCCGTCAAATGGGAATACCCTATGAACTGTAAAAATAATCTCTGTATAGAATCCGAACGTAAGACGCAAAACAAACGCGCAGAGGAATGCGCCAAAATGCCATACAGCTACCCTCCGCACATGACACAAAGCCCAAACGCGCCCAGCTCCTGACACATGCCTACATGGCGCCAAGCCCTCAAACACACATCACATCACACATCACAATCTAAACATGTTTGGACTAACCACGTAAGAAGGGCGAGTACAAGCTATGTGTTTAGAGATGTATTTTGATTCTAAACACCACCCTACAGTGATGGATTTTGTGCACTATGCGGGCCATTCCGCCTTAAATGATGCGCAATGCGAACTCGTGGCTATCCCCTATGAATTTGCACACTACTTGGGGCACTCCCCCTTTTAATGTGTGCACTACTCGGGGAACTCCCCTTTTTATGTGCACTACTCGTGGTGCACCCCCATACTCAGGGCTCTCATCTTTTGCCCAACCTATTAGTATATCAAAACTAAGTGCCCGGTGGCACAACACAGCACAAAATGGCACCTGCAGAGGCCTATCCGCCGCTTTGCCGCACTATTAAATAGCGGAATACATCCGTCTCATGGGAGGCCCGACCTCCTTTTGTGCCATACCCGGGGCTCGCACCTTTTGCCAAATGTCACCTACAGAGGCCCGTCCTTTGCTTTACCCGCACTATCAAAAATCGGAGTACATCCCTCTCATTTTGAGGCCCGACCTCCTTTATGTGCCATACCCGGGGCCGTTATCTTTTGCCAAATGTCATTAAAATTGAAATCTGACACCAAGATATTTTTATTATTATCATCGTCACCATCACCACCACTACCACCACCATTATTATCACTTTCATCATTACCATTACCACTATTTTTTTTTTTTTAGTATGTCAAAACTAAGTATCTAGTGGCACAATACGACACAACACGGCAACTGCAGAGGCCCGTCCTCCACTTTACCCGCACTATTAACGGAGTACACCCCTCTCATTGGAGGCCCGACCTCCTTTATATGCCGTACTCAGGGCTCTCATCTTTGCCAATTGCCACCTACAGAGGCCCATCCTCTGCTTTACCTGCACTATTAAATAGCGGAGCACATGCCTCTCATTTTGAGGCCCAACGTCCTATATGTGCCATACCCAGGGCTCTCATCTTTTACAAATGTCATTAATAATATTGTACAATTGAAATCTGACACCAAGATATTTTTTAGCCTCGTCACCATAACCACCATGACCACCATCACCATCGCTCTCATCTTTGCCAATTGTCACCTACAGAGGCCCGTCCTCTGCTTTACCCGCATTTTTAAATGGCGGAGTACATCCCTCTCGTTGGAGGCCCGACCTCCTTTATATGCCGTACTTGGGGCTCTTATCTTTGCCAATTGCCACATACAGAGGCCCGTCCTCTGCTTTACCCGCACTATTAAAAAGCGAGATACATCCCTTTCATTGGAGGCCCGACCCAGGGCTCTCATCTTTTACAAATGTCATTAATATTGTACAATTGAAATCTGACACCAAGATATTTTTATTATTATCATCGTCACCATGACCACCATCACCATCACCACCATCACCATTATTATCACTTTCATCATCACCATTACCACTATTATTATTATTTTTTTTATTATTTTTTTTAATTTTTTTTAGTATATCAAAACTAAGTATCCAGTGGCACAACACGACACAACACGGCAACTGCAGAGAACCGTCCTATTAAAAGGCGGAGTACATCCGTCTCATTGGAGGCCTGACCTCCTTTATATGCCGTACTCGGGGCTCTCAACTTGGCCAATTTCCACCTACAGAGGCCCGTCCTCTGCTTTACCTGCACTATTAAATAGCGGAGTACATCCTTTACATTGGAGGCCCAACCTCCTTTATATGCCATACCCGGGGCTCATCTTTTGCCAAATGTCATTAAATCTGACACCAAAATATTTTTATTATTATCATCATCACCATTATTATCACTATCACCATCACCATTATTATCACTATCACCATCACCATTACCATTACCACTATTATTAATTATTGTTATTATTAAATAGCGGAGTACATCCCTCTCATTGGAGGCCCGACCACCTTTATATGCCATAACCGGGGCTCTCATCTTTACCAAAATTGCCACCTATAGAGGCCCGTCCTCTGCTTTACCCGCACTATTAAAAAACGGAGTCCACCCCTCTCATTTGGAGGCCTGACCTCCTTTCAATAATTCATTGTACTACTGTAGAAAGACTCTCGTTTTCCCGTCACCCTGAAACTGCACCCGAATAAAGAGAGGCGCACTTTCACTAACAATGGGGGTCCTTATCTCCTAAAGACTGAAGGTGCTTGTTGAGAAATTTCGAAACCCGGTGGTGAAATTTTAAATTTATTTATTTATGTTTTAAAATTATTATTATTATTATTATTAAGCACACACTCCTCTCCCCCAACTCCTCGTAGCTAACGTTTCTGAAACAGGTGAGTCCTGCCTAAGGTTACCAGAACAATTGTTGGAAAACCCGGGCTTTAAATTTGCATCCAGAGAAAGATCGTTGGATACCAAGCATCCAGGACACAATGCGTCATTTGATGCATGCCCCAGGACTTCCTTTTAAAAGCCTTTCTCTATGCCACACAGAGGGTTTTTACGTAACACCTAAACAAGGTTTTAACTGGTGATTTGAGTGTGACCAAAATCGGCTCTAAAAATTTAAAATGTTGCCACTTTCTTCTGACATCTATACTTTATATGGCGAAAACAATCGCTTGATGGCATTTTTAGGGCACTCCCAATATCCGGGGGCCTTCCCCTTTTAATTAAAGGTCCTGTGAAATAGGTTTTTTTTCATTGTATACAATAAAGTATGCCTACTGGAACATATATTTGTCATTTGTAATTTTTTCCCCTCACGTTTATACCATAAAACTATTAATTTTTAAATTTAGGGAGTGCGCTTCGACACGCCCATACCCCTCATTAACATAAAATTCGTGACGTACACTGAGGCGATTCCCGATCCGCGATCCACAGCACTTGCCCAAGTATGCGTCGCATACAGCGTACCACTGCACGCAGAGTGTTGCTAGAGAAAAAGTTTCCTCAAGTTTTCTGTCAGGTTTGAAGCTTATTATTTTCGATAATGCCATCGAGGTGTGTCGTTGCAGGTTGCAGCAACACCACCAAAGACGGTATTCCTGCTAAGTAAGAAGGCTGGGAAGGCTCCAACGAAGAAGAGAGGTGCTTTTTTAAAGCGAGAAAGACTCAGGGTAAGTGGCCATTTAATAATACTCCCATGCATAACCCAGTCCACTTCCGTGCAAAACGACATGTTCACACCATGCTCACCGTTTCAGTGTTCACGGCATGAAAACATGCTGTGATTTTCCGCATTAATAAAAACATCGTGTCTGATTTTATATCCTGGCAAGACAAACATAAAAACATTAAACCTTTCTCATTATGCCTGCGCTTGTTTTGAATTTTTTAATGATCAGAACTTTGACTCAACTGTTTCTGTTATTTCATAAAATAACACCGTAATGTTAGCATTGCCTTCGGTGTGTTTTCCGACCGCATGATGGGGGCTTGCGCTGCGTTTCACAGTACATAGAAATTCTCTGCCTTTGTGTACGTCACGAACGTTTCGTTAAAACTTCGAAAATTCGGGGGGTAAATTTTTGATTATTAGATAAACAATTAATAATCCACTCGAAACAAAAAAAAACATTTAAATTTGTTTTTAATTCATACAAATCAATATAACAGCACCAAGAAATAAAGTTTGGTAAATACACTCTTCACAGGACCTTTATGGTCCACTGATTGGTGACCATGTTCTATTTAAGGTGAGCAAATTGAATGCTTTGGTTATTTCAATTATAGAGAAAGGGTGGGAAAGGTATGTGAAAACATTGAAGAGCGAGCTAACAGTAAACTATTAGTGTCTGCTGAAACGTTAGTGTTGAACGTATACAAACGCGCTCTTCGAAGTGTTTGGAACAGTGTATATAGCTCATGAACAGGTGCTGTCCCACTGCACGCTTCAAGCCCAATTGGAAGACTGTCCACGGTCACTTTGTAATTCGTTTATGGAAATGACTTTAATAAAAAACAATACAATTTCGTCAGTACACCCGAACACGAGAACTGTAACGCAGACAGTAAAATTTTCCGAGTTGTTGTAAGACTAAAAGTGAGAAACAGTGCATTGCCATAACTTGTTCGTCATTTTAATACTAGTTGAATATACCCTCCTTTTTGATCTTTGAATGCTTTTTAATTGTAAAGTTATTTTTAATTGTATGGTACCTTGCAATACCTTGTACGCTCTTCCCGATAGCTGATAATACACTCCTTTTTATTTTATTTTTATCTGTACATTTGACCCCTTCTGTCGTTTTACTGTACTTTAGTTTTCTTTGCGGGGCACTCCCCTTTGAATCAAGGTCAAACTACAAGAGGCACTACCCTTTTTCAAGATCAAACTACAAAGGCACTCCTCTTTAGAATCAAAATCAAACTGCAAGGGGCACTCCCCGTTGAATCAATATCAAACTCCAAGGGGTGCTTGCCTTCTATGTACACTGCCTCCCACTAGTCAAAGTGACCTGGCTCCTCACTACTCGGTTATTATTTGGGTGTTGCTCAGATATTATGAGGCCCCCTGGCCTTGGCAATGCTCAGTGCCACAATACCCTCATTCGCTAATTTATTTATCTTTGTATTGCATTTGGTATCTCCCTTAAATAAACGAATACCAATTTGCTTTGCAGCCCGTCCTCACTTGCCTTGTATGGGACCCGACCACTGCGAACTTTGAGGCCAAACTTCAAGTGAATATGACCATTATTGAACCCACTGGTACAATAACATTCAAATGAATTTGAAATGCAAGACCTATTTCCGCGAGTCATGCCTGCCAAATGGAACTTATCCACCAGTCATTTTGAAAAGTCAGACAAACACCTGCAAGGTTTGTACTGAAAATAAGGGCTAGTGTTAAATACAAGCCATTCCATTTTGGGTCAATTTACTACCGTGAACCAAACTATCTGTTATCACAGAAGTATAGGTGATCGAGATTTTGTATGAAACCTGTTCACGGCAAGACATTTCGGCTGACGGCGCGATGATCATTCTGACACAGGCGTAACTATATCATTATTTGCAAATATAGTGAATTTGGAATAAAAGGTTGCTTGAAAAATCTATACTGCACAGTTTGTGTATAATGTTAATGATCTTAATGTGCACCTGCCTCGTAAATGTGAGGACTAACTGAGCTGAAATGTTATGCCATAATCTACATCGTCAGCGCACATTATGATGAATTATACTAAAAGCGAACTGTTTGAAAACCATGTTCTGATATGGAAAGTTAATTCAAAATAGATGCGGTGCTGCCCTTGTGTGAATATGAATTTTGCTCATTATTTTGTAAGGCCACATGATTACTACTTGACACCCTTATAACATGGCTATCGAAAAAGGGCAATTTGAACCCCCAAGAACTCACGCTAAATGCTGGAACCTCTAAAGAGAAACTATCATCTGGGGGCCTATACAGTGCGTATAAAAAAAAAGGTAATCCGAATTCAGGGCGTTAATATGCCAAGGTTATTTAGTTTGACAATTTACATGTAGTGTACCAAAGAAGAGGAACTCCTCAGCTTTCCATTGATACCTGTATCGATCCATTGCTGTCACACATGGCCGAGTACATTGTTATTGAAAATGGCAAATTCAAATCGCATTTTTGCAAGTTTGGGTAATCAGTTCAAGGCAGTCTGAAATGGACGCATCACTTGACTGCCTAGATGATTATGTAAGATTTTTAAGCTGGTGCGGTAATCGTCTGTTACGAAATCCTTTTCTTCAAGTTGGGTATTTAAGAAGGGCCTGGGTTTAGGGACAGGTAGTTGGAAAGATGGTACAACTAACGACTGAACAGCGAGTTTTCGTGATTACAACATTTCACCAAACTCACAGTTTGCAGCAAACTCGCGATGCTTTCAGGAACGTTTCCCAGAACGGGAGCCCCCAGCAGCCAAAACCATCTGGGCGAATGTTAGAAAATATCAAGAGTATGGCACTAGCCTCAAGCGCAACAAAGGGAATTCTGGCAGGAGGCGCACCGGGCGATCAAAAGGGAACATTGCAGCAGTAAGGCAGCAACTTTTGGAGCATCCTAGGGACACCAGCGCAAGGCGAAATGGGCTGAGATTGCCTTCGGCGACATTCAACAGAATCACGAGATTGGACCTCCACCAGCATCCATATCGGATTCACATCCGACATCAACTTACGCCAGGAGATTTTGCTAGAAGGCTGGCGTTTGCCAGATGGTTGATAGCCCGTACCGAGAGAGATGTCAATTTTCTGCGGAATCTCGTAATCGGCGACGAAGCTGCTTTCTCCATGAACGGCAAGGTCAATACGCATAATGTTCTTGAATATGCACCAGCAAGACACCCCCAGAATTCAATTTTGAGGTTAACATGAGTCGACAAAAGTGGACTGTTTGGTTAGGACTTTGTGGAAGTGGTCAGCTGATCGGACCGTTTTCTTTCAAAGGAATGTCAATGGTAACATGTATCTGCAGATGCTCAATGATAACGTTTTACCGCAGCTGCAGGAACACTTTGAGCGACAGGTTCGTGGGGTCTTCAGACAACTCTGGTGGGCCCAAGATGGCGCCCCAGCACATCGCCTTATCGCTGTCCGAGATCGTCTGAGGGAACTCTTTGGCGAACGAGTCATCGCCGTCAACCATGAGGTGGAATGGCCACCAAGATCACCTGACCTCACACCATGTGACTATTTCCTTTGGGGACATTTGAAGAACAAGGTGTTTGCAACTCCTCCCCGTGATCTTGATGAATTGCAGGGCCGTATTCGAAATGAAGTGGATGCTTTACGCAATAATCCGGCTATGGTGAGACGAGCAGTGCAGGACATGCTCCGTCGCTGTCAGCTTTGTGTCGAAAGGGGAGGTGGACATGTTGAAGGTGTTGGTGCATAAAAGGGCAATGTTAGAAGAGATTCTTCTTGAATAATGTCCAGTCATTCCTAAAGAAAATCTGGTTTATCATACTGCCTTTCACTAATTATCCTGCCTTGCACTGATTACCCAAACTTGCAAAAATGCGATTTGAATTTGTCATTTTCAATAACAATGTACTCGGTCATGTGTGACAGCAATGGGTCAATAAAGGTATCAATGGAAAGCTGAGGAGTTCCTCTTCTTTGGTACACTACATGTAAATTGTCAAACTAAATAACCTTGGCATATTAACCCCCTGAATTCGGATTACCTTTTTTTTGATACGCACTGTATATCACAAGGTTTGCCGACCTGTCAAATTTAACTTGACTAGGCCTATACGGCCCTCGACTATGCGTCTTAGCACATACATGTATTTGTATACCATTTCTACGTCCTACGGACGGAAACGTTATCTTCATCACGGATTCGTCCATCCTACAAGGAACTTTTGTGTCATTAATTCTGTATTTCTCATCCTCCCATTGTACCCCAGCGACAGTGAATGTATAGACCACGCCTGCCCTATGTATACCACAACACAACGACTGACCCTTGGGTTTGAATTGGCTATGTAAATATTCATTTGCGACGCGCCATACCCCATATTGCATGGCTGGGTTTGACGAACAGGGTGAAAATGCGGCCCGCCTTGATTGACTGGCAACTGCTAAGACATTTGCCTACCAAATGCCAGTTTATGAGCAATGTTAATTTCACATTATCACAAATTTTAAACCCAAAACGTCCATCAAAGCGCAGTCGTTTTCTTGCTCAAATACGGCGGTACCGATTGCAGTTCTATTAGGCGTATACTGCCGTGGAAGCAATACCCTGTATGCGAAATATTTTCCTCCTACCTTATATCCACCAATGTCCCATACATCAATTGCTAATCAAACCTCAATTCTTCTAACATCTTCTTTGCTTTAGGCAACTTATTCGCATTTCGTGGTACACAGTCAGATTTCCCGCCAGAGCACTAAAATGGACGTGTCGTCTGCTGGCTGCTAGAATCGCGACTGAATGTATTATGCGTCGCCCTCAACGTCACACCAGCAGTGCAAATAGCAGGGATGTTCCTGTCGAGGTTATTTGTTTCTAAGAAGAATGTTAAATCATCAAAAACCACAATAAAAACTAACTACAATGTAGGTAATTGAAATATATTTTTGGGGGAAGTGAACGAAGTGTCGAGATTATCCTGTTTTCAAGAAGAATGTTGAATCATAAAAATTGGAAGTGAACGAAGACAAATTAGCTGAAGCAGGACTTGAACCAGCAACCTTCTGATTACCAATAGTCATCTGTTTGTGGTATGCAATAAGAGCGGATCTGTAGTCTGAGGTTTATTACCACTGAGGAACCAAGACAATTCGTACAAATCCAACGTGATGGTTTGTAAAACATGCATTAAAAAGACATGTGCTTATCAATACAATTTGGGCAGTCAGCGGCGTAGCCACGGGTGGGGGGGGGGGGAGGGGGCACGTGCCTCCCCGTCAAATCTCCATTCCCCAGGTGCCCCCACGAAAAATCCTGATACTTTTAAAGTATTCAAGGGAGGCTAATAAATTTATATCTAAATTAAAGCTTAGGTTCTCCCCTTTCGGAAAAACACCATGCTTTTGAATTTGGATTAATTTTTTATGCCTTAAACGGCCTCCATGGATACTTAGCCCTCTGTAAAATAACGTCAAGTTGATGGCGATCTTTGTGGAAACAATACAGCACTATACAGTGTTACGAAAAAAACATTTTTAGGGTTGGGAATAACTTTTAAAGTTTTCAAGGGAGGCCGATAAATTTATATCTAAATTAAAGCTTAGGTTTCTCCCCTTTCGGAAAACACCATACTTTTGAATTTGGATAATTTTTTAATGCCTTAAACGGCCTCCATGGACACTTAGCCGTCTGTAAAATACGGTCAACTTGCCTGCCGCGGTCTTACCGGTAACAATACAGCACTATACAGTGTTACGAAAAAAACACTCTGCCGCATATCGAGCATCATATGTGTACTTCAATACTGTTTTCAAATTAATTGTACGGCGGACAGAACCTTATCAGAATAATCATGCACGACCTACATGAAACAATGACGAACACCTCTTGGATTGTTTTTACTTATTGCAGGAACGTGTGTGGCTGGAGTTGTTGGTCTCAAGATGCCCCGATATTGTCTTTTTGGTGATACTGTGAATACAGCGTCTAGAATGGAGTCTAATGGGGAGGGTAAGACGCTTAAAAAACAGTTATACTTGTTTCATAATGTGGCCATGAACCAGCAATGGACGCAAACATTGTGATGAGTTTCCCTGACTGTTAATTACTATAAATGAAGCTTAAAATGAAAGTAAATAAATAAATAATAAATAAATAACAATTGCATTCATATCTAAATGTCCCGGATCCCGTTACCAAAATAAAGACCTAATAATACATTCTCATTTCATGTAGTATTTTAGTCAAAGAAAATTTTGGAAATTCAAACATTCTTAAGTGAGGCTCAGCTTCATTTACACCTAACGGATGTTTGATGTTTCATATTCTGGTAGAACTCAATTAATCGTAGTTTCAAATTTATATGTTCCATTTTCCCCCCATTTTTCGTATTCCCCCCCCCCCCATTTATATTATTTTTTTTATATTTAAACGATGTAGCTCTCAAGATTCACATCAGCAGTTCAACTGACAGTATTCTCAAACGCTTCAACGAGTTCACTATTGAATGTCGTGGGGAAATTATTATGAAGGTAGGTCTGAATATTGTTTGCCTTATACTAAAGTCAAATTCATCAAAGTAACAGTTATCCCTGAATATATAAATCGAAATACCATTTTATATGTAAACAATAATTTTACAAATGGGTTGTAAAATCAGCATTTTGATGTTACTGCATGCTGCTGTGTTGGTACATTAGATGTTGCATCGTATTGTGTCACACTGAGGCGACCTTAATAATTAATGATAAGTAAAACTCCACAAAAGTACGGTACATTTTATAAATGTAAATTTCTCAATAACTACGCTCCCCACACCAAGCTGTTCGTAGCGCGCTGTCGAAGCTAGTATGTTAACTGGATGCCAACGCAAGGGGCCAGTGCTTGTCAAACCGACCACATATCTATACTTGTGATGTAAATCAAGTTGATAAGGACAGATGGTCGATGAATCTATGCAACTTTTGTCCATTATAAGCAAAATCATAGTTTTTGCTGAAATAACATACAACAAAATACAAGATTTACGTAAACGTGATCACTAGTTATATTCTGTTAACAATTTCCATATCTACTAACTGGTAAACAATATAACATAGCCAAAATCTATAACATAGCCAAAATCTATAACATAGCCAAAATGTTTTGCATTAGTATGTAGGGGTACTTTACCGGTACTTTACATTCAATAATAAATAACAAAACTAAGAGACTAGCCTACTTCAGAACAACAATGCTATTGTTTCATAACCATACATGTAACACCCAATACGCATCCTGTCCAACTGTAGACGACTTCGAAATTTGGGGAAATTTTCTGCAAATAGCAATGCCCTCACGCAATGTCTAATTTATCTTTGTCAGTATCGCACTCTATTTCTCCATTACATGTGTAACTTGCTAGTCCAGTCACATGATTTCGAAATAAATGATTAATATGAACTAGTACAAAAAAGTGTTGAATTTTTATTAAATTTAATTGATCGTTACAGGGGAAAGGAAGACAGACGACATATTGGCTGATTGGAGAGAAGGATTGAATTATTATAATTTTCACTTGATTCGTCCAAAAGATAATCACTGCAGTGTATGAACAGTATTTGTAATCGAATAAACCACAAGGGAAAATGACTAGGTACATAAATTGTATTTGTGCTTGTAATCTCAATTAACGAACAGTAATACCAACACTTAATTATATTTGGTATGTCGTAAGGACAACACGTACAATTGAAATGTACCTTAATAATTATATTAACTGTACGTGGTGTCATATCCTCACCTTGCGCACCTTGCTATTATTTATATTATTGTAATACATTATTGTCAGAATATAACTGATCACAGTTGAGTTTTAATTTAGTAAAATATACTACAAACAATGTATCTGAAATGATATTTTTGACTTTATGAGACAAGAATTTCACGTTATAATGAATAAGGACAATTTGAATACATGATCATGTTATTATCATTATGACACAACGTAGCAAGTCTTAATTTTCACTGAGTTATATTATAAAGTATTAACCATTACAGTATTATGTGCAGTCTTTATTGAATTTAAACATACACTAAGCAGGACAATGCGACAGGCAATTTTTTTATTTTATTTTAATTAAATGATAAATAATAACTGTTTTAGCACTTTTAAGCGATAGGGAATTGAGGTCAGCCGTAAGATAACAAAGGGAGACGATCAACCAAAGATGTTCTTTAGTTAGTGTATCGTAATACTGTAGGCATAATTTTCATATTTAGTTACCACACACATACCATAGAATAAAAAATCACTTTTGAAAAAGTGATTATATTCAATGGTTAACGGTTAACAGTAACGGCACCGCATTTTATCAAATGTCATGATAGAGTTTAAAGTGTTCAAGGGAATCTGGTGGACGTTGATGCTATTTTTTTATAAATGTGTTTGTTAAAAACCCTTTTCCTCATTTAACATTTCTTGTATCTAGTTTCTAAAAGAACATTTGTAAATCTTGTTTGTATCCATATATCATAGGCAAATTATATACAAATCATTATTCACAGTACACTTACAATGAAATGGGCAAACACTCTTCTAAAACAGCACACTTTGATGAGAATATAGGCCTATCCCACTATGAAGTTGTATTTTGTATGTATTTTAAGGGAAGGTAACTACTTCAACTCTATAGTTTTCATGAAATAGATCATAAACATTACCTTGAAGTGTTTCACAATAATAGGTCCTTACGTTTTTAGGAAAATGACGAAGAACTTTTATGTTTTTATGGTTTACAACAATTTGCCGGATGGCACATTTTTTGTAATTCCACGTAACAATTCATGTTTTCTCTGAGATGAATGCACTTCAGAAGAGATAAACATTTTAAGAAGTTCTGCTTGTGTATTTTTATAAAATACACAAGGGCACGGATGCAATATATCATTGGATTTAATATAAACTGTTTGATTTAAAAAATATAAAAAATATAAAAAGAAAAAAATATAAAGAAAAAAAGTTTATTAATGCAGAAATATTACCTCTTTAATTAAATCATATTATCAAGTACAATAAGGTGGTTAAAAACAGGATTCTCAAACAAAAACAAATCGTTCGACGATCAGTATTGAATGTTCAGAACTGTACAAGTATATAGTAATTTAAATATTACATTTATTTTAAGGAGGAATCTATATCGGTTTTTGTTTTCAAATATGTAATTGTAGTAATAATTAAGTTATCATCTACATTTTATCACCATCGTTGTCACCATCATTGTAATTTTAATCCACTTCACCATCGTCAACCTAATCGTTGTTCTTATCTACCCTAATAATTATCATCACCATCATCACCATCATCATTTGTATCCTCATTTTCATCATACCACTCATCGTCATCCTCAACTTTCTCTAAATAACTTAATCAAATGTTGTATTAATTGTTGTCGTTTATTTATTAACCCTATCAGGACTGGTGGCACAATGTGTTGCCATGTAACAACACGAACGAGGTCAATTTTCACATAATTGGCATTCCACAACGTTACAGTTGTTTCTGCCATTTGATTGATTAAATAAAGTAATTTTAAATCAGAACCAGACATGCTGCCCGGCTGCATACATCCTCTCACTCACCTCCTCCTAAATATAATGCCATATGCAACTTGCTGGTTTTATAACTGGTTTATAATAACTGGTTCAGAAATACACATACGTGAAATAGTGAACAGTACATTAACTTATTGGGATGAAATGGGAAGGGTGCAACATTTAGGGCTCATATTATTTGCTATGTGAGATTCAAGTCATAGAAGACTCAAATTACCTCAACGTTAACTCAACACAGAAAGATGCACTAACGAAGTGTACATCATTAGTACCGGTAACCCACAAACAAACTGAACTAATTAAAGCTATACTTTGTTGCAAGATGATATCAAACATCTGGGTAAACTATTCCGTCTAACATTTTATCAGTTTCAAGAATGATTACGGATTCAAATCAGAAATGAATCACGCAATGCGTTTCAAAGGTTAGTATGTACATGTATCTGCTCATTTAAACAAAAAATAAAAAAATAAAAAATAAAACATGTAAACACAATGGTGTACATTATCTGTAGCATTGGTATTTTACATTAGGAAGGTTAAAACCATACGGCATGAATCCCCAAAGTGGAAATAAAACATTCGACTTTCCCACATATGCTGTACTGTTATGATCATATACAAATAAAATTAACACTCACCACTAAAGTGTGTTTTGTTTCAGCCGTTTTTGTGTTGTTAGAACATACATTTCATGTTATTACCCTATTGGAACCTGTATATGGAGGTAAAGAGTAAACAGTACTAACTTCTTCTAATATCTAGCCGATATTCACTTGGTACAAACATATGTAAATGTACCTAAAATTAATTTTAAAAATCCATAGGTTCCGGTTTAATAGGGTAAAACAATGGAAATATAAAAAGCACTAAAACTCCTTAATGGAAATGCCTGTAATATGGCAGACCTGCAATTTGGCACTAACATCTGTCCCAATACAGAGTGTGCCAAAAAAGTGCAACATTCAGAAAACAAATAATTAAAACTGTTTAATGTTTTTTCTTCAATGAAATTATATTTTACAATAAAGCCTGACTATTTCTCAATCCACCCCTTTTTACCCCATCCCATTTGGATCCAGAAATACAACCAATTAAGTGAAAGGGTGTAAATTTTACTTGGGCCACTCTCAGCTGGACATGCTGAATCTGGGTTATGTGTAAATAACACAAACGTGTGCAATATCTTTAATTTACCTGAAATGGATTTATTTTCTCACAAAAGTATTATTTCAGCAAAAAATGCAACTCACCATGTGAATATCATTGAGATAAGGGATCATTAGATCATATTGTTATTGAAAAGAAAAGAAAATATTGATTGACATTGATCATGTGTGCATTCATTTACTTCCACAGCCATGACAGCATTCACACCCCTGATAAGGTTCCCAACACACAGAGAGGCCCAACGAGAATTTGACATATTTTGCTCTAGTTTCCTTTATCAATTTTCGTGGAGCAAAAGTCAAATTAAAAGGATTCACCTACTTGTCTTCATTCCACTTTGTATGGAGCCACTTAGTGGACTTTTACATCCCTTTATATATAATATAATATATAGTTTAAACCTATATTCCCCGAGTACGATCCAGCTTTAACACCTTTCACGTTTTAAATCCCAAGTTACTTCATTGTATGACTGCAGTGCGAGCTTTGTTATAGTCTATTAATATAAACAGCGTTTCACCCACTTCCTGCATTTCACTTAATGAAAACCATTTGTTGGATCCATTATATCCTCCTATGATACAGCCAATAGGATGCATCTCCGAATACACTTAAGCTTTAAACACGTTTTAGTTTTAAATCACAAGTATAAACCACTGGTGTTACACTACTGCAAAAAGACATGGCTACAACACAGCAGAGTATGATGGCTTTTGGTAATTGGGTTATGTTCTTGGAACCCAGCTAGAAAGCTGACTTGTTAAGGTCAACTTTTTGCACCCACATGGCCCTGCTCCATCAAACTATTATCCAGTTAATCTTTTAAATTAATGTATTTGATGTGTTGATATCAGCCACCCCATTGACGGTAATAGGGAAGACCTACATGTACAAAAAAGATTCACTTGCTAATTATGCATTGGAGGGAGTATTTCAGAATAGAAAAGGTTTCCAGTGAACTGTGAGTGAACTACATTTAATCATTGGCGGATCCAGGGGGGGGGGGCTAAGGGGGGCTGTAGCCCCCCCCTAAAATCGTATTTTTTTATATAGTTTTTTAATTAAAAAAAGGGAGAGAAAAAGAGAGAGAGGAAGGGAGAACGCACTCCCATTCCCACAGTGTGCGGGGTAAACATAAGGAGGTGACCTACTTAGTACTGTACTAACCGTTGCGCATAGGAAGTGGCGGCACCCTTTGTAGTACTGAAAAATAATTGTTTTTGATTCTCAGCCCCCCTAAAAAATGTTCTGGATCCGCCTATGTTAATGTATACATTTGAAACATGTCCTTACATGGTCTGTATTTACACATTTATGGTAGAATTTTGTGTTTTAAGGTGTTTTGTGTTCACCATATTTCCTCAGGGTACATACTGAGTTATATTGAGAAAAAATATTTGGAAAATGTTACAACAGAAGCGAAATAATTATTTAAGTAATTATGGAAGTGTACACACTGCATGACCATCCCCCAACCAAGGTCTGTTGCCCCCACTCTGCCAAGTAAACCATCGTTCCCCTACTCACACTGCTGAACCAACCCCAAGCCAACACTTCTGAGTGTAGCTATACATGAAATGATGCATACAATGTACATGTACAGTTTACATATCTACTATATATGTATATGCATACATAATGTACACTGTACAATGGCATTGGAGTGCCCTGCCCATGTTTAAAAGTACACCCTACCTAAATTACTCGAGAACCCTTTTTATATGTGGTATACACGCAATGAGTATACTTTGGGCCTTTGTTTGACAGAATTTCATGAATTTTTATTTTGCGGCCCGTGTGGGGTCAAAGGTCAAAGTACACTTTGCTTGACCACTTCCTCATTTTTAATTTTTGTTTTCCAAATTGCAAAGTGGATAATTTGTGACGATAAGAGCTTTCTTACGATATTCTTAACCGGAGTTACAGATTTCCAAAGTTGTAGAGGTCAAACGGAAGGTAAAAAGTTCACCGACCTGTAACTCACAAACCACATGATCAAAAACGCTTAAATTTTAGTTTTGGAGTTTTCTCATAAAACCAAACAAACCTAGAAAAAAAATATGTGAGATTGACCTCGGAAATTGTGTGATTTGACGTGGAATGACCCTAATGTGACTTAGTTTCTAAAACCAATTACGTCATAACGTCAGTAAATATTATTTTATTTTGCTAACATATGCAGGACGTATAGATTGGCGAGAACGCATAACGTTATATCCATGGTAATACTTTGTACACGAGAAGAGGTATCCGTGGCGAAGATTTTTGGCGAGAATGCATATACTTTGTACATGGGGCGAAGAGGTGTATACGAGAAATTCAATCGACGCATTTATACTGTGCACGGTAGATTAAATCTACAAAAAAATGCATTTTAAACATAAATTTCATAACGTTTCAAACTCAGTTGAGAATATAATTGACAACCTAAAAGTTAGGAATTCTATATTTTAATGTCAGTATTTGTGTTGCTTGACCAAAAAACGTGATTTTAACAAACACAATTCGAGCCTTGTGACAACTCGACCTACACAAAACTCGACCCACAATATAAATACATTTTCGCAATATAAATACAAAACATGCACTATATCGTTACATGCAAATGTAAGTTAGTGCTTGTGAAAGAGGAAAATCAGTTTAACCACTAATATTACTAGATACAAATTATAACAGGTAGCACATGCTGGAAAGTTAGTGCATGTGAAAGTGAATTTATAGGTCATGCTTGTTGTAAAAATAAAAATCATAGTGAAATGGTTGTGAAAGTGAAAATATCTCTCTAACCACTGTTATTACTAGATTCAAATATTAAGGGATGGCCAGATAGCACATGTATTTTGAAACAACGTTTCATTAACGTTTGCATTTAATGTTAAACTTTAACGTTACACCGTAACATTGCTTTAACGTTACATGCAAGCATCATTTAGAGCTTGTGAAAATATCAGTTTCACCGCTGGTTATTACTAGATACAAGGATGACCAGATAGCACATGAACGTTGAAACAACGTTGTATTAACGTTTGCCCATAACGTTACTTTGACGTTACATGCAAATGTTAATTCAACGTAACTTTGTTCATTGATATTTTGTTCAATCAACGTGAACACATGAACATTTGCCCGTAACGTTACTTTAACGTTACATGCAAGCGTAAGCTTGTGAAAGTGGAAATATCATTTTAACCACTGATAGTACTAGATACAACTATTAACCCAGACAGCACATGAACGAGAAGAGGTTTTGGGGGCGAAGATGTTTGGTGAGAACGCATATACATTGTAAATGGGGCGAAGAGGTGTATGCGGGAGAAATTCAACCGGCGCATTACATTGAACGTTATATGCAAACGTTAATTCAACGTTATTTTGCTTATTTATATTACATTCATCATCATTACGTCAGTAAATATTATTTTATTGACATTTTAGTGTGACGCTGCGGGGTGTTAAGACATCTCGACCCTTGTGACAACTCGACACGGACAAAGTGAGCACGTCAACATTTGCCCTTAACAACACATGCAAGCGTACGTTAGTGCTTGTGAAAGAGGAAATATCAGTTTTACCACTGATATTACTAGATACAGATATTAACCCAGATAGTACATGAATGTTGAAACAAACGTTTTATTAATGTTTGCACTTAACGTTTGCATGTAACATTATTTCAATGTTATTTTGCTCATTGATATTACATTCAATCAACGTCTAGCACATGAACATTAAAACAGCGTAACATTAAGGTTTTTTAACTAGTTACTTTAACATGATATGTGAACATTAATCCAACATTTTAGTTTACTTATTGATTTAATGTTGGATCAACGTTAGCATATAAATGTTGACAGTTACAGTGCTTGTGAAAGTGGAAATATTGGTTTAACCACTGTTAATGTTACATGCAAACGTTAATTCAATGTTAGTTTGCTCATTGACATTACGTTCAATTAACGTGAGCACGTGAACGTTTGCCCTTAAAGTTCCTTTAACGTTACATGCAAACGTTATTTCAACATTAGTTTGCTCATTGATATTACGTTCAATCAACAGTAGGCGTGAACGTTGAAGCAACGTTGACCTTAAAAAATGAGCTTCATTTCATGTTGTTTGAAAAAGTATAATTTATTAACATAGTCTAGTACAACATTCAAACAAAAACATAGTGAAATGGTATGACTGTGGCGTATAGCTGGTCTTTTTTTAATTTATTGTTTAACTGGATTTTATTGTTATATGCTGTAAAAGTGAGCTCTTGTTTAAATACATATTCCACTTTGAACAGGCAGTATGGTATGTTTACTGGAAAGTTTGTGCTTGTGAAAGTGTAAGTCATGGTTATTGTAACAATACAAATCAGTGATTTTTGCAGAGAACAACTGAGCATCAAAAGAAGCTCATCAAATCTTTGGAAGGACACTCATTAAAACCCTCCAGAAAAAGGAAAAATATTTGAACACAGGTAAACTTCAGTAATCTTGTTTATTGACATGTGTTTAGTAAAGATTGCTGAAGTTTACCTGTGTTGAATTTCTTTTTTCCTTTTTCCGTGGAGGATTTTAATGAGTGTCCTTCCAAAGAGTTGATAAGTTTCTTTTGATGCTCAGTATACTTTGTACACGGGGGCGACGAGGTGTATGCGAGAAATTGAACCGACGCAATACATATAACGTATAACTTTACATGCAAATGTTAATTCAACGTTACATGCAATAATTCTCCAGATCATTTCAAATTATGTGTTCCCCAATTCTAGGTACAGACTTCCTCGCTATGCACATTTTTTTTATACTAATATTCTTATTACTATTATTCTTATTCTTATTCTTATTCTTATTATTTCACGGTAGCACCGTGACAGCATATCAATATACATGAGCCGAAAGCCCTGTGTTCGTTTTCATCGAACACTTCCTTGCAATTTTGTACTGGTGTAACAAAATACACTGCAAATAATACTGTCACCTCAAGTATTTCTTTCTTAAATAAACCAACCAATATTTACACCCAAATTATTGCCATATTGTGTTAATATCTGTACAACTAACACTGCAAACAGTAATGTCAACTTTATTTACAGATACTTATGTCACACATCTCATTAACAACATTTATCATATTCTTAGTATCTACAATTTTAGTCTATATCAATGGGTGACTTTGAAACAGTAGGCAGCAGCAGACTTAGCTGCTATATTTTTTCCATTGCTCATTTACTTCTGAGCATAGTGCCCATTACATTTCGAACAATAACAAGCATCAGTCTCGTGCCGCCTACTCACAGTCTCATCTACCCACCCGTTCTGTCGATCGGGTCTTGCCTAAAATTACGTTTGGACGAGTTAGTACTACTTGGACGCCTAAGGAACACACAATGCACACAATGCAACATTTGTACAATGACTACAATTAATGCGTTTTCAGTTTATTTTAATATATCATAATTTTCTTAACACTGAACACAGAACTAGTGACATCGGTGCCCACTCTTATTAAATACATCCAAAACCCATGTCAGCGTTTTCATCTAGTGTGAAATTTATTTCTATTTCTGTAACCAACACACTTGGCCCATTAATGGCTGTCGTATACTACCAGCCGCTTAGATAACCCTTTGAAACCATATCGCAGGAGAGCAGTGAGTACTGCAAATGTTTTATTTTGAATGCAACTCATTCGGGGTTCAAACTCTAAAAACATGTATAAGTTAAGTGACTCAAACTCGGACTCGGACTCGAGTCAACATAGGCCAGTGTACAGTGACTTGGACAAGGACCCGACTATTATGGTTCTTAATAATAAAGTTACATTAAAATAGTATCAAACATTAATTAATGATGACAGAATCATCATGGTGCAAACACCAATAGTATTGGTCTTCTTACTCCAGTAATTAACTATTCTTGAGTCTGGGAGGTCTCGACCAATGTCTCGAAACTGGGACTCGAATCTGATAATTTTGACTCAATTCGTACTAGAACTGCATAGAATCCTCTAGTTTCGAGTCTGCTTCAGTTCGGCTCGAGGTTTGAAGACTCGAATATGTTGTTACCTGATTCGTTATAAAAGTACGGGCATCTGAGTGGATTATTAATTGTTATGGCCATAATGGGAATACTTTTTTATCAAACTTTATTGTGGATTTTTGGCGGGTCTTAAAACTACTGTCTTTAACAAATTATGCATTTTGTATTTTTTATGGTAATTTTGTGAATAAATCAAATCAAATGAAATAGTTTGAGGGCTGAGAAAAAACATGTATTTTCCACTTTAATCCTCCTAGTCTCATAAACGGGTTGATTACAACCAACAGACTGTATACCATTTTGATAAAATTACTATAAATGGTTCCAATTCTTGCACCATGACTTTTTATCTTTGTTTACTTAATCCCCTAGCATATTTGAGTCATATGAAGTGCTATTCCAGGCCTGTGTGTGTGTGTGGGGGGGGGGGGGGAGGGTTAGCGAAGGCATAGACCATTTTTTCATCCATGCATATACACATAAAACAAATGAATTGTCCTTATTTTTTACTCATATAGACTAGCTGATATACTCATACTAACCACATTTTCTTGTAGTTGTATGTAATCTATATTTACTTGTGGTAAATACACTGACAAAAGTCAAGTCAACTTATCTCAACTTGTGTCAGCTTATCTTTTCTTTATGTGTGCTGCAACCCTTTCCCGTACAGTGTATACTGTGTGTGCACAAAAACATTATCGAAAGTCACGTGTAATTCGATCCACCCACATAATCAAAGCCTTGCTACATCGTAGAGGGGTTCAAATGTCAGGATATGAATGAATATTTTCTTGGTTCAGTTTTATAGGCGCAGTGGAAAAAGGACACTTTTTGAAAATAGTAACAAGCCCGCTCTCTCTGAGGAGTGTTAAATCTGTGTTAAATCTGTTCAAAAGGATGGATCGTGCTTTCGAAGGCAAATTGCCCCCTGCTGAAGGAAACTGAATCTATGACATTGCTCAATGTCATAGACATGACTACAAGATAAGTGAAGTAGACTGGTATTCTAATTTGATTAAGCCCTTACGCGCGATTCACCTCAGAAGAGGCTGGTTATTAACTTGTCTTGTTTCGGTGTGAGGGGCTGGTTTCTTCAGTGTGGAGTCGTTGTAACAACTCATGACTTAGTAGCCTCCACCTTGGAGTGGTCATTGGCCTTGTGTGGGGCGATTTGCATTTTTTTTAAAATAATAAAGCAATGCAAATGAAACCAGAAGGGCATAAATGCATTTTTTGTCTTCACTGGCGAGGAAGGGTGTCGCGTAATTCGAGACTAATTGTACCGAATTCGAGCGTACCATGTAGGCCAAAGTAAACAAAACATCGTCAAAACGCAAAAATATTTCGTAACATGTATTTTACGGCGTCATTATTTTGGGCGACGGAGTGAGAACTGCAATACTCGATATCTTTCCCAGTTTCATGTGCTTAGAATGTAAACTGTATATAATAGAACATGGAAGGAGTAACACCATTGATTGCTCAAGTGTTAATATTGCTCATATTTACGTTTTCTTCCCATACTGCAACCAACGTAAACGTGGCTGTCATTCTCTTTGAATGTGACAGTATATATGCAACTACCCGTATATTACCAGCCCTTGAGATTGCTAGGGAAACCATCTCACAACGCGTGGAGAGTGGCGAGTATGCAAACTTCACTCTACAGTGGGTTTATTCATCGACGGGTTGCAGCCGTGGTGGAGTGGTTTACTCCGCAGGTATAGCTGCTCAGCATTACTTTGAAGATGATGTGGTGGCATATTTTGGACCACCATGCAGTGGAGACATGCAAAGCGTAGGCGACTTTGCTGCTGCGAGGAATATTCCAATATTCTCTGGTAGTGCTAGTGCACATGAATTGGATGATAAAGGCAGGTATCCGACCCTTACCCAGACTGTTTACCAACTAAGCACGATGGTGTCCTTCCTGAGGGAATTTTTCCAGCTTTATGGTTGGGATTCCTTTGTTTTGATTGGAAAAGGCATCATCTTCAATCGTCCCAAAAACGCCATCGAAGAAGGTCTGCGTGAAGCCGGAATTAGATCATATCTGATTGACTTTGGATGGAATGATGAGCCTGATTACGAGGCTGCTCTAAATGAAGCTTTTAAGATCAGCCAAAGTAAGTATCGTTGTGTTAAACAAAAACGTTCTGATTTATTACTCAGTTAAAAACAAACAAACAAATCCACGGTTAAAGCAAAATTTTGAATTGTGATGTAAAAAAAAAAGTCATGTTTTGATTTACAAATAACTTAATAATAACACCATTACCAAGTTTCGTGGTGATCAAAAAAAAATCTAAACATATTTGGTACATACACCACCAAATGAATTCATTTATTTTCAGTTTTCGCGACAGGATCTTACCAAGATTCAAAATAATTCAAAATTTATTTGAGGGCCACGTGAGTCCTGGTGACGTCATAACTACGCCATTGTTCGTCGATACAAATTGTCGACTACAGGACTTAAAGCTTAAACTATATTTGATGATGATGATGATGATGATGATGATGATGATGATGATGATGATGATGATGATGATGATGATGATGATGATGATGATGATGATGATGATGATGATGATGATGATGATGATGATGATGATGATGATGATGATGATGATGATGATGATGATGATGATGATGATGATGATGATGATGATGATGATTACAGCGCATATAGGGCTAATCAAACACAACAACCAAACCTGCCCTCACAGGTACCCATTTACCCCTAGGTGGAGAGAAGCAATTATGGTAAAGTGTCTGGCTCAAGGACACAAGCACCATGGTCGCGGTTGGGATTCAAACCCACATTCTGACGACTCAGCCATCAGAACACAAATCCGATGCACTAAAGCGCTCGACCATGGCACTCCATATATGAACGTACAAAAACAATGGCATAAAGCGTAGACAGAGTGTCTGATATTAGAAAACTAAATAATTAAATAACGAAAACAAGAGCTGGTTCGGGCTGTTTTGCTGTCCCAGCTAATACTAAAAAGTATGAACCTTGATCAGCATTAACACTCAAAATTTCGTCCCCTTATAATTTCTCACTGATTTAAAGGGTTTAGAAGATATTGAAAGTAATTGAAGAAAAAGTCTTTGAAAGTGCATTCGATTGGAATAGTAGTTAGCTGCTGCATTTCCATTCGTGTGCAATCTCATTCAACATTGCCTAATCGTTATAAAAGAGCCAATGCATGTTTTTTGAGGGATGAGATTGAATCTTTTGATCGCACGAAAAAACATCTTACATATGTATATAACCCGACACTGACAGGAGGGGGTGGAGGGTCATAGAAATTCATTAATAGAAATTCATAAATACCCAAGATTTAGTTTAGACAATCTGATTGGACAAAACGTAATGGATGGTAAAGACATGGCTAAAGACCGGCTGGCTATTTTTTTATTTTTAAAGGTTCTTCAGTAATTTCACCGTCAAATTCGAGTGACACGGTAGTCTAGTCGTTATAACGCTCACCTTGCAAATAGAAAGTACCGAATTCAAAACTAGGTTTTTCAACATTTTCATAAAACAATTTTTATATAAAACTACAAAATTATTTCAGAAGCAAAGCCTTTCTACATAATAGTAATTAACGGTTGTGGAGGTTTTTTAAGGAAAATTCAAACATTTATTTTAGTATACAAATGCATATAGTTGACCAAGTGTACTGCAGAAAGAAAGAAAAAGAAATCGCGACTGGCTGTTTAGCTGGCGTGCGACGTCCAGCACGCATTTGAACCAATCAGAGTGACGAATATTGTTTTGCATCACGCTGCCTGATGTTCTTTGAAAGTGTTTCGTTTGTTCACAAAACGTGAATTTGCCCATTTCTATTTTTGTTTTACTTTTCTAAATCGAAATCGAAATCGACACGGGCATTTATGACCCGTGGCCACACCCAGAACTGGTCATTAACCTGCAGTAACGATTGCGCGACAAACTGCAGTAACGGCCGCGCGACAAACGTCTGTTACGTTAATAATACGGAACTCTGTAATAATCCTTATATATATTTTTTGTTTGTTTGTTTGGGGGGGGGGGGTTATTATCATCTCCCTTCTTCACAAATATTGAGGAAGGTTGTCCCCTGTCCATTTCGTAATTTGAAATGTGAAATTCAACTATCAAACTTTGAAATATACAGCCTGAAATCGCGCGTTCATGGGTGGATCCTCTTGATAACATGACTATTTTACACTCCTCTAACAGGTTACACTCAGCTATCCCTGAGCCCCCTTTTATTGCTTTCCGTCGCCCCCGCAACATCGGCAATATATTGGTTCGGGCTAGGCTCCCGAGCACCTACAGTACTGGCCTCACCTACACGATCAGAACTAAATCCAAGTGTAACACACCCAATGTTGTATATGACATAAAACACAATAAAGGGGGCCACTTTGCATCCGTCACGTTAGCAGTTTTTCCAATGGTTGTTATTTATTTTTAAGTACCTGAAACCGACCAAAAAGTGTTTCAACATGTGAATGGACATGCAGGCCTATACTAGAACTAATTAGAGTTGATTTATTTATTTATTTATTATTATTATTTTTTTTTTACCCTCAAATTTCCATAAAAATTGGACGGAAAAAGTTACCTCACTTTTCCGTCCATTTGTTGATGGAAATTTTAGGGTAATTAAAAAAATAATAGTAATAATCAACTCAAATTATCTTTAGGATAAGCATGCATGTCTATTCAAATGTTGAAATTCTTTTTGGGTGGTTTCACATATTAAAAAAAAAAATTACAACCATTAGAAAAACTGCTAACGTGACGGTAGGTAAGTGGCCCCCTTTATTGTGTTTTATGTCATATGTAATCTCATGTAAAAGATGTGGTATACAATATGTAGGAGAGACAAAGACCAAATTGTGTCTCCGATTTGCCAACCATGTCTCTTCTGTGAAACCCAAAAAATCCTACTTTGTAGCAATCCACTTCAACAGCCCTAACAATAGTATTAACCATTGCAACTGAAGCTAGCACACACATCGCAAACTTAGGGAGTCACACTGGATAGATCAACTCCACACACTTCAACTCTATGGTCTTAACATCAACACAGGTATTTTTACTTATATCATTTCTCGGTTTTCTCGGTCAATTTTGGCAAACAAAACAGCCAATTTAAACACCACGTTATTCTGTTTCGCGCGAAATTGATGCTGCTCAAAATAATCATTAAATTTTGTTTTATGAGTAGGCAATAGTACTCTTGCGTCATGCAATTTAAACAAAATAAACATCCAATTTAACAATCCACTCGAACAGCATTCAATTTCGCAGGAGCTTTTCGTAGCGCGTATTTGGTCATTCAAATTCATTATTGGGCAGCATTTATGAAATTTGTGCAACTTCATTGACACTTTGTTAAACTTCATTTATCTTTAGTTTCCTTTAGATTTTCAAAGGTATGAATGAATGGACAATAAGAAACCAGGATAAAAATGATAAAGACACATTCAAACAATAAAAACAGGCTATAATGAAACAGTCCAATATTACATAAATGTTTAAAAAACGCATTACAGAAATAGGCACAGGTTAGAAAACCAATAAAGATTCTAATCAGAGAATGAACAAAACAAAGTAAGACCGATTGGCCCTATATAAAGTGTACGAGAAACGCACATGAATTAAGAAAACAAAATTAATTGTGAATTAAAGTATTAACATACATGTATGAAACGTATTCTGTTGTCTTTTTTGCAATTGTTTCTGTTTTTTATTCTCATTTTGCGAAAGTGATTGCCGTTATACAAAAATGAAAGTAACATTTTAGTGAAAATCTCCAGTAGTAGTATATGTAAATGGGGCTTCTGGTGCAGTAGTTGATTTTTTGCAAAAAATGATTTTTTGTAAATGTAAATGGCTGATTGTTGACGTTTAGAGGTCATGAAAGGTCAAGTTTGAATGACGCACTAGTTGGTTGTTGATGACGTATAGGTGAGATTTTAAAAAAAAGGTCAAAGGTCATGTTTTAGCAGGGTGATTAAAAAACGCTTTAGTAAATAAAAATATAAAACTCACACTTATAAAATTGAAATAATTAAAAACTATTATGTGGATTAATAGTAAATATGACGACTAAATATTTATCGAAAACGATTATTCCGTGCGAATGGCTTTTAGTAGGTAAACCGGTCAAGTGTTGTATACCAAGTGCGGGTGGTAACGTATTTTGCGCACAACATCAGTGGTGCGTAAGACACGGAAAAAGTATACCCGTTCCGTGTCGAAGATGTAAAATTGGTACACAATCAAAAACTAATTTATGTACGAAATGCGGTAATGTATTAGAATTAAATTTTTTAAAGCGCGTTGAAGGGAGATCAGACGTTTATTTAATTTAGTGATGATGGAGTTGGTTGAAAAGACAAGCGCTCGTTTATAGTGATTATAATTAAAAATTAGCGTAGCCGCTAAGGTTAAAAATTATAATTATACGGCGGAGGTCGCGTATCCTCGTTAAATCGGGATTTATTTACACTAAAGTTTATTTTAATTTCATAAGTATTTCTATAAGATCTTTTTTTTTTTTGATCTAAATTAACATCTTGTTTTTTATCGACATTGTCATTTTTAGCTGTGGGTAGAGCCGCTGTACGGATATTTTCTTTCATTTTAGAAAATTTATCTCGTTCTTCGCAGATTAAATGAAATTCTTCTTGGGTAATGACACCGTCTTCGATGGCTTTTGAAACGTGGTTTTCGATTGTGTTGAGTTTAGAGGAAGCTAAAATTTTTATTTCATCGTGTTTTTTAGCGTTTTTAAATAATTTATATTTCGCGTATCTGAGAGCAAACGCCGCACCACCTAGCACTAAAGCTAAACCTTCTAAAACAAATCCAACCGGCGCTGCTATAACGGTGGCGATACTGGCGATTCCAATGGCTGCTGCTCCCATACAGCCCAATTCAGCGAGAGTTTCTACTATACTACAAGTGTTGATGATTTTATTATATTTTTTATACGTTTTCTCGCGTTCGTTTTTCTCTTTTAAAATTCTTTTTTGAATATCGTCGATTTTTTGCAAACGAAATGCGTTTATGTTTTCGACATTGTCAGCTACTGTTTCGGAGGTATCTTTCATATATCGTTTCTCTGGATAAAGTTTATTTGTTTCGCTCATTATTTTAATAATAATAAAAGATTATAATTTTTTTTTTTTTAATGGCCAAGTTTTAATTTTAATATCATAACAGATTCCAGTTTCTAAAGAGCCGAAAAAGGTCGCTCGTACAAAAACGTTTTTTCTGTAGTTTTTATTTTCTATTTTGAAGCAAATTCCACATTCTATATGTTTCGCTTCCATATCATTAAAATAATCTTGCGATCTAGCATTAAACTTAAAAAAATCTGGTATACGAAGTGGGTTTATTTCTCGTTTCATAACATTAGAATAAAAATATTCATCGTTGTATATTATTTTAGAAAAAGTTGTACAGTTTGTTATTGGTTCAAAGATGGCAAACCTTGGTATACCGATATTTGGCGAACCATTCCATTGAATGTAAAATATATCATGTAATTTATACAATGTTAAATTAAGTTGAATTTCATCACTATCGATATATCCACTTTAAAAAAAAAAACGTTTACACCAGTCGCGATATCAGCACTACTAGACAAAATATGTTGGCTTTTTTGACTGGGACCGTAAATGCTAGCCATATTTATTTATTATAGTATAAAATTAAAATTTAATTTAAGGGTATACTTTTAATTTTAATATTGAAACAGATTTTAGTGTTTAAAGCGCCGAAAAAGCTTCTTTGTACAAAAACTTTTTCATCTCGCGTTTTGAAACAAATTTCGTATTCTACGTGCTGCGAAGTGTCGTTGAAAACTAAACTTTTATCTCGAGCGGGAGAAGGAATATGATATACGTTAACGTCAAAACTACCTTCCGCCGAATGTGAATACATACCGTCAGCTTTCATAAATTTTACAAAAGTAAAAGGGTAGTTTAAGTCTACCGTGCCAACCGAGTATAATTTGATTTTTTTCGATAAGATTTATTGTTTGTAAAATTTCATCCCTATCGATATAGCCGTGATGTTGGTAAATTTCACTATCATCCAGTTTTGTCGAAAAAACTGTATCGCTTGTTCGACTATCGCTACGGCTAGGACCATAAATACTCGCCATATATTTATATATTTATGATGATTATTTAATTTCAAAAGTAAAAAAAAATGGGCATACCGTGATTATTGATTTCTCTACCTAAATTATCTTTAATTTCTATCCACATACTCTCTCCTAACGATTTATCTTGTAATGGCAAAACATTTAAAATAGTACAAGGATTACCATCACAACAATTTTCGGTGGTAGATATTTGATCGCAATGAATGTATACTATTTTAAAAGGTTGCAAATCGAGTCTTTTTCCTACATGGTCTCCTTGACCTAGATATTCATTATCAAATCCGAGTAAATTAGCTAATCCCGGTGAAAATTTAATTCTTCTTCTTTCATGAAGATTTTTTATAAAAGATTTACCGATTTTTTTATTGATTTCAATCTTGAGCCAAGGTGTGTTTTTTAAGATAATGTCTATAATTTCGTTAATGTTATAAAGTCCGGGTTCGATCGTTTCGGCCTCTTGTTCTTCGCTTTCTTCATTTCTTTCGTTTAACCAGCTTTTCCATCGCCATATTTTTTCTTTTTTACGAATGTTATAATATCCGACCCAAAAGTTAATGCTCGTTAAAGATATCGTAAGATTACCTTTTTTATTATCGATTATATTATTTAATGATATTGATTATATTATTTAATGAAAAATTGATCGTATGATGCATATTTATTATTTAAAATTTATTATTTTATATTATAATAAAATGTCTTTTCCATTAGCGTTTCAGAGTAATTTATCGAAACGGTATCCGCAATCTGGAAATTTTAACACGCCTCAAAATTTTAATGCTAGCGATTTGACGAGTCTAAATATTTACGTCAACGAAAACGAGTTTTTTAACGTACAACTGAGTAATCCTTTTCAAAATTACAGGTTACCACGCGTTTATAATTTCTTGGGTGTACGTCGATGGAGATTTTATCCTAAACCGTTTTATCAAAATCAAATACATTTTGCAACGTGGTGTAGTACGACGGGTTGCGGCGTGAGTTATAAACATTTATATCATTCGAATAGAATGATTCGTAGTTTTTTTAGGTTTCACGTTTATTATCAAATTAGACGAATACTAAAAGAAATGAGTTGTCCCGAACCTTTGAATCCAATTTGGAGCGCGTTTGAAAATAATATAGACATGGGAGCATATAATAACCTATGTAGAGAATTTCACGCATCGCCAGATACTCAATGGCGACAACAAACAGATAAAAACTCTGGGGGTTTAGGTACAGCTTATGAATATGAAAAAAGCGTTGTGTGGACCCCCGTACCGGGTAAAAATTTTGTTGATACTCGTTATATTAACGGTAAGTATAACCCAAATATAACGATTATGAAATTTAAGCAAGACATTGAAGATTTTTCACCTCAAACTTTTGAGCCTTACATAGATTATATTACAATCGATTATATCGAACAATCTTTAGAAGCTGAACGAGGTTGGGTTGGGTACATACTCGAGTCTAAATTAGCTCAAGGTTTTACGGATATCGGTATAGAACGAATTAATGATTCTATAAGAACGTACGTCTACGCGATTTTGGGAGCTCAAGTGCAAGCTAAAAGTGGAATTTTTACGTCTGGTACCGGTTTAGATGCAAAACGAGAATTTATAAATATAGTGGATGCTGAGATTGATTCGCCAGTCGATTTACAATTTAGTATCGATCGGTATCAAAAATCTCTATCAGATACTAAAACGCAATTAAACTTTATCGTTGGGGATTTATTATACATGATGCCGAGCGATATGAATATGCCTATAGGTACTTACGTCGGATACAACAATAATATTTTAATCGCAACGTCTGATTTATCGTTAGGATTGAATCAAGACGTGAATTCAGATCCCATTCCTTCTCATCCTCCACCTTTACAATCGACACAACCGTTAGCCGCTAAACGCGCCGCTGCGCAAGCGCATGTACAAGAATCGAACGATGATTTTACCCAGAACCCTTTGGAAGAATCGAACGATACTCCTAGCCACCAAGAAGAAAAAAATGCTTTAATTATTGGTTTTGCGATTTTAAGTGGACCTGGCGTTATGATTAAATGAATTGCTCTACTAGAGTTTTTTCTGCATATAAGTTAAAATTAAAACTCCAACCCCGGTCAAAGCTAGCCACAAATGTTCTGCCGTCCATGTGACGATGCCAGAAGCTGTTTTAAATAACCAACTTATCACCGCACCGATAATACTCGGTAAAGCAGCTAACGCTTTTTCTCCGAGTTTTGCTAATACACTCGCTAGATTTTTAAATGTTTTTTGTATCCACTCTTTTACACTGCCGCTAGGCGTAGGTTTTGGCGGCGCGGGCGTTGGTGTAGGTTGTGGTGTAGGTTTGGGCGCGGGTATTGGCGTAGGTTTTGGTATAGCTGAATTTACAGCATTGACGATTGATTCGACGATAAAAGCGATTGCTAAACCGACAGCCGTTAATATACTAACGATCGTTACGCCTTGTTCTCTAAATAAAGTTTTAATTTTATCTCCTAACGTAACATCTCTTTCTAACATTTTTTGAAACGTTTCTTTAATTCTATTGATTTGACTACGAAGAACATAATCATGCGCATTTATTTGTTTTGACAAAACTTCTTTGTCATATTTTAGTTTTTGCAACTCGCATTGATCTTGTTCGTTAACATTAAGCCCTCTTTCTTCAGCGTCGGAAATTAATTCTTGAATATCAGATATTTTTTGATTGAGTACTTTTAATTTAGTTAAAAGATCTAATTGTTCACCTCGATTTCTAGTCATGATTTCATTGAGTGCTAACACGTCTCGCCATGCAATGTTTATTTCCGTTTGAGTGTCTTGATCTCTCAAAAGCGTCATCGCCGCCATTTCAATAGCTTCATTTACTTGTATTGATTTTTCCACGCGTTGTCTCGGTATAGATGGTAACCTTCTACCACTCGTTTGAGCGGCTGGCTCTACCACCGGTTTTTCTGATTCGTTTATGACATTTATTATAGCTTTTTCACTTTCGCCAAATGGTATTAAATCATTTTTAGTTAAACCGCGTATTCCACTTACTTTTAAAAATCCACTTTTTTTAGCTTATTAGATAGACGTATTTCTTTATTACCTTTTACAAAATAAAGCATACCCACTCCTTTTTCATTTCGTTCATACTTGAATTTAGTATAGTCTATTACATTGGGTTTATAGCCTGTACTTTTATAAAAATCATCGACTATAGTTCTAAGTAATCTATCTGTTTGAGCTAAAGGTATGTGACTAAAAGGTGTTTCTTCTTCTCTCAACTGGGTGTTGACGCCATCATCTTCAATATATTCATCATTAGCTAATTCAAAATGTTCATCTTCATCATCCTCGTCAAGATGATGTAATAACGGATCCAGCGGTATAAGATCGTACCTTCCTTCTGCCATTTTACAATTACCTTTTATCATTTTTTCAATAATTTATAACTCACGTAGCCTACTATACTCATACCTAAAATAATTAATATGATTTCTCGACTTTTTTTATCTTCGCTGGGAACGTAAAAATCCTCAAGTTTGGGTTCGTTGTATAAATCTTTTGGTAAATCAAATTGTTCACCCGTAACTCGTGAATATTCATTCATCGCATCGTCAATGTTGTTAAACGTTTTGTTAGCGTTCGATTCTTTTTGTATTCGTTCGTTTAAATAATCTAGATATTTTAAGCGCGTTTTACTAAAGTCGTCTCTGGCTTTTGTAAGTTGTTCTAGCGCTAAATCGTGTCTCTTTTGTTCTATTTCCGCATCATTATTTTTACCAACGAGAGAAGCTAACATATTTCCTCCTGTATAAAAGCTCCTGCGTTTAGTACAGCACCAAAAATCATCTCAGGTAATGCTGCTAAGAATGTCATATTTTATAATTTAGTATACATTTTTTTTAAATAAAAAAATAAAATAATGTCTATACTATAAAATATGAAGAATGAATACGGAGATGTACTCGATCCATACAGAAGATTAAGAAAACCTTTGGGATTAAAAGGATTGCGTCAAAAAGTCGTCATTACAAACAATCCGAGCACCATTACCGAAAATCAATTGTTGACGGTTCGTTTTCCAAATTTAGGAAAACATGACATCATCGTTCCGGGGACGGTTAGATTAGCTTTCAACATTGTTCTTCAGTCTGCGGATGATGATACGAGAACGACGGTAAACAACATAGGTAGAGCCATCGTAAAAAATATAATCATTAAAATGGAAGGAAATTAAATATTATCTTTAGAGGATGCGGATGTGTTTCATTGTTATAAAGACGAATGGTTAACGAAAGATCAACGCGAAAATCTAGCGTACCAAGGAATCGAAGATCCTAATATAACTAAATTAAGAGAAGGTGCCAGCGACGCGGTTCCCGCAGGTAACGGAGGAAAAGATAAAGCCATCGCAGATTGTTTGAAAAATAGGTATCACATTCCGCTCGATTTTGAATTACTCACCGATTATCAGCCCTACTACCAATCGGGGATCGGAGATCGACTGAGTTACGAACTCGTGTTTAATAAATTTTCTAACGTCATTAAAAGCACCGACGATAATGCGAAATATATCATAAGTGGGATTTCTTTAGAATACCAAGTCGTTCATATGCCGACTCTTGCGGTAACAATTAAAAATCAATATAGCAACACCTTGTCGATATTGTTTGATCGCGTTTTAAGACAGAGCGTGACCCCATTAAACAAACGCGATACGACGTGGAATATAAATTTAAATACCCCCGCAAAAAGTATGAAAGGAATATTGTTTTTATTTAAAGAGCCCGGTGTGAAAGAAACGTGGAAATTTTATAATCCAAAAATCGATAAAGTTTCAATTACGATCGAAGGTGTTCCCAATCAACTCTACGCGCACGGAATGAAAATGTATCAACATTGGGAAGAAATTCAAAAATATTTTGGAGATTCAAATAAAGAACACGCTATGCAAGTTGTTAAAGCTCTAAATTTATCCAACATCAAACAAGCCGATTATTTACTCCATCGATACGGTTTATTTTTAGATATGAGAACGAGCGACGACAATAAATTGCATGGAAGTGGAAGACGAGTACAAAACTTATCCGAAGGAATTACCATTCAAATGGATAAAGAATCAGAAACCGCGGGTGAATTATACATGTACACTTTATTATTATGGACGCGCAACTCGTTATAAGAAATGGACGTTTTGAATCTGTCGATTATTAGTATTAGCGACTAGTATTAAAAAGGATGTTGCCGAAATATCCACAAGTTGCATTAATTTGCGGTCAAACCGGATGCGGAAAAACTGAATTTGTTTTAAATTTGTTAGAAAAAGAATATTTTAAATATTTTGAAACGATTGTCATATTATGCCCCACCATCGGTGACAACGACACGTATCAAAATAGAAAATGGATTTGGAGCGACGAGCAAGTGCTCGTCGACAATTTAAAAAATATTTCGTTAAACAAAGCGATACAAATGTATAGCGACGTATTCAAAGGAAACGAAACGTTGTTTATCATCGACGATTGTAGCGCGAGTAAAGATTTGCGATATAATGTTTTTTGTCAAGATGAGGCCCACGCGCTGACGCACTTGGCTTTTAGCGGTCGACACGCCAATCACAGCTGTTGGATTATTTCACAAAAATATAATAGCGTATTGAAAGATTTTAGAGAGCAACTCAAATGGGTGTGTTTATTTTATTGTAAAGATAGAGATTCGTTTGAAAATTGTCTTCGAGAAAATGATGTCATACCAACAAAAGAGTTGAGAAAGCAAATGCATGAAAATTTTAAACGAGTTAAACATTGCAAATTGATTTTAAAAACGGATCAACCTACCGATTATGCGATTCTAGACTAAATTACTTAGCAATTACTTAGTCATTACTTAACATTACTTAGCAATTACTTAGCATTACTTAGTAATTAGTAAATCGTTACTTAGCATTACTTAGTCATTACTTAACATTACTTAACATTACTTGGTAATTACTGATTCGTTACTTAACATTACTTGGTAATTACTGAATCGTTACTTAACATTACTTGGTAATTACTGAATCGTTACTCAACATTACTTAGCATTACTGAATCGTTACTCAACATTTTTTAAATAAATTAAAAAATACTTATAATAAATGGAACATGTTCACAAAATTTTAAACAAAGAGTCATTAATGTTACCCCCATCATCAATGGATTTTAATGAAAGTGACAGCTTGCTGCTAAAGCAAAAGCAGAGAGACAAACGTCTTTTCTATGTTACTGATTGGTTATTTAGCATTACTTATTGGTTACTCTCTGTTACTCAAGATTTTACTGATTTTTTCTATAAATATTTATAATAAATGGAAGAAGTTCACAAAATTTTAAACGAAGAGCCATCGATGTTAAGCCCACCATCCATGGATTTTAATGAAAGTGACAGCTTGCTGCTGAAGCAAAAGCAACAGAACAAACGACTCCTCTCTGTTGTAGCAGGAGGAGATTCCAAAAAGAAATTCGGGAAAGAGTATTCCGTCAGTGACATTGAAGCTTTGTCTATACAGAAGAGCGAGATGTATTATATACGCAATATAAAACTAAATTAGGTCGTGATATAACAGAGTCTTTAGGTAGCGCCATTCTAACAGTATATGCCAAATGATTAGGATATAGTTTAAACTACGTTGATTTATATGGATATCATTTTGAAATTGACGACGAAGGTAAATTAATTACAGATTTAGAAAAAGAACCATTCATTTCGAACATGCTTTCTACCGTAGCGTGTGATATATACTACAACTATGGAATGTTGATAGCACCGCTCTCAGCAACGCTAATTACGGCAAAACATTTAAAAAGAAAAGAAGAATCTTGTATAGATAATAAAAGCGATGGAAACGAACGAGTTGGAGAATGCGCAGCAGCAGAAAGCGGAGCAGACGCAAGCTGTGGAGACACCGTCGTCAACGCCGTCGGCGACGGTAACGAAGGCGAACAATAAGAAAATAAAAAATCCAAAAAGAGTCGCAGCTGGTAAAAAAAGTCGCCGAATTTAATAAAAAGAAAAAACAAGAATTAAAAAAGGGTACTCATTATGTAAACAAAGAAAAGATTAGCCGTAGCAACGCTACGCCGATAAAAGAAGAAAGCTCTGGAATAAACTACTACTATTTCGCTCTTGTCTTAGCCGTTGGAGGTTTTGTTTATTACTTGTTCTCCAATCAAAAACAACAGCCAGCGCCGCAGAGCGCTGTAAAAGCTCCGCCAGCTACCGCTTCAACTATACCAACGCCCAAACCTACACCCGCGCTAACGAGAGAAATTGTTGTTTTTGAAATGGAATAAAAAAATATATATAATTTTTTTTTAATTTACTATGTATAAAATATGATGGATACAAAAGGAATCGTTAATTCAGCTTATCACGCTGCCGTTGTAGGACTTTTAACCATTTTATATAGTATGCTCGGTTAAAAAGTATTAAAAATAGATCCAGCCGATTTAGGAAAGTTGGATCTAAAAGACGGGCTAAAACTCACCACGACGGTCGGAGCGGCTTTTATGACTCAAACGTGGTTAGTTAAACAAGGAATTTTACCAGACTCTGTTATGCGTAATAATTCTACAGAATAAAATATATTGTACAATATTAAAAAATGGATAAACGAATAAAACGATGAAAGCTCCAAATCAACCCATCTTGTATTATTTAGAGTCAGGAGCTCCAGCGCGTAGATTTGTAAGAGAAGAATTACAAATTGTACCGCGAGATACAGAAAATCCACCCATTAAACAATTATAACACTGAATTCTTCTAATCATATAATGACCGTAAGCTAAAGTATGTATTCCATCCTCTAAAATATATATCTTTGTATCGAGACTGTCTAACGATTTTTGTCAACTTTTATAGTGTAAAGATGATGACCCTGGTTTCTAATAAAATTCATCTTGTTATGATATGTTTTATTTTTAAATAAAGATGCTTTATAGTTTTCGTGGTTAATTTTCTTTTCTAAAACTTGTTTATTAACGCCTTTAGCTTTTTTTTTAGTTCTTTCGAAAGAACGGCGGGTCTTAAGTCGGTAGGTTTTTTAGTTTCTATTTCTTCTTGTAAAAGTATAGAGTACATTTTTGCTCTTAAACCCGCAAATTCAGAAATAGGTACGCCAGCTGTCTCATCTTTAAATTTTCCAATCACTTTTTATTAAATTCAGAATGTAAAAAAATATTTTTAGGATAATTACTAAAGTCATACAAATCATGATCTTTTAATAAATCTTTATAAACATCTCTCGTTTCAATATCAACCATTAAACTGTCTGTATCCGTGTAAAGTAGTTTGCATTTGTCTCCATATTTCTTTTTTAAATGATTGTAATAAAAATCGTACATGTAAAGTTTAGCTAATTCTAAAATAGTCATTCCTACATAGATCGGTTTATTGAGTACGAGACTTGTTTTGTACATATGAATTGCTGCCAAGTCAAAGCCTTCAAAAATATTGTGCTCAGCAAAAGTCGGCTTTGCTATTTTTTTACAGATGCGTTCTTTGTCCTTTTCATCGTTTGGTCTCACGAGATCCACATTAATGCGATTTCGTACATTTTCCATCGTTTTTCCAAAAACTGAATTATTCATCAGTTTGTACAAGTCTTTCTCAAAATCTGACGTTGCATTTTTTCTGAATTCAGTGTTTAAATCAATGTATGATTTCATCCATGGTGATTCATTAAATTCTAAAACGCGATGAATTTTTGTTAGTTTCATACCGAGTTATAAATATTTTTGTAAATTCTGATAATGAATAACGTATTTCGTTTTGTTGCCTAAATTAGCGACTAATTTTTGAACGTTTGGGGTGGGTTTATCGCCCAATAACTTGAGTTGATACGGTGACATCCATTCTTTTGCTACCGTTAATTTCTCTGGCGCGAGCGGATAATCGTTATGAGAATCGTGTAAATGAGACGGATATTCTAAATCAACTTCTAAAATATGTCCTCTTCCATATTTTAAGCCTTTTTTCTTTTTATGAAAATAAAAATCATTAATTTGTTCTTGAGATAACCATTTAAATTTACCAGTTGGTAAAGGTTGACTCATCGCATGACCGTACAAATTATTCGCGTCTAAATACATAATGTAACTCGTTAGTTTTGATGGATCGTAACCCTCGCATTTTGGATTGTTTGCTTTAGAGTATCTATTACTCACCATAACTATTCCTCCTCTCAAACCTTTTTCTATAAATAAATACATGTCGATATCAGTCAACAACTCTAGACAAACTTTTGAATGTTTTAATAAAGCGTCCCAACTTAAACCCGGACTCGTATAATAATGAGCTGGATCTAAATCGTATTGTTTCATACAAGTATCGCGAAAATTTTCAAAAACGTCTGCTAATAACAAAACATCGGTACGCACGTACAAATCGTGATAATCACCTAGAGTTTTACAATCAAATTTAGTCCAAACTTTCTTTGCGTGCTCATATTCTTCTTTAATAATACTGTCTTTATTTAAACTACTGTAAAAAATTTCTTGTGAAGGAAGTTCTTTTTCGTCAAAACGTTCAAAACTATCCATGTATTCGTAAGGATAAATACCCTTTTGTTTTAAAAGATTAAATTTTTCTAAATCGGGTTCGTGTAATTTCGTAATACGAAAAGATTTACTCGATTCAACTATTTTATTGAGCGAATAAGGTAAAAATTGAAAACTATCGAGAAATCGTAGTTGACCGTTTGAAAAAGAAATATACTTTTCCATATTGTTTGGAACACACGTTAGTTCTCCTTTTGTTTGACTCATTCCTTGCATGATGAGATGAGAGTCGTAGCCTCGTAAATTATGAATAAAAACAGGTATAAATGTTTTGCCTGGTTCTATTTTTAGTTTTAAATTACATCTACAGACCCAACAACGACATTTTGGGTTGTTGTTATCGTGCCAATAAGATTTTCACATATCCAGCACTGTTTAGCATTTTAAAAATCTTTTTCATCTTCTTTAGTCATAATCAAATCTTTAGGGTTTGCAAATATCGCGTTGATCTTTACTACTTCATCCGCTATTTTATTTTTAAAATGTTTAACTGCATCTTCACCCCTGTATGTAAACGATGAAAATATTTCACCGTCGCATCGAATAATTACGTACGAATAACCGCACGGAAGGTGCTCTTGTTTGATATAAGTTTTGTCACCTAGATTTTTACTCATTAAAGGTAAAATTGCTTCAAAGTCTGCGTATATAGTAAAAGGAACTTTCATCTTTTTATGAAAATTTAAAAATTTCAACGTATCGTTTTTACCCTTTATCGGTATCGTGTATTTTACCGCTCTACCACCTACACCTCTACACTCTTTCACATGATCTAAAAGTTCGCAAAAGTTGAACACATTTCAACTTGCGCGAATTTGATGACGTAAAATTCGGTTCGCATTCGCTTTCGCGTCAAGTATGAACCGACCTTAACTAGGATTCGAACCCACATTTTGACGACTCAGACACCAAAACTTTGTTCGGGTTATAAACGCAATTACCTCGTGATATTTTATTATTTAACTTTGTTTAACATATTATAGACCTATCTGGACATCCTCATTTAAATCTAACACCATTTGTGGCGAACATCCGACGAACCTATAACCCACATTCTGCCTTGGTCCTGAAGCATCCCAGCAATCTCAAGGCCAATGGATAGCAGGAGAACTCGACAAAATTATTTTCCAAAATCACCAAAAGGCTCAGGCAACGTCATGACCTTGCATGGAACAGGATTACCAGCATCGCCCCCTAACAGCACACTGATCGCCCCCTAACAGCACGATGACCACCCTCTTTCCTTTACAATATATCTGGGGAGTTTAGTAAAGTGATACGGAAATGGTTTTTTTGGCATTTGTAGTAAAAAAAAACGCATTTTCTATCCCAGGGGAAATGTTTGTTCACAAAATAAAACAATCCTTCTTCTATAGCTATGCCACCATTGGACACCGTCCGTTGGCAATTCTCGTCGCGTGAAAGCAATGTATTGAAAATGCAAAAAAAAATAATCCAGTAAAAAGTGGGATTATACTCTCTTAAAGTTATATTTTGAATTTCTCTTTTAACGATTTAAACTGGGGACAATTCTCCAAACATTTGTCCCTTCAATCGGTTAAAGTTAAATTCAATCTAAAGCTTTTAGAGATTAGAGCGTTTGCCCTGTGCAGTAGTTCTCTTCAAACCACGTGCAATCGTTTTGGTGGAGAACCGTAGGCAGCAAGATGGTACAATTTAGCAAGTTTGTGCGAAGATTACTGGGCTTAGTAGGTGTTTTGCATCAAGTTAACTCAGGCACTTATTAGTCAGTATTTCATGACACAATGTACAAAATTAACATCTTTAACAATATCGACATCTTTATTCAACATATTGATTTGAAAGTGAACCAGATGATGAAGCTGTGACGTAGCTGCAAAAACATCTTAGTCTGCTGGTTGAGTGTCTGTGTTAACTGTGGTGATGAGAAAGCTTGACACATCCGTTTGTCTTTACTGTTAAAGTGTCCATTGTATGTTTAACAAAAAACTTTTTTATCAGTTATGCAACAAAGGTAGACTTAGCTGTGTTTTTGTTGAAAAGTACAACTAACTCTATTATTCAGAGAGCCGTATAATGCCAACCCTTCAGATTGCTAAGGAAACTATCAAATAACTTTCCTGATTTTGTATTGTTTTACCTTTCTTGAAAATAACAGTAGATCAGGCAAAATCACATTTAGGGAATATGCTGAATATGCTAACCGTACTCAGCAGTGGATTTCTCACCAATGGGTTGCAGCTGGCCGAGTTACAAGCCACCGAATAAGAAGTTGCTCTAATAATTTTGAATTGAAGGTTGTGTTTCTTTGTCATGGTCAGAATATCATGTATACATAACTTAAGTCTGACATAACTTTCATGAATGCATATTATGTAGCTTTTACACTTTTCTTATTCAAATGTGACATGGGAGTTGTCAATATTACTTGGGATTGTTTTTCGTCGTTTTTTGCTTTTATATAAATTAGGTTTATAGGGCCAGCTACTTGAAAATAACGTTAGACAACAATGCTTTACCCTTTGTTATGGTGTTCTATAATGGACACCTACGCGGCGACATTTTTGTTACGCGGCGACTTTTTGTTTTTACGCGGCGACTTTTTGTTTTTGGGCGGCGACTTTTTGTTTTTGGGCGGCGACTTTTTGTTTTTGGGCGGCGACTTTTTGTTTTTGGGCGGCGACTTTTTTTTACGCAGCGACTTTTTTTAAATATTTATTTTGATAATTATTTGTAAATCATGGAAACAATTTTGAATGGTGGCTATTCAAGAGGAATAATTACACAGGACACATTTCAAACACCTAAAGATATATAGCATAATAACGACAATTAATGATTTACGTAAATTTAAACAAACATATTTATGAAAAAAGCAAATGGCCACGTGCCGTGCTCTTTTCCCCGTGATCATTCCATTCATTCAACTAACTTCTAAAGACGTAAGAAACATGTTGAATGTTTCATCGGGTGGATTGTTGTGTCGCAAATTAAGCCTTCGTAGAATCCTTCCAATTGTTCTGGTGCTACAAGAAATATCAAAGTAGGAAAATTAAGATTTGATTATGTTTCCTTAGTCCCCGCCTTGTCACATGGCATACATTTTTTCTTGCTGTAACGCGCGCCTGGAATGCGGAGCGAAAACATAAATTTTCTCGAGCCGTTTGTCACCCTACCAAGGACAAATGTGTAAATCAGAAAGAAAATACCAAAATGACACTTTAAATTAAATTTAGAAATTTAATTGAAAATAATAAACAAAAGCAACCAAAAATATTTACATATATATACAAAATTCAACTTTAAATATCAAGGTCTCGTCAGACCAAGCCAAACTCTACCTTTGAAAACTTCAAATCTTCAAGTTCACCACTCAAAACTTAGATACTGATGGATTAAAGGTAGGCAAGGTCGTTCCTATCCACAAAAAAGGAAGTAAGAATGAGATTGGGAATTATAGACCTATTACGGTATTGTCGGTTTTCAGTAAAATGTTTGAGAAATTGGTTTTTAATCGTTTGATTTCATTTATAGATAATAATGGTATATTGTCTGATTCACAATTTGGTTTTAGAAAAAACAGGTCCACTGAGATGGCCATAGTACATGTTGTAAATAAAATACTTGGTGCTATAGAGAACAAGAAATTATCCATTGGAATTTTCTTGGACTTATCAAAAACCTTTGACACGGTTAACCATGACATTCTCATTCGGAAACTAGACCAGTATGGCATACGTGGAATAGCTTTGGATTGGTTTAAAAATTATCTTTGTAATAGAAAGCAATTTGTCTGTTATAATTCTGCCATATCCATGTATCAATATATTTCATGTGGTGTACCTCAAGGTTCTATGTTGGGCCCTTTATTATTTCTTATTTATATAAATGATATTTGTAATACCTCGGAAATTATTTCATTTTGTTTATTTGCAGATGATACAAGTTTATTGTATGATCATAATGACATTAATACTGGTATTCAAATTTTAAATACTGAACTTGTTAAAATTACCACTTGGCTGTCATCTAATAAATTATCTGTTAATCTCTTGAAAACAAATTATATTATTTTTAGTGCCGGTAATCGTGAAGTTTCTCAAGCTGTCCCGCTGGTATTAAATGGTATTAATCTTCAACAAGTTTCAAATACCAACTTTTTGGGTATGAACATTGATAGTCATTTAAGTTGGTCTAACCACATTAATACTTTAGCTACTAAGATTTCCAAAAATATTGGTATTATGAATCGATTGAAGCCGTTTCTTTCTAGTAATGTTTTATTAACACTGTATAATTCGTTTATACTCCCTTACTTAAATTATTCAGTGATTGTCTGGGGTGGCTCGATCACACAATATAACAAATTATTTCTCTTACAAAAGAGAGCTGTACGTATTATTTCCAAAGCAGGTTATCTGGACCACACAACTCCTTTATTTACCAATTTAAATTTGCTCAAATTAACATATATTTATTATCTTAATCTTGGCAAATTTATGTTCAAACAAATGAATAATTTATTACCCCCTTGCTTTCAACAATCGTTTATTTTAACTTCAGATGTTCATTGTCACATAACCAGAAGCTCATCCAGGAAACATTTGTATCAACATTTTAATCGTACCTCTTTATTTAAAAATAGTCCCCAACAATGTGGAATTAAATTCTGGAACAGACTGGCTGATGATGTCAAGCAGTCTCGCTCTCTTAAAACGTTTACAAAAAAGCTTAAATTTAAGTTGCTCAATGACGCTATTTAATTGACTTATTATTTGGTCTGATCTCCTGCCAATGTTGTTGTTGAATGTAGTCTTCTGTATTTGTCAAGTAACTTTGTATTTTTGTAATTAAGGGGAGGGGTGGGGATAGGGAAAGGAATAAAAGCCCCGGCTTCTTCTTTTCCTCAATGTTGACAAGCTTTTCTCTTATAAATAGTCTTTTCATGTTACTAATTTTGTCTTTGCATTTTGTACGACCTCTTGATATTGTGTAATTATTTGTAACAATATTCTTGTTGTCAACATTGGAATATGTGTTAATAAATGAATGAATGAATGAATACTCTTACAAACTTATTACAAACGTAACCCCATCAAATTGGTATCAAATCTAATGAGTTATTCTTAACTCATCACAAAATTCAGTTTTCAAACCACATTTCTATTTCTAACTTGTGTATTAAACCAGTTACGTTTATAAAAACAATAATAAGAATAATTCTATTCCCTGTCGAACTGGATCAAACCGTATAAATTCACATCTTTCTTCAGTGAATCACACAATATAAATATTGATCATTGATTACAATTCTCAGATAGCTAAAACAATTCTCAGATAGCTAAAACAATTCTCGGATAACTAAAACAATTCTCAGAAAACCAAGTTTAAATGGGCCCACCTTGGTTAACGCGTTGCGCAATACCGGTTTATTTCAAGTGTCCAGATGTTAGGAACTTAGTCACTCCATCCAGTGCGGTGTTGGAGTCCTGCCGTCTGTGATCGGCATTCTCTGGCACTTGGGGTCCTACAGGCTCACAGGTCCCCTCGGACACATTCTGTGGCTCCTCGGTAGAATCCGGTCCACGGATGTTTATCTACAGCTGGTCTGTAGAACTACGACACAATACTCTAGTAAAGCTGTCGTCTTCGGGAAAACACTGGCCCACGAGCCATCTGTAATTATTTACAAAATATAGCTCTCAGGGAAATTTCCTATGATTTAGTATATCCGAATCCATTCCTTATTCGAACCAAAATGGCGTCACATAAAAATCATCTAATTTAATTCTAAATACAAAAGCCTTACTTCAAATTGTGAATTCAAAAATTTACAAGCAAATCATCATTCAGTTGTCATAATAATTCTAATAAAGAACAAGAATTCAAATGTCGACATCATTGTCCAAAATTCACATTAAAATCTTCAGAAAATCCAAACATGATCAAAATGTCAAATAACTATCCAATCATAAATGTCAATGGTTCATTAAATGATTATGGCAATACTCACGGTATAAACATATTCAAAATTTCGCAACTGGCGAAATCTGGCGGTTCGTCTTGCAACCGTGCCTAGCAGATTTTTGAATTGCTGAAGAATCCCATCAAACCTTGCGCCTTGCTCGCAATTTGCTATCAAGAACATACGTCACTCAATCTCACTCACACACACACACATATAATACCATGGCTCAATAAACAACAAAAATAGACCGTGTGTTGGTAGGTTTTATTCAAGCAAATAAAAATGAACTCGTCTCAGTCTTTGAGGTACACAGGCTGGAAAGAAAAGAAGTAAACAAGTAATAAATAAAAGAAAATTACAAGCATAATGAATAAATAATTCATGGTATGACATCAGTCCTGACACTTGCCTTTCGCCCCATATTGAAAAACTATAAATTATTCCTTTGGTAATGGGAAAAAGAAAAACGAACGAATAACTATAAAGCTTATACTGACGGGAAACGCTGAAACTTTCACAGGTTACGTATTTGTTATACATAAATTATGAACGTTTTGACCAAACAATTACCAAAGCTGTACTTTATCTTTAAATGAATAAAATATAATTTTAAAGGCCAAACAATTTAAAAATGATAGGCATTCTCACCAACAATTGATGTTATGCCGCAGAAACAAAATAGAACATATTTCACGGTAGCTGTATCCTGCACTAAATTAGTGGCTCACCAATCTTTCTCTTGCATGCTTGTTAAGTTTTTTTTAAATACAAAATATAGATCCTTACTTTTCGTTTTATTGTAAAATACTCTGGCTTAGTTATCTCTTAGCTTCCGCTACAATATGTTTAATAATGTCTACTGGGGGACTACATTGTGTCCTGCAGCGTCTACAATCACAAAAAGGAGGGTTTTGAATTCAATCTTATTTTGGATTGTCGTCTTTGTCACATAATTATGTTTATTCTTAAAATCATGAAAGTAGGATGGTCTCATCATGAACTTTACATGAACTTAGATAAGCAATGAAACTAAACATCGATTGTTTTAATTATGTTAAGCAATATCGATTTAGTTTTAAATTGCGTTTCAGGCCGTAAATCAACAAAGTTGTACTGTGCAAGAATACAGAATGCATTGATGTCATGAATGACGCACAAGGCATTTTATAATAAGTATAATGTCTCTCTGGTCAGGAACCAATGGATTCAAAAAGGTGTAATCCATCTTGCTGCGGAAGTAGTCACTATTATCAGCGCATGCGCGTGAGTAACTTGTACGGGAATCCCTAAACACTCAACAACCCGAAAGTCGCCGCGTAAAAAAAAAAGTCGCCGCCCAAAAACAAAAAGTCGCCGCGTAAAAAAGAACATCGCCGCCCAAAAACAAAAAGTCACCGCGTAAAAAAAAAGTCGCCGCCCAAAAACAAAAACTCGCCGCCCCCCCCAAAAAAAAAATCGCCGCGTGAAAAAAAAAGTCGCCGCGTGAAAAAAAAGTCGCTGCCAAAAAAAAGGCGCCGCGTAGGTGTCCATTATAGAACACCATACTTTGTAAGCACACGGGGACCAAGTTCCTGCACAGAGCCTGAACTTTTTATATATCCAGGTCCCTGTTCATGTTCTCCAAGTGCCCGTCTCCGATTGCGCCAGCTACATACCTCATTGTATATTAGGTGTTGTACTGATTAATATTGCATACACGAAGTTACATAAAATACCAGATTTTGTACCGAACAAGTAGACTATAGAGAGATCCAATATGTTTATATTGACGATATTAAAGAAACGCAATGTATTTGAGGCGATTTAAGCTTGAAATGTATGATATGAATGCAAATTGCATCGAATATGTTTGAATAGATCTCGGTGTTTTTGTGTGTATTTACGGGGGAAAACCTCGCTACCCTTGAATTTGTTTTCACATGTTGTGTGTAACATTGCCTTTCGCTCTTTGAATGAGAAACATTGGATAGTTATAGGGTGCTTTTCTACGGTAAACATATATGTGATTATACTTTAGCGGTTATCCTTTAATTTATTTTGTTTATATTAATATTTGGTTTTTACAAATCTGGTCGGCCAAATATTTGTTGTCTACAAAATATTCAACATGTATTTGTCACAACTTGCTCACCTTGTGGTCTCTCATATTAGGCACTTTTTTCCCCTGGGTAATCAATACAAAGAACAAACCCAGAAAGACTCCACTTTTGTCATCTACTTAATTTTGAGTGATTGACTATGAGTAACTTGATTTTTTTGGAAGAACCACTAACTGGTGTGCATTGTACGTTTGAAGTCATATTAAGCTACCAAGAGTTACGTAAATAGACTGATCCATTAAGCTCCGACACTTTACGTATTGACCAATCACAACAGCGATTACGCGTCCAAAAAGTCCGACAAAAGTCCGCCGTGTTAAAATAGCTGTAGTGCGTCGATGACAAACGTAAACAAGCGTCCATTATGTATGTACGGAGCGTGTGTGCGTCGCCGGCTCGACGAAGGACAGGCGAGGCCCACGTGTTCTACCCACGTGTGCCGTTGCTAGGCAGTTACTGCGGTGGGTGGGGCTTAACATTGGTCTATTTACATGTAATTCAATTAAAATAAATCGTAATGTTATATTGGTTTCCAGACAAACATAGACAATAAAATATTAAATGCAAAATTGTGTTCATACAAATTAAGAGATATGTTACTTGCTGGGCACTGGAATGGTAATCCACTGGTCGCGTGTTCAAATCATTATATATTTTTTTACATATGCAATATCATTAGGACCTTATTTATGTTGCAACTTAATTGATCCCAGACATTTCGCTTTTGATGTTCAAAATGATTATAATGTGTATTAATAAACACTCAACAATGGTTTCAGAGAGTGGAATTTGAGAAAAAAAACATCCAGCCGATGGGCGATAATTCTTCTTTTAAAAGATTCCAATATTATTTGAAAATTAACTTTGGATTTAAAAGAACTTTAGTCCAATATGTCAAATATTTAAACTATTTATATATATTTATGTTGCAGTCATTGTCATAAGCGCTGACGGAAATACCGTACGTGAGATCATGATTAGCGCTTACAATCTGGGTATGGTGTCCGGTGATTACGTCTTCATAAGCTATCATCCCTTCAACAATACCAAAACCTTTGGAGATGACTCTTGGAATCAGGTAGGCACGAACCTATATAAGTCAGACCATTAATAACCGAGGAAAAGACCTGAAATCACTATTACTGAACAAAACAGTTTTAATTAATTAAGTTTGCAATGTCGTTTTTTAAGGTATAATTTTAAGGTATAATTTTAAGGTATAACATTGGTTTTTGGAAACACTCATTTCAAATCTCTATTTTCAAAAAATATATAATTTAAATTACCTGTAAATGTTTCGTCACCATTTGTCCGAATTTCTGAGGATGATTGATATTTGTACCAACCTACACAAAGTAAGTAATTCGGTAATTTTGTTGAATTTGGAAATTACCAATGTTGTACATTATCTTGTTATGTTTTTTTTAAAGGTTTATTTGAGTATCTTCTGGCCTAATACATAAATAGATTACCGAATGCTGCTTTCCAAAGAAGTCATACAGTCAACTTCTGATAACTGTATATTATACTCCGATTCAAATGAAACAAGCAGACAGAACATTATGACAAAACGCTACAGCCTTGAAACAGTTTTATTGCCAAAACATACAAAATTGTGCCGGATGCCGAAAAAATAGCTATCCAGTCATATAAAAACACAATTGGGGCACACTTGACCCCTGCCATTATTGAGCTTATACCATGTCCAAAACAATTAATTAGCACACCTGGCTATACCTATGGTAAACTTGACCCAACCATTATTGAGCTTACACCATGCACAAAACAATTAATTGATTTAATTTTGCCCTACACCGACGTGTGTATAGCACTGTATGCTCAGTGCTTTCCGAGTGTCTGTGAAAAAAACTACACAGGCGACTCGGGCGGGATTCGAACCCACGACCTCCTGTTTACTAGTGTAGACCTCTTAACCTCTCGACCACCGAGCTTGCTCAATGACGATTGGCCGGCTAGAATCCTATATAGCAGCGGGTTCCGCGATATTATATAGATTGGTGAAATTCTTGCGTCTGGAGATAAACAACTGATTTAATTTTGCCCTACACCGACGTGTGTATAGCACTATATGCTCAGGCGATTCAAAGGTGATTATCTCAAAATAGCTGCAGCTGTGTGGGCTTATTCGTGACAAAGTGTTTGCCGTACAAGCGTTCGAGTTCAAATTACAGGCCCGATCCATGAATTAATGGATTTATTATAGAAACGATGTTTAATTGTTATTTTTCTAAGGGCGACGAACATGACGAGAAACTGAAAATAGCATACCAAGCGCTGATGACGATCCGTCTGTTTGAGCCAACTACCGTGGAATACAATAGGTTCCAACAGGAGATGAACCGTCGCATGCTCCAATCATACAATTACACTCCTTCACCAGGAGACGAGGTTTGTACAATAGTTTTTTCTACATTAAAGCTGAGTGGGTTTCTGTGCACACTTTATTTGCTTAGAAACATCTAACGTTTATGATTATGAATACGAATGGTAAAGTTAGCATACTGGTAACACTAAACTGGTTAAAACCTTAATGACCTTTCATTGAATGTCATACCTGTTTATGCTTCAGGCAAACTTCTTTGCTACCTCTTTTCACGACGCCTTAATCCTGTATTCTCTGGCCATTAATGAGACGTTGCACGAGGGTGGTGATATCCGTGATGGGCTGGCTTTACGGAAGAAGATGTGGAACCGAACCTTCCAAGGTAATTCAAAACATTGCTATCTCGGCTTATTCATTTTTGCCCGCTGTTTTTTTTCCTATTGTGTTATAAGAATACAAATTTCATAAGAAAACAAAAGTCATAATCATAATGGACACTTTATTGCGCTGGTATTCGCAAATTGTGACGCTTATTGCGCACAAGCATTATTGCTCCTGGTAATAGCGACAATTTCAATCATTCTTACACCATCTCAGCCTATGCGGCTCTATTTGTAGCACGGCAATTAACATCAATTAAATCTCTGTCCTCGCAGGGCTCATTTACTACTGAGTAGAGAAGAGCAGTAATGGTTAAATGTCGTTACTCGTGAACAGCATCACCAGGATGCGAACCCCACATTCTGATATAGCTATAAGCACAAATCTAACGCACTTAAATAAAACAGCTACATAAAACAGGGCAGTCCGCGTAATATCTTGAATATAATCATTGAGATAAATTCCCACTTTAGGTATTGCTGGTGAAGTTTCGATTGCAGAGAATGGTGACAGAGTTGCTGTGTATTCTCTGTGGGACATGATTGACCCTGAAAATGGTATATTTGAGGTAGGCAAATGATGATGTGCCGTATAAGCATTTTCTTTGTGCATTTGTACAAACTTAGGTTTCAACAAAATAATTAATAATCTCTATCCTCTGATGGATAATAGATAATCCCCGTGGACAATCACCATAATCCCCATCCCCTGATCCATATTCCACATTTAAAGATATGTGTATGAAACCTAGACCAATGTTGTTGTGCTTTAAATTGTTTTAATTAAATCCACACACGATGGATCCATAATCATACTAGTTTCTTGAATCACAGCTTTACCTGAAATACATTTTTCCTGATTAGTTATTCATGATGTTGATATTGTGGCAAAAACAGGGCACAATTTCAGTACCCACTCTCTCAAAACCAAACATAACAAAAGCCTATATACTCAGTGTACATCTTAGCCCCCTAGTGGTGAAAAAGTTGGATACTGACTCTGCTTCTTGTACCCTGTTCCTTTGTATTCCTTTCACACCTGACTATAAACTTCTGCCCACTCCTTTGTTAAGTTTGTGTGCATTCTGTATACCATTCATTTTGCCTTTGAGAAAGAACTTGCAAGATTTGAAACGTAAGGCCATTAACTAATATTTTGCTAATTCCAAAGTAACTGCATTTCTTGTTCATTCAGGTGGTTGCGGACTATTACGGAGTTACTAACACCATTAAGTTTTACAAGGAAATCAAATGGCATGGAACCAACGGTGAAGTGCCACGTGACTCTCCGTTGTGTGGATTTTACAATGAAAATCCTGACTGCCAACCAGAAGGTAAATCATACCCGAAACGACCAATCAACATATAACATTTTGAACAAGTTTACAAAATTAATAACTGACCAAAAACGAGTAATCCAAATAATTTGAGTCCTGTATTTTTGTATGTGTGTTGCAGAGAATAACACCATTTTGCTGGTGTCTACAATAGTAGCTGCTTGTGTGGTGACCATTTCAGCTTGTGCAATGCTTATTGTATACAGGTAAACTACGTATGAATAAATGAAGTAAGAGAGATTTTACGCAACTATCTTTGCCCAACATCTGACCTACGGCGCATAGATTGTCCATTCAATTTCCACGTGGACCCTACAGTGAAAGCATGTTTTCCCTTGACCACAATATCAGAAAATGCCTTCTTCAAAGTAGGGTGTATTAAGTTGCCCCGTCAACTTAAATACAAAATAATGAATTGGTAACGTTTCTAACATTGTGTTTGATTGTAACCATTCCAGTGGTATTATTAAACGATCTTGTCACTGATTATACAATTTTACGGTCCAACATTTAAACTGACATTAAAATATGTTTTGTTCACCTGCAGGAAGATCAAACTTAATTCGGAACTGATGAACATGTCTTGGAAAATCCGCTACGAAGACTTGTTGTTTAACCATATTACCAAATCGATCGCATCTTCAATGCGTTCTATGTCCATCGTAAGTCAGTATTACTGAGTTACTGTGCATTAGTTTAAACTATCCATGAGCCATTTTTAGTAGTGATAATGACGAGGTCTACAGTATAGGACAACTCCTTACTAAATAGTATATCAAATTAAGATGCTGTACATCATGAAAAGTGAAATTTAGGAGACAATGGTTAATTGGAAACATTGTTGCAAAACACACGATAGGTAAGTGTGTCATAGTAACTATTGATATTGTCAAGTACAGAATTGCTTTCGCAATGGACATACTAATCGTGTTATTTTATTTCATAACACCTAAAGAACAAATAACCATGAAATGTAAATAATTAACAATAACTTAACAATTGTTTTCAAATTATTAAGCTATAATAGAGTCAGTGAATATTGTTATTTGATTTGTTATTGTAGAACGGCTCCTTGACAGACACAAACAATCAGCGACAGATATTCACCAAAGTTGCTCAATACGAGGTAAATAAAATTAGATGTTATTGTATGTAAGTTGTAGAACAAGTGTCAATCTTAAAACGCATTTCTGATAAGACGTTTTGATGTTTCTTTTCCAAAACTAAAATGTGGTGTAGCGTTTATATAGCGTTTATTTGTTAAAATGGTCTCGTGTGAAAAGGCCTAAAAACACTTTTTATAGGGGGATACTACTTTATGAATAACAAAACACGATTATTAAAAACAAAAGGTAAACACAAAGACGGGATCATCATAACCAAAGTTATTTTATAAAGTGTAATTGGAAGGAAAATACAGGTACGTTAAATTTTGTATTGGGCGATAACGCAATCGAAATTGCTGAAATTATTTTTAGTTGTTCAGTTGTAATCAATTAGCTATAATGAGACAATACAGCGTCAGCATTCGCTTAGTGGTTAGTCATTTCTTGTAAACGATAGTTGGCCCATAATTTAGAAAAGCATCACATAATTATTTGTATTCTGGCCTAAAGAGTCACGAGGTCCATAATATAATTCTGTCCATTGTGTTTTCCAACTTATACGGTTGGCTTAGAATTACCCGACCAATCATTTTATCCGGGTTATAGTATTACCAGATCTATAATGTAATTCAGCCTATAAAAACAAATCATGCAACAAATTTCATCTGGCCATTTAATTTTGACCGACCTGTAAGTTAATCCGGCTCATGATGTAATCCATCTCATAGTTTAATTTGCATAGTATCAAGCATCGTTAGACATTTTGTATTGTCTTGCTTTATGATTACATAAGGTTAAATATTTCCTTTAAAGATATATAGTCGCGTTGGCCAATCAAAGACTGCACAACGCCCTCGTGAAAGCTCAAGATTTGAACGAAGACCCATCATTTTATTAATTTGTATTTTTAATTACGGGTAACTGTCACTAATTGTCGATGGATTATTTTCTTTCAATGTCTCAAAAAAAAGCAACCCCAGAAAAATAGCAATTCAACATTTAAATCTATTTTGTTTGTAACCGTCAAATCGGCCCAAACACAGGTGATATATCTTTAATGATTATGATAATTTTGGCTTATAGCCTAGTGTTAGTTAACGGTTTACGGTCGTGGTTGTTTTGATGTTTTGCTATAATATTTTACAGGGTGTTAAAACACACCAGTTGTAACAATATTACATATCATGATTTCCAATTTAACACACGTTTAGAAGTGCGGTGAAACGTTTCCTTGACCACCCCTGTCTCCATATTTATATTTAGACATCGATTATATCAGTTACAAATCAGTGGCACACGTCAAAGACGGTGCATCCTTAAACATAGTACAAAACATAAACAATGAATATAAACTAAGACTTAAAATACAAAACACTAGTACAAAGTACACAAGAATAAAAAAAAGAAAAGGAAAAAAAACAAAAAAACATGCAGCGTGACATATAGATAGAACAGAAAACTTGTCAATTAATTCATCAATTTATAGCATTCAACAACATCTTACGCTCATCCCAAAAGTTGGTCAAAAGATTCTTACATGATGTATCAAGAATGTTTCCAAGTGTGTTATCGAATTCATACATGTTACCCAGCATCATGTATAGTTTTAAGTCATCTTGATGTATCCTTTCTCTGTGATCTGTTTATTCAGGGTCGGCTGGTGGCTCTCAAGCCGATGAGTGATACTAAACTTGACTTGACGAGGAGCGTGCTGTTAGAGTTCCGTAATGTATGTACCATTGATGTACTTGAGGATAACAGTTCGCCGCGTGTCTTTTTTTTTTATCGTTGATCGCTGTGTACATGCACATAGTGCACTGCTCGATACGATATACATGTTTTGTTTATTTTTGTTTTTGTTTTTTAGATGGGCATTGATAAGTATTTTACTTTTTGATTTGATGGACAGTTGCGTCGTCTTGAGAACGTCAACCTTGTCCGTTTCGTGGGTGCGTGCATCAACGGACCGGATGATCTCAAACATATGATCATCACAGAGTATTGCCCTAAAGGAAGTCTGCAGGTAAAAATTGACCTCTTTAATATGGAATTCCATATCTGCCATTCTAAATGTCGTGCGTCGCCCGTCGCGCTTCGCCTGTCGCCCGTCGCGCGTCGCCTTCAATGTGATTGATTTTTGACTTTCACTTTCGTCACTATGCGCATAGGATGTATTCATACACTGTAAGAAATATTGGGCAAACACAGTTAATATGTTGCCCAACACTGGTCAACATATCAGCAGGTTACACAGTTTGTTTACCATTGCCCAATGTTAGATAATTTTTTCCCAATTTGTGAACAGTTGTGGTAAATACTGACCAATTCTGGGAGAAATAACCTTACCCAACCCCATGTTGCCCAACGTTTTTACAGTGTATGCACTTCTTGTGACTTGTGTATGCCTGCCGCAGTAAATTTTCTTTCCCTTTCCCTATTCCTCTGCCTATGTGCGTGGTTTAACGTCTTCACTCATGCTCATGGACCTCAAAACAATGTTATTTTAAAAACATCTATAATACCTTAAATAAATGGGTCATTTTCCCCACAAGCACCTATTAATTTGTTCTGAGTGGTTTTAAGATGAACTAACATCCACCTAAAGGTGCGGCAGGCACTCAAATGTACACATGTACACATGAATATATCCTATGCGACGGGCAATGCGCGACAGGCGAAGAGAGACGGGTGACGGGAGACGGCTGTGAGGGGACGCCCTCTATGAATGAATTTTAGATATGTGGATTGCAATGTGCGACCGTCTTGCACTAAAACTGGCAATGCTCGTGTGTGCCAAATGCGAGCGCGATGTTCAACATGTCGCACACATGCCCAAATTAAAATGTACCCAAAGTTTATGTGACACGGAACAGTTCAACAGTGTGGTGCGGCCATCGAAAACTTTCTCACACCAAGACGTATTGGCCCAAGACTACCCCCACCCCCTGACCCTCAATCCACGGCATAGCTCTCCAAGAACAACCTACGTGGTCAATTCGTAACGTTGTATTCTACAGCGCAATGTCTCGAAAAGAAGCTGTGCAAATAAGTAATTCTATTTTAAGTATTCTATCGTAAAGGATTAGACCGTAGTGTTCGTAGTATTGTAATGTCCGTACTTGTCCAATCACAACCCTTGTTCAGCCAATCAACTGGATGTTTCATACGTTCATCTTGTTTTGGGTTTATCGTGGGTAACTTTTTATTCAAACACGTTAATATTCGGGATATTTTTGTATGTACGCAAAGCGAAATCGAATCGAAAGCAAATCGAAATGTTGACCAATAAACTTGCTCATAGGATATTTGACCTAATCGAAATGTTGACCAATAAACTTACTCATAGGATATTCTGGAGAATGACGCTCTGAATTTGGATTGGGACTTCAAGAGTTCCCTCTTGATAGATGCCATTAAGGTAAGAATATCACTGTTTTATGGTTATTTCAGCAATGATGATTTGCGCGACAATACTCGTTCAAATGACGTCTACTAATGCCATGGACTACATCCCCAAAATGCAGTTTTCAATTTGATATACATGTAGCTTTAATGCATATCTTATGTTTTTGAAACTGGTGGATTATGTGATTTATGAATTAGCTCGAAACTAAATTAATGGGATCATGGAATTCCATCTGCAGCAATACATAGGCCTAGCTTAGGTCTATCAGTTATGATTCCAAGTGTTCTTGTCATGGACACATGCTCGTTGTTAATGATAAACTATCACTTGCACGTACACAATCCCAAAACCATCATATACGAGGGTATAAAGACATTTCCAAATATTTTCTACGCAGGGATTGAGGTTTCTTCACCACAGTGAGCTCGGCGTTCATGGCAGAATGCGCTCATCCAACTGTGTGGTAGACAGCCGGTTTGTTGTCAAACTTACTGACTTTGGTCTCCACGCATTCAGGGATGTGTCGTCGGAACAAAGTGACGGACAGACCCAAATGAAAAGTAAGCATCCTCCAAAAAAACAAACACAAAAGCAAAATCAAACAAACAAACAAACAAAATATACATCGATTGAGTCTTTTATGGACATTACCAGAATGATTATCGAGATTTAACGAGCACCAATCAGAATTTGCCCGAACAAAACATGATCCTATGAAGAGCCTATTAACCAGAAGCATCTTCCAGGTCTCGTCAGTCTCGTGACGATGACATGAGCACGCTAGTCAAAACGTAGAGAAGAGTCGGTAGACCTATATGGTTCTAATCAGAACCGCAATATCACTTCGCGACAGTCGAGATCCAGACCACACAGACAGATAATTTGTAAACCAATTAGCGTTTTTAACCACATTTATCCATTGTCTCGAGTAAAAATGTTGTATTGATTTTAAAGAGATGTTGTGCAACGCCCCAGAACAGCTAAGGAACCCTAATAAAGCACCAACGAAAGAGGGCGACATTTATTCTATAGGCATCATAATACAGGAAGTGGTGATAAGAGGACGACCTTTCGAACATGAACGCAGGAATGGCGTAGATGACAAAGGTGAGAAAGGCGTGTTTAATATGACATCATTGAATGGGAAGTCCTTCTACACTCACTGGCCATAAGTATTGCAACATTGAAATTCACACCAAAGTTCAGTTTGGAGAACTGTACAATAATTTATTTTATTTTATTTACACTACTTAAGACTTCTTGAAAGTGCCTGTGTTTTGAAGTCAATGTTCTTTTTTACTGCTCTTGCTCGGAAACAAAGTCCTTCAATACTTTGTCGGGTAACCACGTGACCTGATAATTGCGGCCATCCGTCTAGGCAATGTCTCGTACAAATTCATGTTGCAATACTTTTGGCCAGTGAGTGTACTTCAGTTTGTCTGTTTGTGATTTCTGTAAATTAATTCGTACTTTGTACAAATGCAGAGTCCTTATAGTAAAAGTTTTAGCTCTTTTCATTGTGTCATTGGCGAAAAAATTGTGAACATACATTAATTTAAAACAAAAATGTAAATTTGACCAACACTGTAATGTGGGAAATGGATCACGGCCGTGATTCAGCCATTTTGAAATTGTAATACATTTCTGGTTTTAAAATAATAATAATAAAATAAAATAAAAATAAATAAATAAATAAATAAAACAAATTATAATGAATGATGATTGAAGTGTTGTTTATGTTGATGAAGTTATTCTTGAGAAGGTCACCGCTCAATTATCTCAGCCGTTTCGACCTCACGTTCCAACGGATGCATGCAGCCCTGAAATACACGCCATCATGGCAAGATGTTGGCACGAGACCCCGGACGAACGGCCCTCTGCGGACGATCTGTTGTCTAGAATGAAGAAAATATGCAAGTATGTTACATTTTTAACCCTATCTCACTCTAGGGGTAATAGGGCCAGGTGGCAAATCGTCACAGTACCTAAATCCTTCTGGAAGACATTCTGGACAGCACTAATGCTGGAATCCTGGTGCCAAACATCCAGTGGCTAGCAGATGTGCATCGTGTGGGCGACCAGAGCCAGTAGAATAACATGGGCCTTACGGGCTGCCTGTATCAGCTCTGGGTTTGAACGAGAAGCGTGGCCATCCATCAAGAGGAATACAGGCTTCTCCTCTGAGTGATCTTGGGGACACTGCATCTAGAAAAGTCGCTTGAACCACTTGACCATAAGCTCGGAATCCATAAAGCCAGATCCTGACTTTTTGCATAGGCATCCGTCTGGTCCATCTCGGGTGACAATTGCAACCATTTTAGCCAACAGTTTGCTAGCTTTTGAATATGTTAGACCGTAGTTTATTTGGCTTGAGACGATACATTTATTGTAATTTGCATGAGCTCTTGAGCCGACATAAAGTTTGTTTGTTTGTTTTATTTCCATTTTAATACAGACAATATACAACTTGTACATTCATTGCAAAAATTAGACCTAATGTAAGCTGACATCTTGTACACTAAGGGCCACTGACCACATGTGGTTCATAAATAATTTCCGTCTCCAGACTGACATCCCCTAGACCCATTTAATTATCACTTAGACTTTCCCTAAATTATAATCTAAACACAATGCCCCCACTTAATTATCACTTAGACCTCCCCTAAATTATAGTATAAACAAAATACCTCCACAGCTGTAAGTGACCAGATCCCATTATTAATATATACATGTTGTTAGATTAGGAAATCTCAGTTCGTCTCTTGCTCTCTCTTGTCTGACCACTCACCCCTCTCTCTCTGCTGTACTGCTAGTCTTATGACCCTACAGTCAGTATTGAGTATGAGAATTATCTTTGCTAAAGCCACAGTACAATAAAATGAATCTGTTATAAGCCCAAAGATACTTTGTCTCAGCCTGTCTTCTTATATGTGTTCATCATCATCTTTTAATCAACGGCCAGCTCCAGTAACCCATCCAATATCAAGTGTTACACTAGTGTCATAACTCATAAACAGAGACAAAAGTGGGAGCACCCAATACTGCCCTTAATAACGCGTTTTACCCCAAAAATACTTAAAATAATTCCAGTATAAACAGAAAAGATTTAAGAGCACAAAAACCAATGAATAAATTATTGTGTATAAATTAAAACATCTACTCCGTTTACTGCATTGCTGATTGTAAATAAAAATAATAAATAAGGTTTGTACATAAAAAAATATTTATACTTAGTCAAATAAAAAACCTTACTATATTTAATAAAAAAATATTTTTAGTGAATTAACAATAGCGTGCATCAGATGACCAGGAAGAGAATTTAAAAAAATTGGCAAAAGTTCATTAACATCGGTGGTTAACTCATGTCAAATTTATGGTTTCTCGCAGGAGCGTCTCCGGTGGCATCATGGATAACCTGCTGTCTCGTATGGAGTCCTATGCCAGTAACCTAGAGGGACTTGTGGAGGAAAGAACCTCTGCCTTCCTGGAAGAGAAGAAACGAGCAGAGACTCTCCTCTATGAAGTATTGCCAAAGTAAGGCTTCTGGTCCAACGGCCTATGGGAATAAACACACATTAATCAAGGGAAGTTACAACATTTGTAAATATCTTATAACAACATTACCGAGTTATAATCTGTGAAGTTGTTGACGGTACCAATTATCCTGACAGTTATGTCGCATTTCGAGAAGAAACAACGTTTTGCACATTTTCAAACGTTTGCTGGATGGCACATTTTTGATAATAATAATAATAATAATAATGTGTGGACTTATATAGCGCACGTATCCACCAACTGAGTGGTGCTCAAGGCGCATATTATTACCCCTGCTCATAAGGCTCATAAATCATTCCTGAAACCATCTCAGCTCCCTGGGGAGTATACAGCTCAATTGCTGCCATTACAGCGCATATAGGGCTAATCAACCAACTCTGCCCTCACAGGTACCCATTTAACCCCTGGGTGGAGAGAAGCAATTATGGTTAAGTGTCTTGCTAAAGGACACAAGTGTCACGGCCGGGATTCGAACCCACATTCTGCTGCTAACGCCAGAACTTGAGTCCGGTAAGCTAGACCGCTCGGCCACGACACTCCAGGCGGTTTTGTAAACAAATTGTATGCTTTTTATACATGTTTGGATGACACAGACTCTGCATTGAGCTAAAACGTTCACATTCTGCCAACATTACCAATGCTGAACCTTCCCATTAAAATGACATTTCTTTGTTGATGTCTTTAATATTGAAACCAATGTGTCTTAATAGTATGTACACCAACAACACTTTGGTGGTATTTAACCGTGTACTTAACAAGTCGTTTACATATATTTTAACCAGTTTTGCTTGAGTGAAATTGAAAATATTTTTCCAGGTGTGTAGCTGATCAACTCAAAGTGGGGTCTGCGGTCCATCCAGAAACTTACGACAGTGTGACTATATTTTTCAGCGACATCGTTGGATTCACTGAGCTTTCTTCATGCAGTACTCCTATGCAGGTAAGTAACTAAAACATACATATTGGTAGGTGTAGGAATATTCAGCCGCGTAGCCAAGGCAGCCCCCCCCATATATCAAAAATGCCCCACAACGAAATTGTTCATCACATTTTAACCCTAAAAGGGTGAGGGGGTAGGAATTATTTGTTCTGTGACTTAATTAAGAATATATTCAGGTCGAAAATATTTCCCTCCCTTGACAAATTTCTGGCTACGCTCCTCTACTATCAAAGCAAGCATTGTTTCCAGATAATTCATACTGTCAGAAGCTGTCACTTAATTGACCCTGAGGAGTCCCTGCCAACAGGAGCAAGAGAGACTTGGGTAATTGTTCCCTGATTGCTAACAATTATAAGGTCAAGTCGTTTGTTTTCTGTTAAATTTCAGTTAAATTTCTTGTCAATAATTCTATGTATATATTTTGTTAAATGTTTCAATTGCTTACTTTTATCAATTCTTTCATAGATTTTTTGAACGTGTAAAATATTTTTGGGGTATTTTATATTTTTAGAGGTTTTATATTTCTGTGAAACGCATTGAGCGTCAAATCTTTTACGGATTTTGACGCTATATAAGACTTTGTTATTATTATTGTTGTTGTTGTTGTTATTGTTGTTAATAATTTTAATTAATTCCATTTAGGTTGTAGCATTATTGAATGACTTGTACACATGCTTTGACGGGATAATTGGTAACTTTGACGTGTACAAGGTGAGTTGTCACAGTTTAATGTAATCATATAACGGAATGGTTTTAATTCACACTAACATTTTGCTGACTATAGGACCCCACTCAAACCCATATCAATGATGTTATGTGATTATACACTTTTTGTAAACAAATTAAAATGATAAACATTTACAAAAATCATGTTTTGATAAAGTACCAGCATTTATAGTCATAGCACCCTCTAGTGGGGATCTAAGTGCTGTCATATTATTGCCTGTACTAAAGACAACATATGTTTCAAGTTTGATGTCCAACGGATAAAAATTCAGATTATGGGACCAAAAATGAAAATAAAATGAGAAAAGCGTCCTCTAACGGTATCATATAGAAGTTTCGTGAAATTGGCTGAAGATTAAAGAAAATACAGGTGTACATTGTGATTTTATTTTTTTATTTTAAATAAAAAATTAAAAAAAAACATAACCAACAACAAAACAGTCACATATTCTTATTTTTAAATTTCCGGGTTGAGACAAACGGATAAAATTATAATCACACAACATTGCAATAACGAGATTTTGTTTAATTTTGAAATCCTTGATTAGGTTGAGACTATCGGAGATGCTTACATGGTGGTGTCAGGCCTGCCGATCCGCAATGGTGATGCGCATGCACGGGAAATCGCCAAGATGGCACTTGCATTACTTGAGGCTGTAGGTTCGTTCAAGGTTAGGCACAGACCAGACTGGAAGCTTCTACTTCGGGCTGGTGTACACTCAGGTATATAAATGACATCTAACAAAGCTCTTTTTACATAGAGTAACTGTCAGTTGCAATTCCCTCATTACCCTCACACGGAGTGCATACTATGTAACATGATGTTACTGAGAATTGCGTGCAGTGGCGTAGCCAGGATATTCACAGTGGTGGGGGAAATTTATTTTGGAGGTAAATTTACAGACACTATTTGCCAACAAGTGGGGGCGGGGATGGCCGCCCCTTTCCCCCTTTCCACACCTTTGCCTACTGGTTGGCTGCATGGAAATTAAAAAAAAAAATAATAATCCAAATATTTCTATAGCGCCCATCCATGAAAACATGCTCTAGGGCGCTGAACAACACAAGCAAATAACAATTCAGTAATAAACATCAAAGCACACCGAAGTAAAGCTTTGCATGGTGAAAAGTATTAAGACTGTTTGCGGTGACACCAAGTGAAATTCTCGATTGATCCGTTGTAATTAGTTCTGAAAAGAACCTCACACAATGAAAAACTTAAGAACTAAAAAAAAGCCTTCCTAAAAAGAAGAGTCGTGAGACCTGACCTATCAACACTGTTTGACTCCCTGAGTTGAATATTAATTTTGAATGAGTTAACCGACTACATAGAACGTTCTGTGACCTGCCGAAGTGCCGAGGCCAGTCTAGTTCTTGGAAAACACTAGTCTATATTATGTATCCCAGCTGAACGAGTGTCTCTAGACTAATAACTGGACTTACACTCTAAAAATGGTCTTTAGAATTTAAACACATTTCTAAACACTTACCTTGTACTCATGTCTTTTCACATGTTTAGCCTAAAACATGTTCAGATTGTGCTTTTCTGTGATGTGTGTTTGAATGCTAAATACCATTATGAACAGGTGTTAAACAGCTATAAAGCACATTAGCTTTGTGACAGAGGATGGCCGTTTAGCATTTAAATGCTTCCTAAACGCGTTTATTTGGCATGTGTTTAAATTCTAAACACCATTTTTACGGTGTAGATCTATAAGCCAGCATATTATAGTGAGTGGCTTGACCATTAAGACATTTACAGAACTTAAAGACAATGTGACATTTAATTGGAAGCAGTCAATTGCATGAAAGCTGGGAGAACATGATAATACTTTCTTGTACTTCAATACTTGAACTTCTATACCATGCTCGATATGCGGCAGAGTTCCCCCCTAATGTCCCTATACACTACTAACAAATTGTTGTTCTATTGTTAACAGACCTCTCCGCCCCCTGAAATCCTCTAAAGAATTCCTAAGATTCCTGGAACACAATGAAGACACAATGGGTGGGGTGCGGTGCACTCTGCCGCATATCGAGCATCATTATGTGTACTTCAATACTGTTTTCAAATTAATTGTACGGCGGACAGAACCTTATCAGAATAATCATGCACAACCTTCATGAAACAATGACGAACACCTCTTGGATTGTTTTTACTTATTGCAGGAGCGTGTGTGGCTGGAGTTGTTGGTCTCAAGATGCCCCGATACTGTCTTTTTGGTGATACTGTGAATACAGCGTCTAGAATGGAGTCTAATGGGGAGGGTAAGACGCTTAAAAAACAGTTATACTTGTTTCATGTTGTGGCCATGAAGTTACCTGGAGGGGGTTAAAACCAGCAATGGATGCAAACATTGTGATGAGTTTCCCTGACTGTTAATTACTATAAATGAAGATTAAAATGAAAGTAAATAAATAAATAAAAAATAAATAAATAACAATTGCATTCATATCTAAATGTCCCGGATCCCGTTACCAAAATAAAGACCTAATAATACATTCTCATTTCATGTAGTATTTTAGTCAAAGAAAAGTTTGGAAATTCAAACATTCTTAAGTGAGGCTCAGCTTCATTTACACCTAACGGATGTTTGATGTTTCATATTCTGGTAGAACTCAATTAATCGTAGTTACAAATTTATATGTTCCATTTTTTCCATTTTTCGTATTTTTCCCCCATTTATATTATTTTTTTTATATTTAAACGATGTAGCTCTCAAGATTCACATCAGCAGTTCAACTGACAGTATTCTCAAACGCTTCAATGAGTTCACTATTGAATGTCGTGGGGAAATTATGATGAAGGTAGGTCTGAATATTGTTTGCATTATACTACTCAAGTCAGATTCATCAAAGTAACAGTTATCCCTGAATATATAAATCGAAATACAATTTTATATGTAAACAATAATTTTACAAATGGGTTGTAAAATCAGCATTTTGATGTTACTGCATGCTGCTGTGTTGGTGCATTAGATGTTGCATCGTATGGTGTCACACTGAGGCGACCTTGATAATTAATGATAAGTAAAACTCCACAAAAGTACGGTACATTTTATAAATGTAAATTTCTCAATAACTACGCTCGCAGCACCGAGCTGTTCGGAGCGCTGTCGAAGCTAGTATGTTAACTGGAAGCCAACGCAAGGGGCCAGTGCTTGTCAAACCGACCACATATCTATATTTGTGATGTAAATCAAGTTGATAAGGACAGATGGTCGATGAATCTATGCAACTTTTGTCCATTATAAGCAAAATCATAGTTTTTGGTGAAATAACATACAACAAAATACAAGATTTACGTAAATGTGATTACTAGTTATATTCTGTTAACAATTTCCATATCTACTAACTGGTAAACATTATAACATAGCCAAAATCTATAACATAGCCAAAATGTTTTGCATTAGTATGTAGGGGTACTTTACCGGTACTTTACATTCAATAATAAATGACAAAACTAAGAGACTAGCCTACTTCAGAACAACAATGCTATTGTTTCATAACCATACATGTAACACCCAATACGCATCCTGTCCAACTGTAGACGACTTCGAAATTTGGGGAAATTTTCTGCAAATAGCAATGCCCTCACGCAATGTCCAATTTATATTTGTCAGTATCGCGCTGTATTTCTCCATTACATGTGTAACTTGCTAGTCCAGTCACATGATTTCGAAATAAATGATTAATATGAACTAGTACAAAAAAGTGTTGAATTTTTATTAAATTTAATTGATCGTTACAGGGGAAAGGAAGACAGACGACATATTGGCTAATTGGAGAGAAGGATTGAATTATTATAATTTTCACTTGATTCGTCCAAAAGATAATCACTGCAGTGTATGAACAGTATTTGTAATCGAATAAACCACAAGGGAAAATGACTAGGTACACAAATTGTATTTGTGCTTGTAATCTCAATTAACGCACAGTAATACCAACACTTAATTATATTTGGGATTATTTGGTATGTCGTAAGGACAACACGTACAATTGAAATGCACGTTAATACTTATATTAACTGTAGGTGGTGTCACATCCTCACCTTATGCACCTTGCCACTATTTATATTATTGTAATACATTATTGTCAGAATATAACTGATCACAGTTGAGTTTTAATTTAGTAAAATATACTACAAACAATGTATCTGAAATGATATTTTTGACTTTATGAGACAAGAATTCCACATTATAATGAATAAGGACAATTTGAATACATGATCATGTTATTATCATATCCACACAACGTAGCAAGTCTTAATTTTCACGGAGTTCATTACAAAGTATTAACCATTACAGTATTATGTGCTGTCTTTATTGAATTTAAACATACACTAAGCAAGACAATGCGACAGGCAAAAACAATGTTTTTAAATTAAATGATAAATAATAAATGTTTTAGCACTTTTAAGCGATAGGGAATTGAGGTCAGCCGTAAGGTAACAAAGGGAGACGATCAACCAAAGATGTTCTTTAGTTAGTGTATCGTAATACTGTAGGCATAATTTTCATATTTAGTTACCACACACATACCATAGAATAAAAAATCACTTTTGAAAAAGTGATTATATTCAATGGTTAACGGTTAACAGTAAACGGCACCGCATTTTATCAAATGTCATGATAGAGTTTAAAGTGTTCAAGGGAATCTGGTGGACGTTGATGCTATGTTTTTATAAATGTGTTTGTTAATAACCCTTTTCGTCATTTAGCATTTCTTGTATCTAGTTTCTAAAAGAACATTTGTAAATTTTGTTTGTAACCATATGCCGCTTGGAAATTATATACAAATCATTATTCACAGTACACTTACAATGAAATGGGCAAACACTCTTCTAAAACAGCACACTTTGATGAGAATATAGGCCTATCCCACTATGAAGTTGTACTTCGTATGTATTTTAAGGGAAGGTAACTACGTTTTCTTCAACTCTATAGTTTTCATGAAATAGATCATAAACATTACCTTGAAGTGTTTCACAATAATAGGTCCTTACGTTTTTAGGAAAATGACGAAGAACTTTTATGTTTTAATGGTTTACAACAATTTGCCGGATGGCACATTTTTTGTAATTCCACGTAACAATTCATGTTTTCTCTGAGATGAATGCACTTCAGAAGAGATAAACATTTTCAGAAGCACTTGCGTAAATCCGTGATGAATGTGTGTGTGTGTGTGTGTGTGTGTGTGTGTGTGTGAACGTACACACCATTCGTTGTGGGGTCCAAAACACAATAGAACAATTGGACCCCACAAGGTAACTATAGAAAATCTTGTACCCCACAGGAGAATTATAAGGAAAAGGGATAATAGAACGAACAAAGGAATACCCCACAAATCAATGTGCGTGAGGGTGTGTGCGCGTGAACGTACACACCATTCGTTGTGGGGTCCAAAACACAATAGAACAATTGGACCCCACAAGGTAACTATAGAAAATCTTGTACCCCACAGGAGAATTATAAGGAAAAGGGATAATAGAACGAACAAAGGAATACCCCACAAATCAATGTGCGTGAGGGTGTGTGTGTGTGCACAGGCGTAGCATACACTATGTGGACTTCGGAAGAAAGGATGTCCACATAGTGTAGGAACTCTGTGCACTGTGTGGACTTACACACGTCCACACAGTGTTTTTGGACTTTGGAAAAGTACGAATATCTCTGAAATTAGTGATTTGTCTAAGCAGGTTCGTTGACTTAAATCGAAGGATATTATTAAAAGGGAAAAATAGAACGAAAACCGCTCAAAAAACACTCTTCTGTGTGAAATGGGAACGATTTTAAGAAATTACTGTGCTTAAGTACATGAGAACAAAGGAATGTCCACATAGTGATAGCAACAACGGTCTGTGTGTGTGTGTGTGTGTGTGGGGGTCACTTTAAAATTTGGGTGCACGGTATAGTTCTGCTTGTTTATTTTTATTATATATATATTTATTAAACGCATGGAAAATTCTGGGGGGTGGATGATCCTATGGACCATGCCCCCGATCCAAAAAGTGTGTGTGTGTGTGGGGGGGGGGGGGGATATATCCCCATCCTCCTGGGATTTACGCCCGTGCTCAGAAATATTGCTACACATGAACTTCGGTGAAACATTGGTTGTGAAATAAATGTTATTCTTTTGAAAGAACATCGATTTAAGCCATTCACTTATACAAATTAGAACGTTTGAGAAATTCAGTGCACACCGGATATCAGTATAGCTTTTGACAATTATTTAAAAAAGTGCGTTCAATTCCGATGATTTACAAATTAATTTACAACAAAGGTTCTGAATATTATAAGAATACTTTCAAACGTAAATGGACTCATCAGGAAATAAGGGCACGGATGCAATATATCATAGGATTTAATATAAACTGTTTGATTTAAAAAAAAGTTTATTAATGCAGAAATATTACCTCTTTAATTAAATCATATTATCAAGTACAATAAGGTGGTTAAAAACAGGATTCTCAAACAAAAACAAATCGTTCGACAATTAGTATTGAATGTTCAGACCTATACAAGTATATAGTAATTTAAATAATTACATTTATTTTAAGGAAGAATCTATATCGTTTTTTTCTTCTTCAAATATGTCATTGTAGTAATAATTAAGTTATCATCTACATGTTATCACCATCGTTGTCACCATCATTGTCATTTTAATCCACTTCACCATCGTCAACCTAATCGTTGTTCTTATCCACCCTAATAATTATTATCACCATCATCATTTGTATCCTCATTTTCATCATCCCACTCATCGTCATCCTCAACTTCATCTAAATAACTTAATCAAATGTTGTATTAATTGTTGTCGTTTATTTATTAACCCTATCAGGACTGGTGGCACAATGTGTTGCCATGTAACAACACGAACGAGGTCAATTTTCACATAATTGGCATTCCACAACGTTACAGTTGTTTCTGCCATTTGATTGATTAAATAAAGTAATTTTAAATCAGAACCAGACATGCTGCCCGGCTGCATACATCCTCTCACTCACCTCCTCCTAAATATAATGCCATATGCAACTTGCTGGTCTTGTAACTGGTTTATAACAATTTCAGAAATACACATACGTGAAAGAGTGAACTGAGTACATGAACTTATTGGGATGAAATGGGAAGGGTGCAACATTTAGGGGTCATATTTGCTATGTGAGATTCAAGTCATAGAAGACTCAAATTAACTCAACGTTTTTGTTAAAATGTCAACACAGAATGATGCACTAACGAAGTGTACATCATTCGTACCGGTAACCCACAAACACACTGAACTAATTAAAGCTACACTTTGTTGCAAGACATGGGTAAACTATTCCGTCTAACATTTTATCAGTTTCAAGAATGATTACGGATTCAAATCTGAAATGAATCACGCAATGCGTTTCAAAGGTTAGTATATACTGTACATGTATATGCTCATTTAAAAAATATATATATATATTTTTTAAACACATGGTGTACATTATCTGTAGCATTGTTATTTTACATTAGGAAGGTTAAAACCATACGGCATGAATCCCCAAAGTGGAAATAAAACATTCGAGTGTCCCACATATGCTGTACTGTTATGATCATATACAAATAAAATTAACACTCACCAATAAAGTGTGTTTTGTTTCAGTCGTTTTTGTGTTGTTAGAGAAGTTAGAACATACATTTCATGTTATTACCCTATTGGAAGCTGTATATGGAGGTATAGAGTAAACAGTACTAACTTCTTCTAATATCTAGCCGATATTCACTTGGTACAAACATGATATGTAAATGTACCTAAAATTTATTTTAAAAATCCATAGGTGCCGGTTTAATAGGGTAAAACAATAGAAATATAAAAAGCACTAAAACTCATTAATGGAAATGCCTGTAATATGGCAGACCTGCAATTTGGCACTAACATCTGTCCCAATACAGAGTGTGCCAAAAAAGTGCAACATTCAGAAAACAAATAATTAAAACTGTTTAGTGATTTTTCTTCAATGAAATTATATTTTACAATAAAGCCTGACTATTTCTCAATCCACCCCTTTTTACCCATCCCATTTGGGTCCCGAGATCCAGAAATACAATCAATTAAGTGAAAGGGTGTAAATTTTACTTGGGCCACTCTCACTTGGACATGCTGAATCTGGGTTATGTGTAAATAACACAAACGTGTGCAATATCTTTAATTTAGCTGAAATGGATTAATTATTTTCTCACAAAAGTATTATTTCAGCAAAAAATGCAACTCACCATGTGAATATCATTGAGATAAGGGATCATTAGATCATATTGTTATTGAAAAGAAAAGAAAATATTGATTGAGATTGATCATGTGTGCATTCATTTACTTCCACAGCCATGACAGCATTCACACCCCTGATAAGGTTCCCAACACACAGAGAGTCCCAACGAGAATTTGACATGCTTCCGCAATTTTGCTCTAGTTTCCTTTAAAAAACATCGGAATTGACCGGGGAAAAGTTTCATGTAGCTAAGAAACTGTTCTACCTATGACATTACATCAGGTTTCCATCAAAGTGTTTTTTGCCTTTCAAACAAAAATAATTTCAATGTTGCACTTTTTTGGCACACTATGTATGCAGATGTATCTAAAATCATAAAAGTTATGCAAACGTAAACGGTTCCTGCACAATGGACTAAAATGATGATCATTTGAAAGTATTACAACTCCCGAACGGAATGACATACACACTTGTAACTTGGCACAAACATTTCATATGATATGTATCTTAAATAATCAAAGTCATAAAAACATATGTTCTGGTAAAATGAGCTAAAACAGTACAAGTTTAAAAGCACTAAATAACTCCCGAATGGAATGACATACAGACTTGTAACTTGGCACGATAATGGATTTACTAATTTACGTTAGGCAGCTCAGTGGTCCAGCGGATAATGCATCAAACTTCTAATCCGAAAGTCCAGAGTTCAACATACGCCACGAACGTGAATCCACTTATTTTATTACTCTTCTTTGTTTTCTTCTTCATCTGTTCATGGCTCTCATCCGCGGAAAGTAATCAGTTCCGAAAAAAATAATAACATATACAGAAACGATTTTAAAATGTTTTGCCTTCCGTAACTGCGCATTGTTGCGCAAGATGTTTTTTGAAAGGGGGGTCATTGCAGATTTCATTAGTCTGATTGACGGAGGCAAGGTGGGTATTCCATGCTTGGGTTTCACCACATAATTATCAGGATGTTGTTTAGATTTTGTGATAGACATGTCAGTTTTTAAAAAAACTAGCACTAAACTGTTCCGATTTTGGTTGTTTCTGTTTTGGAAGAGCAATGATCGATGTATGTAAAACCATCCGGTGAACAATAAAGATTCCGTGGCCAGTTTAAAAAAAATTCAGACATTTTTTGAAATTTCATGGTAATTAACATCTGTTGGTCTTAAAATTCCCTTGTAACCTTGTTGAGGATCTTCTAGGTGTAGTCTGAAGAGAAGTTTTATTCGATCATTATCATTCTTTTATTATACCATTGCATTTGAAATGAAGTTTGAATTTGGTGTAGGGCCTAATGTGATTAAGTTCAAATCATTGAAATGGACTTCAGACAAATCATCGTTGCTAACCACATCATATTTTACAGGGTACTCTTTAATATGAAAACAATAATAATAATGCAAAGTTTCTTTTAAAAACATTCTGACGTCATCATCACTGCCCTGACAAAACTGGAACACCTATGTGTTTGTAATATAACAAACACTTCCGTCTAGTTCTTCTCCTTCTTCTTCTTCTCAGTGAAACATATCCAGAGACAAAAAACATAGTTGCGGAGTTCACAGAACCTTAAAACTTCACACATAGTTAGACCTTAACATGTAGTTGTATCCAAAGTTGTGACGTCATAGTGAGGTCATCAGATATCGAATTACACTCAATCAAAGTTTAATATTTTCAAAAAATGATATCTCATGAACCACAAAATATATTTTCACAATCTTTGCACCATGTGCTAGATCTTGAATTATGTGATTTTTCGTACACAGATGTGACCCCAATCTGACCTCTCCTTCCGGTTGAAACCGGAAATTGAATATTAAAAAAAATCATATCTCATGAACCACAGAAGATATTTTCACAAGCTTTTCATCATCTTAAAGACCTTGAACTATGTCACATTTCGTACACAGACATGACCCTAATCTGACCTCTCCTTCCGGTCGAAACCGGAAGTTTAAGTGAACAACTATTCAGAAGTACTATAAGCCCACAGCTCAATCCGCGTGTGAACGGCCTTGACACACACAGACAAGAGGCATATACAGTGTATAATACACTGTATACACTGTATTACATTCACTATTCAGCGAGGGGCTGGTTCTTCAGTGTGGAGTTGTTGTAACAACTCAATGACTTAGTAGCCCCCACCTTGGTGTGGCCATTGCATTAAAAAAATGAAAAACAAATTAAGTACAAGTGAAAGCAGGTCCAGATGTACAACTACATGCACTGTATATGCATGTTAACATATAGCATGTTTAAATATTTTCTAAGATTAGGCCGAGTAAAAAAAAAACATGTTTAGCGTCCGGGTTTCTGAAAAAAAGGAAGGAGGAGGGGCTTTTAATTTTTTATTTTCAAGATGGCCGCCATTCTTTTTTAAATTTCGAACAACCATTGGTTTTTCCTCTGTTCAAACAGACAATAATGAAAGAAACATGTTGGACAAGACATTGAACATGTTTACAGTGGTTTTATTATAGTCGGCTGACCATCGTTGGGGGGGGGGGGGAATTCAAAAAACTACCCCAATATATAAAATTTAGTAAGACCACAGTTTGTTTCCAGGTGATATACTCCCAACGTCTATTACATCCAATCATTTTGTTTGAATTAGAGTCAGTGAACCAGATTTGAAGAGTAAAATTTTGTTCTTGGTTTTTCCAGCATCTACGAACATAAAACTGTTCATAGCAACAATAATGATCCAACTACACAAACCCCCATACCCATCCGTGTTTGAAAATTACAGCCAACCCAAATAGTGAATGTTCCCTTTAAACATATGGCAGTTTGCAATGGAGTACTTTATGTACTCATCAAATGTTCTTATCTGCTGCCTGAAGGAATGCAGTGAAATGACCTAGTGTGCTCAAGGTGTAAAGGCTCTAGTGTTCTTCTTCTGATGTCTTTTGCCTGTGTCTCTACACTCATTACACAGAGGGTAGTTGCCATCCCTAGTTAATATGAGATTATGTTCACTGCCACAATAGAAGCACAAAGGGTCAACAAATGTCACATAGTATGGGGCTTCTATTGGTGAGTCACAGATGAGTTTGTCATTGACGTAGACAACACTGAAGACAGAATCTTCATCACCATCAGTAGGAACATCTTGAAAGCAAGTGCCACAAGAGAACGCCAACAATTCCAGTTCCCGCTCAAGTTGCCATCTTTGCTCAGGTTTCAGAACTCGTGCCGAATAACAAACTCTCCACTTGGGAAAATAAAATTGTCAAACAAAATGAGTATTCCTTATATTTGTCAATCTTAAATTTATACCAGCTGTATCAAAAGGATTGGTGCCATTATTTTCTTGCATTTATTGAAGGAACTCTCACTCTTCCAAATGCAACACTTGGTACTCACTGCTACAACACTTCTCATCATACTAATAACCATCAAAGCCTGTCCATCAATCGTTCTGATAAAACCTGTATAGTTTCAATATGAGAGTTCAGACCCAATGAAAGGGCCAAGTTCCAAAAAGGGTTAAATCCAATGGCTTTATGAACAATTCTACGTTGTAAATGTAAAGTCAATACATAAATAGTGTATTTTTAATAATCATCTCATTCTTGGGAAGGACAACATAATTACTGATACAAAATCCCTTTTGGAACTCGACTCTTCCATTTCAATCCTCAAGCATATTAACAGAAAGCAAATTTTAAATACACAGAAGTACCATCACCTGTATTCATGAACGTGGTTTACAAATTGTAAGCTATTAATTGTAACTCATAGGCCTACCTGTACGACCATCTTTACATTCTTCGATTTCTGCGATGAGGGGGAGAAAGGCATCCTGTGGTGTTGGGCAGCCTGTTGTAACTTGGATGGTATGTGCATCTCCACACTCGTCTCTTCCTTACCATACAAATCCTGTTTGTAAATATGATAAATATAATAGCTCAAATTGTTGGATTATCAATACGAAAACAGCTGCAAAATATGTGAGGGTGTTAGAAACATTGTAAACAACTAAATTTTTGGTTTAAGATTCTCCTTTTAAAGGCAAATCACAGTGCAGTTAATCATTGCATGTAAGATCTCTTCAAGAATTTCTCTATCAAAAATTTGAACAGTTATAAATCCTAAATTTGCTTTGATTGGGATAATACACTTAAAATCATATAGGAAACAAAGGTAGTTTGTGCATATACATTTAAAGGTGGTGAGATAAGAGTTTTATTCATTCCTAGGCTGTCAAACCTTTACAGGGGCAAACGTGAATGCTGCTGGTAAATTTGATGTCATTCCATCATGTTGATTGGTCAAACAGGTGAATTACAAATTCAATTCACACAATGTGGTATGCACGTACACTTCTCTAAAGGTTATTAAATTTGGTTAAGGCCTCACCTCAAAGTGTTTGTATTTCTCCTGCTGTGGGACAGGGAAAGGGAGATGGTGAAGCTTCACAAAAACATTTGGGGAGGTTCTAGGCAGACCACATACGCAACCTTGTGCTCCACATTTCTTGATGCTGAATTGGTAGTGCCCACATACACAATGCTTCTTCATGAACTCTTTCATCTGCTCTGTTAGCTTACACGGACGAGATGAGTCCAGTAGATTAGATTAGATTAGATTAGATAAAACTTTATTGTCCCTCACGGGGAAATTAAAATGGCCTTTACAATACAATACAAACGATAAGTAGATACAAAAACAAGAAGCTGGTAAAAATAAACAAAAAGTTACTTATTAAATACACAAACATTTAGAACAATTCTTTTAATAAAAATATACTACAATTCAATATTAAACATTTACAAAAATTGTATGAGGATATAGAGTACATGGTGAGGGATCAGAGCCAACCACCCGACAGCTCATCGCTCCAACTGCTCATTGTATCATTTGATAGCAGTCGGAATGAATGAACTGCCGTAACGGTGGGTCCTGATCCTTCTTTGTAAAAAGCGATGACTCCTTGAATTGGTTTGGAATTCGGCATGTAATGGGTGACTTGAGTCAGCAAGAACTGATTCAATTCTATTGCACATAAGAGATTTGTATAATGCCTCTGGAGACTCTTGTTGCAGACCAATTACTTTACTTGCTTGTTTAACAATTCTTTCCAACTGAATCCGGTCATTGGTCCGCATATTTCCAAAAACACAAACAAGACAAAAAGTTAGGATACTCTGTACAATAGACTGGTATAACAATTGTAAAATTGTCTTATCTACATAAAAAGAGTTGAGCTTGCGCAGAAAAAAAATAAACGTTGTTGCAACTTACTATATTTAGATTTGGCACATGCGTCAAATTTCAATTGGTTGTCAATTTCAACCCCAAGGTATTTGTAAACAGACACTGTTTCTACGCATTCATCTCTGATGACAACTGGCATAACAGGAGATTTCTTTTTCCTAAAGTCAAATACCATCTCTTTAGTTTTATTGACATTAATTTTTAAATAGTTATCATCACACCACTGAATAAAATGTGTCACCTCATGTGTAAAACGATCCAGAGATTCTTGTTTTCCATCAAAAAACCCAACAATAGCAGTGTCATCAGCATACTTAATGACTTTATGAGTCTGTTCTATGGTAGTTAGGTCATTGGTATACAAAGTGTACAAGATGGGTGACAAAACACACCCCCGGGGGGCACCCGTGGAAGTATGTTGAACAGATGAAAGGGTGGAATTCACTTCAACGCATTGACTTCTGTTTATCATAAAATCATTAATCCATAAAATAAATCTAGGGTTTACATTCAAATTGATGAGTTTTTGGGCCAGAAGATGGGGCTGAATGGTGTTAAAGGCGCTTGAGAAATCCACAAAGAGAACTTTAACAAAGGCACCTGCTTTCTCTAAGTGTTCAAAGATACCATTCAATAAAGTAAGTCCAGCATCCTCAACACTCCTGTGAGGTCGGTAAGCAAACTGGTATTTATCTAAGGATTCAGTGACAGAAGGCAATAATCTATTCAAAATATTTTTTTCAAAACACTTCATCGGTACCGATGTAAGAGCCACTGGGCGCAAATCATTCATCTCCTTAAAATATCGTTTTTTAGGAACAGGTACAATCGTAGATTTTTTCCACAGTGCTGGAACACAGGTATTATCAATCGAAGCTTGAAACAATGTTCTGAATGGACCGGCTAGTTGATCTGCACACACCTTTAACATCTTAAAAGTGATAAAATCAGGCCCATGAGTTTTGTGAGAATTTAGTTTCTTAAAAAGATTACGAACTTCACGCTCAGAGACATGAATGTTTGTATTTTCTTTAAGGTTTTCCTGTATAGCGTTCAGTACTTCGCCCTGTTGTACACTGAAATCAAATTTGTCAAACCTACTATAAAAACAATTTAAGTTGTGAGCATATTGGGATTAATTTTCCACATATATACCAGTTTCTTTTAGGTTTATAGCCTGTGATGGTTTGAAGTCCTTTCCAAGCGAGTTTTATGTCGTTCGTCTGAAATAAAGATTAAATTTTACATTTATAAGCCATTTTACATTCTTTAATTTTGTGTTTTATTCTTTTTTTGAATCTCTTTTTGTTCATTCTTTGTACCGGTGTAGAACAGTCTCTTTTTCTCGTTTAAAAGTTTCTTCAGGTCTTTTGTGATCCAGGGTTTATTATTTGGAAAAATCTTAACGGTCTTTTGAGGGATCACCATGTCCACACAAAACTGGATGTAGTCTGATATTACTTCAACTGACTCATCAAGGCTGTCAGCTGAGTCAGTGAAGACATTCCAGTCTGTACAGGTGAAACATCCTTGCAGTGTCTCGATGGCTTGACTTGACCACACCTTTAGTTGAATTTTCCCTCCGGATTTTGGCCTGGTACACTGGAATAAGCTGGATCATATTATGGTCAGAACAGCCCAATCCAGGTAGTGATTTTGCACGATATGCCTCAGTAATGTTCCCGTAGCACAGGTCTAAACAGGCAGCATGGCGGGTGGGGCAATTGACATACTGGTGAAAAGTAGGCATAACCTCGGATAAACTGCATAAATTGAAATCGCCTAGTATAAACTTTGCGGCATCTGGTGAATCGGTTTTAGTTTGAGAAACAATTCCTTGAATTATATCGGCTGCCATCTTTGTCTTCGCTGAAGGAGGGATGTACACAAAAAAAATCATTATCTGGTTGATTTCCCTTGGTAAGTAGAACGGCCGCAGGTAGACCCCCAGAAGTTCGATATCTGGTGTGCAGATTTTATGTTTAACAGTAATGTGTGAGGGGCTAAAATATTTCTCATTAATAAACATGCAGACTCCTCCGCCCTTGCTTTTACCGGAGTTTTTTTCTCTATCCATTCTGAGCAAAGTATACCCATTTATGTCAACTGTTGAGTTGGGATCAGTATCAGTTAACCAGGTTTCGGTCAGACATATCAGGCTGGAATTGCGGTATTCTGAAAGATACTGAATATTGACTTTCAGCTCGTCAGAATTGTTCCTGATACTTTGAACGTTCCCTAGTATTAACGTTGGAAGTGGAGTTCTAAATCTGGATTTGTTCAATCGGTTCCTAACGCCACCTTTCCTCCCTCCTTTTCGTGCTCTGTGTGTGTCTGTGGGCTTGCATTCCTCAGGTATTACGTAATCAGGCTGTGTCGAAAAAGCACGCCGGCTCAATAGGAATTCACGGTTGTAAGAAGTTAATGGCGGAGACTCACCCTCGATACTGTTGGTGGCACACAAAATTCGCTTAACACTCCACGAGAAAGTCAAAAAACGATGAAGAACAAGCCCAACGTGAGACACGGTATTTGAGTAGGATGTCAGAGTCAAACTCCTTGTCTATTTTCTTTAACTGGTTTACAAACTCCACCATTTCCTCTTTTGATGCTGCTGAAAACACTTTAAATTTCTGTCCCTTCAGCTGAAGCCTGGAAACACCTTGCCAAGAAGTATCTTGATGGGCTTGATGCATTCCATAACTTCTGCTTGGAGAGTTGGCTAATTTTTTGATAATTCTCGGATTGCCTTGATGTTATTAGCAGACTTGATTTTCTGCTCCATTGTGGGCATTTCATTTCTCATGACACCAACACCTTGTAATCCCAAATTCAAGTTTGACATTACTCGCTCTGCTTTATTTTTCCAACTATGGTGTGGAGGCGTCTGCACTGAGACCAACATGTCTAAGTTTCTCGCCAAGAAGTACCGTACGCAACCTGCGCTAACTGTGTTCTAGCAAAGCGGATGTTATGTACCACCATCGTGGTATTGGCATTCCACAGGATTGTCTTTTGTTAGTAATTTGTTGAGCTCGCAAGCATGCCGAGCTGCAGATGATGGCTCAAAGCAGTTTTCCTTCAGGCCGACATGGACTTGACCAGTGTAGAATGAGCCCTCAATGTCCTCTGGAATGTTGACATTAAAACTCACAGAAGGACTTAACGAAAATCTGGTAAAATCATGATCTGCAACGGTCATCGTCTGCTTCATGCCAACCACTACTCGTTTGCCCCGTTCTACAGCTGCAACAGGAAAGTTTGGTTCCCCAACCTTCACAGTGTGCTTGTCGTCTTGACAAACAAAGCTGGTGATGGTGCGGAAATTTACTGCAACTTATTTCTGGTAGCGAAAAACCGCTGAGGCATAGTAGGCATCTGCATGATGTTTCCTGTGTTGTCGGGCGGCAATCATCATCTTTACTTTCACCCTACCGGTATTTTTCATGGCTGCTGCCGATGTCTTACTTGGCCAGAACTGCAAACAGAGCCATTGTACAGATGGTACTGCAATCCCCTCACCACAATCTGCAGCCACTTGTTCATGTAGATCTCTAGCACTGATGGCCATTTCCAAGTGAGTAACTGCTTGCCCATCTTCATCCACAGGGTCGTGTCTTCTCTCATCAACTGCTGTCTCCAGTTTACTTGCCACATACTCCTGACATTTTACTAAAAACTCATTGTACTGTTGTGGACGACCCAGAAATTAAATCTGGGTCTTCATCATCCAGTATCTGACGGATCCTATCATCAACCTCAGCTTCAGACAAATAACTTGCAGCAGAACAATCTCCTGTCAGGCGACGATAGGCTTCTCGTAAAGGTCCAACTTTCGTTCCAGTTACTTGACCAAAGCTTGCTATGAAATCACGTCGCATGGCACGGCTATGGAAGATAGGCAGCTCTTTGTTTAGCTTCACTTTGTTGTCGTCATTAGCTTGCTGAATCTTTGTCTCCGAATCTGTGGTATTTATTGTCCAAATAAACTGCAAATGTGAAGGACCTCCTGTGTATGTGTATCGCACTGTCTTGCATGGAAACACCATTTCATTGATTAATTCATTTCTACGTCTCCTATCAGTGGGTGCATACTCATTAACAAAGATCGGTTCATATGGTTGAGCATGCTGTAGTGCGTCATGAAGTGTTCTATATCGGGCTGACTTTGTTGGAATTATCCCTTGTGGTGAATAGACTTCCCACTCATGTGTGTCGGTTCTAGCTACCTTTCTTAATAATAATAATAATAATAATAATAATAATAATAATAATAATAATAATAATAATAATAATAATAATAATAATAATAATAATAATAATAATAATAATAATAATAATAATAATAATAATAATAATAATAATAATAATAATAATAATAATAATAATAATGTATAGATTTATATAGCGCACGTATCCACCAACTAAGTGGCGCTCAAGGCGCATTATATTATTATCCCTGCTCATAAGGCTCATAAGGCTCATAAGGCTCATAAATCATTCCTGAAACCATCTCAGCTCCCTGGGGAGTATACAGCTCAATTGCTGCCATTTCTAGCGCATAGAGAGCAAACCATCTCTGCCTTCACAGGTACCCATTTAACCCCTGGGTGGAGAGAAGCAATTATGGTTAAGTGTCTTGCTCAAGGACACAGGTGTCACGGCTGGGGCTCGAACCCACACTCTGCTGCTGGCAACACCAGAACTTGAGTTCAGTGCGCTAGACCGCTCGGCCACGACAATCCACTTTACGTGCATTATACAACACACGGGACCTACGGCTTTACGTCCCATCCGAAGGACGAAGCAATTATGGTTAAGTACCTTGCTCAAGGATACAAGTGTCACGACCGGGGCTCGAACCCACACCCTGCTGCTGGCAACACCAGAACTTGAACCATCAAGTTGCTGTTCTAAGTATGATGAATACTTCCTGAGATTGTCAGCAAGACGTAGTAGGCTTTCTCTCACTGACCTCCATATCTGTTTTTTCATGTATGCTTTGGCACACAACTCAAACAGCATTATTATATGCGACAACTCAACCACCTTCTGTTTTGACAGATTACCATGTAACCGTTTCCGATGTTTCGTTTTTTCTGGTCTATTGTAGTCCACGAACTGATCAAACATGGCTGGCACAGGACAACCCCGGCCACTTAGTTTTTGTCTATGTCCATCAAGTTCCCACATGACATCAGCCAGATTAGACACAAAGCACTTTCCTTGGTCAATTGCATCTGCCAACCAGCCCAATTCATTGCTTTCACGCCACTTAAGTATGTCATTCTTCAGTTGGATCTTCGTGTTCTTTTTAACCTCGGGAAATGGTGGAGGAAGAGATCTAGACTGGCGCTGGGCTGCCATCATAACCATGAATGGATTGACGGTCTCTGCGGCAGCTGCTGCTGGCTCAGGCTCAGGTTCTGAGATCACAAATTCAACGAAGTGGCCAAGACACGATACAATGTCGACTAAAGATTCACCTGGGTTTACTGAGATTAAGAGCTTGTCTTTGTGTTCTCCAATATTGACCTCGACCTAAAAATTAAAAAAAGAGAAAGGAAAAAATTTAAACATGCGACTTGACAATATGTAGTATCTGTGATCATAAATCCAGGCAGCAAGCATATTCATACATCAATACGGGAATATACATGTACATAAGGACAGGGCTTGACCAACATGCTACAAATAAAAAGGGGAAAAAGGGGAAAAAAGGAAAAAAAGACATGGGTCATCTACCCAACACGGCATGCTACAAAAAAAAAAAAAAAAAAAGACTAGGTCATCCACCCAACACGGCATGCTACAAAAAAAGGAAGAAAAAAAGACGCGGGTCATCTACCCGACACGGCCCCATCCCCCAAAAAGTAAACAAATTTGTAGCTAGCAGTAGCACCAAACCCCAGCCAAATCAAGGCAAGATGTAGCCTGCAGTACATGTACCTCAAAAGCTGAATTTTTGAAGAATTTGACATGAGAGTCACAAACTGACATGGTTGTTTTGTTTTAACTTTTTAACCTAACGTTAAACGTTGAGTAAACTTACTGACTTGCGTCGTTTGATACTGGTCGCCAATGGGGTCCCCTTCGTCAAAATCTCCATTCGCAAATGCGACGAAAACATCAGTGAGCGTCAGCTTTCCATCCAGTACGGTACGTGCATACCACGGCTTGATCACCTTCTTTTTTGTTCGGATTAACACGCACCCGAAAACCATTTTGAGCCTTTTAGTTTTAAATTTGTTAAATTTGACAAGTGCTAAACAACAGTCAACACATCGGCAGCCGATACATATGTGGTTGTGAGAAACACGTCATTCATGGAACGTTAGACTTGAAATCAAGTCGATAATTAGCCGAGTTTAGTCGCCGCTAGCTTCAACAGCGTTCCGCGCTGGTATATACGGCGGCGCTAGCCTACAGACAAAACACGTTTGTCTAACGACTTGTCCCCGAGTCTAATGGAACGTGCGCGTGCGCACTCTTGCATGAGCTCATACCGTCTGTTCCCTGACTTTGCAACGACGATATTAAAATGTACGTATCCAGTCCGGGAAATCAGACTAACGTTTATAGTAGTACCATAATTTATAGCTCCATGGTACAAAGAAGGATGGCTTGGCTACGCACGGCGGGAAATAAACCCGAAACACACGGATGTGGCCATGCAAACACTTACGTACTTGGACTGGAGATTGCACAATTGCACGGTCGACTGGACCAACAGAATCTATAATAGTATAAATTAGAAGTTCTGACTTGCAAGTATTTTATTTTCCGATGGATCGGTTGACATTTTATGTTTTTTTAATCTCATTTTGAATTGGTAAAAATGTTTTTAAAAATACATGCGGCCCCCAAAAAGGAAGCGGGCTGGGACGCTAAACATGTTTTTTTTTTACTTCGCCTTACATTCCGATCGTTCAGTACAACTGAAATGCATGTTAAAATAAGCATTTATAAATATTACTAACATTGGATTCATATTATGAACAAACCTTTTTTCAGTTTAAAATGATGACATTTAAATACATACAATTTAATTAGACCAAACTTATTGACAAGGCAGAAAGACCATGTTCATGTAGTTAAGAAAGATGTTGTAACTTACGGTTGGAAGAATTTAAAATTATATGGGATGACTGAACCGGAAGTTAATGTATTCAGTACAGCACATTATATGTTATTTTAATTATTTTTATGAAAACTCCTTCAGTAAATCTTATTTTTTAACAACTTTAGGTGATGACGTCATCACATATGATGCACACTCGAACACCCTGAGTTTGTTTTTAACAAACTTCAAATATCTAGTTTGTAAATGTATTTGTACAGCCAAAACATAGTTGCGGAGTTCAAAGAACCTTAAAACTTAACAAATAGTTAGACCTTAACATATAGTTCCAGGTAACATTGTGACGTCATGGTGAGGTCATCTAATGAATTATTACGTAATTAATTATAATTAAAACAATATATTTTATATCTCGTGAACCACAATAGATAATTTCTTGATTCCTTCATAATCATACAGAACATGAGGACTCGACATTTGATACAAAGACATGACCTTATTGACCCCAATTACTTCCGGTCCAAACTGGAAGTTCAAGTTCTTTATAAATTGACGCAAATCTAAAAGGATATTCGAAAAAAACATTCTGGGGTTTATATATTAAGTGGGATCTGCACTTTTCAAAAATATATTTTGTGACGTCATCGCTCTTAACAGCGCCCTCTAGCTGCATGTTTTAAAAAAGTCACTTTTTGCTATCTTGAGAAAACGTTAGACAGAATTTTACCAAATTTGGCACAATTGACACACATATGAGGAAAAATTTTGTGTGAAGTATGAATGACGTCAGATGATTGAACCGGAACTTACGGTTGGAAGAATTTAACATTATATGGGATGACTGAACCGGAAGTTAATGTATTCAGTGTAGCACATTATACTGTATGTTATCTATTATGAAAACTCATATCTCCTGAAGTAACTCTTGCCTTTTAATAACTTTAGGTGATGATGTCATCACATAATTATGATGCACACTCGAACACCCTGAGTTTGTTTTCTACAAACTCAATACCTCTAGTTTTGTTTATATCTGTAGATTATGGTGTTCTTTGTTTTCTGTTCTTCAGATTTTAATGATGCTCACTGGTGTAGTGAATTTTGGAAAAGTTGGAATTTTAAGTTCTGAATACCCTTACATGATGTTCTGGCAATATCTAAGACATTCCACAAAAACAAATTTGTCATCCAAAACACTTTGTCTGATACAATATTTATGTTCTCTGATAATGTCGTCGACCTTGCTGTTTCTCATATAGTAAGAAAATGTGTCTCCACTTAGTACTAGGTCGTACCCAGGATGAGCGCCATTGTTAGGAAATGAGCATTCACTAGGCTGCCTGATTGCATACGATGTGACATAGATGTGGACTGGTTGAGGGTTCTCTGACAAGTGTGCCCTCATGTTAGCTCTGCAACTGCCCATGGCACAGAAAAAATGATGCACACACGCGCAACCTTGTTTATGGTGTAAACCGAGGACCTCCTATTATTCCCCTCGTTTGTTCTCTTTATTGTTGGACTTGATTTGTACACGTTTTTCAACCGAGGACATTTGCTAACAAAAACCGCCAACCTAGGACACGTTGTTCCCTTTTATAAGTCGCCCAATTACACCATAAACAAACCCACACACACACACGCACCCATGTATGTGTTTCATACCTTTGTGGATATTCTTTTGTTCCCGTGTAGTTAAGAAAAATACATTCTTTAATCCATTGCCATTTGCACCTGAGAGGATTTCTTCTCAGTGTTTCCCTTGAATAATCTACTCCATTTGCATCAAATAACGACATATACTAAAATGCTTCCTTTTTGTTTTCTAATTCGTGGACGTGTGTAAGTCCACATAACTTCTCAAGAACCTGCATTGGTACATAGACATATTTTGTTCTCAGGTCCACATAGGGTATAGGCCTATAACGCTTACACACAAGAACAATAGCACTTCACATACCATTTCAGTACTGGCCTACTTTACTACTGCCCTCTTGGGCCAGGATTTTAGACCAATCAAAATAAAGGTAAGTCAAATAAACATGAGGCCTAGTTAGAAAAATATTATGTTTATTGAAACTTTTGTTGACTATTTACACAGTTAAAGGCCACTTGTGACACTTTGATGTACATGTACGTGCCGCACAACATCCGATAGAATGAGCCTAGGATTATGACAGGACAAGACACAATGTTCTACACATTAGTGTACACTGTACCTGTATGCTCATTATATAACTAGACAAACATGATTGATAATGCATGACACATTTAAAGGTTGATGCAAAATAACATGACATGTAGGTATGTAACATTATGAATATAGGTAGAACTTGTAGCTTTGCATGGTGAGCAGGATAAGTAAGAGTAATTGCGGTGACACCATGTGAAATGCTCAATTGAGTAGTAATTAGTTCTGAAAAGAACTGGAGGTACAACTCGACGTTTCGATCAGTATGCTCTGATCGTCCTCAGTATGCTCTGATCGTCCTCAGTATGCTCTGAACGAGGACGATCAGAGCATACTGATCGAAACGTCGAATTGTACCTCCAGTTCTTTTCAGAACTAATTACTACTCAATTGAGCATTTCACATGGTGTCACCACAATTACTTTTATTTATGAATATAATTATAAACCAATATTGAGTTTTAAGCAGAAAAAATATGAATAAACAGGATAGTTCACTTTTTGTATTAATGTCTATTGTAACCTTTGTACTCTGCCTAATGCATCTGAGTAAACTCAATTCCAACGTTCAGAACGTTCAGAAATATAAATACCAACAAGTTTGTGAATTTATTGACAGACAATTTTCCCAACAAGTGGGGGCCACCCCTGCCCCCCCCCCCATGGATCAAGGCGCATGCGCTACACGGAAACAGATGTGCATAGTTTGAGGCTTTAAGTCCGAAAAGTTTTATTTATAATCACATCTTTTTTATACATATTTTACAAACGATCGCATTGTATTTGTGAGAATGTTCTTGGAGGCTTGGCGTCGAATCGATAGGCCAACTCGAATAAGCGCTATTGGGGCTCCTCACTGAGACGCTATTACTTGCAAAACACAAACACAAATGATTTTGATGACAATTCTTAGTCTGAGTTACCTCCGTAGATGTAACATTTTAAGCATGACAACATTTGGGCTAATACATTGTCATGTTCATTGTCATGAACATAGACCAGGAATGGCTGATTTAACAACATGTACATGTACATGTATGTATACGTGTGATAGCTGCCAACTGTGTGAATCGGTGTCATGAATAATGCATGATTCCGGTACGCCCCTATGATATAAATAGCCAACCAGAAACTTACTCATCAGCAAATGTCTAATTTAAGGCGTGTCAATAGATATCGAGTTGGCTACGGAAAATAGTCATATTTTTCACATTCATATTACACATTGTAACACGCATGAAGTTTGCAGTGCCAGCAATTAAGTGAGACACCACACTTTGCCAAGAGCTTAATATACCATGCTGCCAACATTCAAGGTAAGATTATACAGAACCTTTATTAGAGATATTATTACTTTGCTGTACAATTGGAATTTCATTAATAACTAAATGGAATTTTGAAAGTTGCCATACAGATTATTTACATATACAGATCGTTTTGAAAAACAAGACCAAATACAAGATATACTTTAAACAAGGAAAATGTGTGAAAACATTTATAATTTTAACAGAAAACACTTCTTTACCTAAATAGGCATATCTCTTTGTTTTCTCTGATAATCAGAGCACATTAGGCACAATGTTTTTTCGGTATGATTCTTACCTCTGTACCAATTTCAAATCAAGTTAGCTTTAATCCAGTAATTTTGTAATCTGGTGATTACCAGAATAGCCAGGATTTGGAAGAGGGTTTATAAATGTTAATGTTCAATACTTTTGCTAGCTCTATGGTATTCCAAAAGACACCCACAATAAATCAATGGTGTAAAATGCCTTTAAATTCAGATGTTTCCTGTATGCGTTTTCCTGATGTTTGTGTAGACTTTTGTTGCGATTGAGGGACACTGCCCAAACATGTATCGGAGTAAGTGTATTAGTTTATTTTGATTATTTGTCCCTTGATGCTGCTTCTGTTACTCTATATTCTTGTTGAATTTTAATTCTTGAATTCGGGGATTCCATAAAAAGAAAAACTAATTAAAAATTACTTTCTTTTGACTCTTCTGAAAAGCAATTAGTCAATTATGATATAATAACAATATTTTCAAAATTTCAGAAATATTTGCTTGCATGAAGATCCTTGAGCCTAATCATTGTCATTTTGTTATTGTTGTGAACATGTATTTTCCTGTTAATTTTTCATTATTTTCCTTTTTTCTTGTGTATTTGTGTTCTTTTGCTCTTCTGATCTCAGTATTTCTAGATATGTTCTTTTTATTCTGTATTTTGGTTATTTTGTTCTTTTGAGTTTCTTATTATGTGTATTTCTATATTTGTTCTTATGTATGTTATTTTGTTCTGTATTTATGTTCGTCTGTGTTTATTTCCTTAAAAAAAGAATAATTAGCTATTGCAAACTGCTTACCGACCCAAAGGACCTGTCGTATATATGTTTATTTTATTTTATTTTGTTCGAGAACTAAATTTCTGCTTTCTGGTCCTCTGCATTTCTAGAGCTCTCATCAGTCGTCTTCTTTTCCCCCCTTCATCTACCCCAGAATTTCCAATCTGCATCACTCGTGAGAGAGTGTCAACCAAAGACCTGAGTCAAGGCATCACAATTTGTAGAGAGTATGGTGCTGAACTGTGTTCATTGAACCAGATGAAAGTAGCATTTAGTAGAGGATACCGTAACAGTAACTGGGGAATGTACAATGAGAATGGAAGGATTGCAAGGGTTACTAAATGTGGTCAGAAACATGTTCTGAATAATGAGTGTCACAGCGTGGGTCAGGTGGGTTCATATAGTGGTGGTGGTGGTTTTGGTTCTGGTGTTGGTAGTGGTGATATTAGACAATTGACTATTCCGAACATTCCAAACCCAGATTCAGACCAGAAAGCATATTGCTGTAAGTAATCTATTGATGAAACATGAAATAAATGTTTCTAAATAAAAAAATAAATAAATAACGACTGGAATGTCTCAAACACTTGTACATGCATGTAGTAGGCCTACAGCCATTTATTTCATAAGCAATTATTTTCTTCATAATAATACTGTGCAGATCGGGGACACAATTAAAAAACTGCTTCTATTCAATAGTTAAATTCCACCATACAAAATGTAGAAAGTTGGTATTGTCTCCAGCTTTCATTGAAAGGTGGGTTCAGAATTTTACCAAAGAGTCACTGAAATCTCAGAGTGTTGTTTTGTTTTGTTTTTGTTTGTTTGTTTGTTTGTTTGCCCTTTGTGCCCCCTGATCCACAACAAAATGTATGTATTACATTATGATCCATATTTTACTCTTTAAAAAAAAATTGATTTATTTACTTATTTATTTATATACAGTATATCGTCCTTAATTTGCTATAGTGACCAATCCCGAATTAAGTTGGCATAGTGACCAATGCGGTATTGGTCACTTTGCCAAATTACAAAAATAGCCAGTGTGAGCATTCGTCATTTGAATGCATGCTCTATCTCCAAAACTATAAGGAATACATGCATGTGGATTAGATACAATGGTAGGTCTCTTCCTGAATGTACCGTACTAATGGGCGGGAAAACTTAAAATTGGATAAAGTCGGATTGGTCACTGTGGCAAATTAGGGACGATATAGCCAGAAGTCTATTAACTATGAAGTAATCCACCACAGCATTGTACTCCAATAATGCGTGCACGCACACAAAGAGCTTGGTTACGGCATAGAGGAAGGATGGTTACGGGTTTTGCTCTCCCCGCCCGGCCTGCTGTAGGGCATGGATAGGCGTTTGTTGGAGTAATATGCAGTGGAAAAGGTTAATTCACATCATGTAGGTAATAGACTTCTAGTATTTAACCTATTCATTAATGCATAATATTTATATAGGGATATGGAAGCGCATAAGCACCTCACGGTGATGCGCTATTTAAGAATTGTAAATTATTATTATATTTAAGTGAGATCTGTGATGTACATTTACGTGCTAATATCTGATAGAAGGCCTTGAATTATGAAAGGACCAGATACACAATGTAGGCCTACATGTAGTGTACATGTACATGTACCTGCATGTACATCGTGTAATGAGACAAACATGATTAAAATTAAATGACACGTGTAAAAGCTGTTAAAAATAATAATGATACAATGTACATGTAGGTATGTAACTTTATGGATATAATTATAAAACAATGTTGTATTATGCAGACAAAAAATACGAATAAACATATTGGAGTTAACTAATTGCAGTTCACTTCTTGTATTGATGTGTGCATCTTCATGTTCAGATTTGGTTCTCAAGTTCAGAATAATAAATATTGTATTCAAATTGAAATTAAGTTCTATACAAAATTCCAGCTTCATTCTGTCATACTTCTAGAATATGTATAACTTTCAGGAAGATTGCAACTGAATAAAAAGACAACCACATTATTAAATATTCCCTATTAGTTAGTTTGGTTTCCATCAAATTGCAAAATCTGGAGGGAAACTTTTTTTTAATATAGAGATAAGTTATTGATTAAAAAAGGTTACAGTGAAAAGACAGTTTAGCATCGAATTTGAGTCGTGTCCACTTTGGCGCGGAATCGCCCATTATATTCACAATGTAGCAAACGAAATTACATGTATGTCTATACAGTTAATAGCTGTTCATAATTTATGTTCAAGAGATGTACAGTATCAGTTTGAAAGTGAACGATACAAGAGTTTTTTTCAGTTCTTAAAATATGTTAAGTTCTACTATCAAATTAGGGCAAGCAGAAGGAATTGCGATGTGGTTAAAAAAATGGACTGTTTGAAACATTTAAAGAGTTTTTATTAAAGAAGTAATTTTTTAAGGGAAAATATAATATGGCCAAAATTTCTACAAGTTTTACTTTAAAAAGCAGAGTAAAAGATAAGTTCTAATATCAAATTATGCGAGATGAGGGGAAATGCGACGTGGTTAAATATGGACTGTTTGAAACTCTTAAATAGTTTTTATTAAAGAAATAAATCTTAAAGTCATTTAATATAGGTGAAATTTCTTTGTCAGATTTACTTCAAAAATCAGAATAAGAAATATTATGTACGCGGTATGTGTACTACTTAAAACAAATTAAGTGAGCGAGAAATAACTGCGATGCACATTGTTCCTGAATAGAATTTGTTCGCCAGTTTAAGTTAATATAACGCAGTCCATAAATGGTACTTCATGTACTATCAAATTAAGTTAATTTAGTGAAAGAATGTTAAATTATAAAATTAGCTGAAGCAGGACTTGAAGCAGCAACCTTCTGATTACCAAAGGTCATCTATGTTTGTGGTATACAATAAGAGCGGATCTGTAGTCTGAGGTTTATTACCACTGAGGAACCAAGACAATTCTTACAAATCCAACGTGATGGTTTGTAAAACATGCATTAAAAAGACATGTGCTTATCAATACAATTTGGGCAGAGTCCCTCAATCGCCACAAAAGTCAACACAAATGTTATGGCCTACAATTTATCCAACTGGGATCTCAAAGCAACTCAAATAAAGGGAAACAATTTGTGGGTTGTTCTTCTTCACAACATTTAATTGAAATTCCCAAATCTTAAAAACCATATTTATGTACATATAGCTAAGAGACTTGACGTAACTCTCCTTAGCCAGCCCGATAGCCACTGGCATTTAAAAGCCGCGCCCAGGTTTGAATAGTCTGGGCTCCATAATTAGTATTCACAATATCCTTATCCTTAGATATAAAGTCGTTCTATAACACAAACATCAGAAAAACACATACAGGAAACATCTGATTTAAAAACAATTTACATTTTATTGTTTATTGTCCAAAAAAAAAAGATTTATCGTTAATGTTGCTGTAATGTTGCTGATTGTGTAATGGATGCTGATTGTGTAAAAATGCAACATGTAATCACCATTGTATGAGTCAGCCATTTGGTGTCTAATTCTGGACGCTCTATCTGTTTACAAAAGTGTACAACCCTGTTCTATTTTTTACACATGCAAAAGTATTGGAAGTTAAACATTTGGACACCTTTTTGTTAAAAGAATAAACACCCTTTTCCATATCTAAAAGTTCTAAAATACCATCCAGTTTGTGAATTTACCGACATACACTATTTTTGCCAACAGGTGGGGGTGGCTGCCCCCGCCCCCTTTGGCTACACCACTGCCTGCATGTCACCCTCCCACACTTCTGTATGCGCTACACGGGAAAATATGTGCATAATTTGAGGCTTTAAGTCCGAAAAGTTTTATTTATAAGCACGTCTTTTTTATTATTATTTTTTACATGTTTTACAAACAATTAAGTTGGATTTATGAGAATGTTCTTGTCGATCAATAAGGATTACTCAGTGGTAATCTACAACTACACACTGAGCTGCTATAATTGCAAAACACAAACACAGATGACTTTTGATGACATTTCTTAGTCTGAATTACATCCGTAGTTGTAACATTGTAGCAACTTTACAAATGACTGCCCATTATACAAATTCTCTGCATCAATCACTTGTCACATGTATCTAATTTAAGGTGTGTCAACGAGTTGGCTAGGGAATAAAGTCAAATAGTTGATTCTGGCGTTCTTCATGCCTTGCAGTTCTAGCAATTAGATACGACACTTTGGCAAGAGCTCAATATAATATTTTGCAAACATTCAAGATAAGAGGTTTATACAGAACCTTCAATACAGATATCACTGCTTTTGAAATTTGAAATTTGACATACAGAGTATTTACACATACAGATCATTTTGAAAAACAAGACCACTGCAGCATAAAATTTACAAACTTCACGTAACTTCACGGTAAGGTATAATTTATTCTTATTGGATGTCACTGCATAAAAACGTCAGTGACATTTATATAATATAGGTCTGTACCAAGGCCATGAAGGCCATGTGCTCCTTTAACCTGGTCTTGGCCTTGGTGCACCTTAAAATTATTCCCATAAACATTTTTATATTCTAGGAAACTTCCAACTTTTGCCCTTTACCCAGGAGAAGTAGCTTTGCTCCTATAAGAATGAAATTCCAGGCTTGATGTACATGGGTCATTCCACCAGGTTGGGGCAAGTTTTGTAGGTAGATCTACCATACAAAATAAAACAAACTGCAGTTCATTTAATAGTTAAATTCAACCAGTCAAAAGTATAACATTGACTGGCATTGTCTTTATAATCGACTTGTGAACAAATTGTCTCCAGATACAACTTTCATTAAAAGGAGGGTTCAGAATGTTCCCATAGAGTCACTGAACTCTCTGATGTTTGTTGTTCACCTATTGCCTCTTTATATGCCCCAATCCATAAGAAACATAGAAACGTAGGCCTACCACAAAAGTATTCACATTATACTTTCATTCATTTTAGAGATGATTCATTTACTTATTAATTTATTTATAATATGTATTGTATATTTGCACTGTGTATGTATTGTATATATTTAAGTGACATCTATGATGTACATGTATGTGCCAGCATCCAATCATATCTCAATCATGTATTTGTAGTACAGCCATTTACTTGATAAGCAATTAGTTTCTGCATAATAATGCTTTGCAGATCAATTACACAATTAATAAAAACTGTTTTCAAATTCCATCGTACAAAAGTTTAAAGTTAGACTGGTCTAGACTGGTCAATCAACTTGTGAACAAAATTGTCCCCAGATTTTATTAAAAGGAGGGTTCAGGCTTTCTCAGAGTCATTGAACTCTCAGATATTTTTTGTTCCCCTTGTGCCCCCGATCCACAACAAACATGCACAATATATACCACAATATGATCAACGTGTTACTTCTTTCATTCAGTTATTTATTTACTCACTAATTTATTTATAATATGTATGGTATATCATTTACATGTTTTAGTGAGATCTAAAACATCCCATAGAAGGGGCATAGAATTATCACAGGATCAGACACACAAATTAATTAATGTACATGTATCTGTATGTTCATTATGTAACCAGACAAACATGAATAATGCGTGACACATGTCAAGGCTGATGCAAAACAGCATTACAAATAAGTATGTAATATTATGAATTTAATTATAAAGCAATGTTGAGTTTTAAGCAGAGAAAATTATGAATAAACAGGATAGTTCACTTGCAGTTCACTTGTTTTATTGATGTGTATGCATTCATGCATGTCCATATTTGGCTGTCATGTTCTTTACAAATTGTTTATTTCTCTATACAAAATTCCAGCTCATTTCTGTCAAGGGTTACCTAGTGAACAGGTGAGTGTCTACAGAAAAAAATTACATTTCGTATGCAAAAATGTCGTGGCAAAAAGAAAATTACTATTGACTTTCACACAGTAAAGAGTTGCCAATAATTACGAAACTGTACACTGCCAGAGTGCATTTGCTTGGCTAAAAGTTTTGTGGCCGTACAGTACATATCTGTGGTTGCCTGTGCTGTACCCTATGTACATCTAGTCGTTAGTTGCACATGTAGCTTAACATATAAACCCAGAATGCTTTTTTCGAATACCCTTTCAGATTTGCGTCAATTTATAAAAAGATTTTTAAACTTGAACTTCCAGTTTGGACCGGAAGTAAGGGTCAACATCAACACTAAACTGTCGATAACGGTCCATAATGACACAATTATTCTTCTTTATGATCATGACAAAATAACATTAATATTTTGGTTCAATTTCTGAGATGGGGCACTGTGATCTGTGATGATGTCATGAAACATTTTTTGGAAAAATCACTAGTCACTTTATGAATGAAGAAAACCTTACTTTTACAAACACCACAATAATGCTTAAAATGTTTAGGCCTTAATCTTTTTATTTATTTATTTATTTTTGCTGTTTTTAGATATATATCAAAGACTAAAAATATAATGAAACATATCATTTGGTTATTGTATAAATTAAAATGAAAAATACCCTGCACTAACCATTTAGAAATTTGCTAACCGGCTAACCAAAACCAATATTTAAAAATAAACACCCAACAATTTTGGAAAAAGTTACTAACCATTTTTTTTGTTTCAGACGCTTTCTCTGCCACATTGGTTATTAAACAATCATTGTGGGAAGTTGTTGATGTTTTTCGTTTAAAAACTATACACATTATTCCATTTGCAAAATTAAATTTAATTAAGTTGATAAAATAATAAAAAGACAAGAAATAAAATACATAAGGTAAAAGAAGATCTGGATCTCTTGTCTCAAAATCAAAATTAATTGATTTTGTAGTTAAATTAACTCCAGTACATGAAACCTTTTGTCAAGGGCGCATTGGAAAACTCTTACCATGAAATTGATTGCCCATAAATGAAAGCAAAAATAACAAATAATTTTTTTTTAAATCCTCTGCGCATCGATGACTGTTAATTTGACTGCATCAATCGCAATTGCAAAACATTATATTTCACGATGAAATAATTGAAGTCATGAATGCCAAAAAACGATCTGTTAGAATTAAGATTTAGAACAAGCGTTAACAATTCCAAAACTATGTACAAAATAAAATGACAAAAACTGTGGACACGAAGGTGTTGGCAACGACGAAATGTAATGTATTATATTCTAATTAGAGAAGAACCATGAGGTGAATGAAACTATTAAGGCAGAGTACGGAGATACTGCAGTGTACAGTGAACTATGCCTCGTGTGTGAGAGAACTTAAGGCCGTTTACACGCGAAATGTGCATAAAGAATAGTACTTCTGAATAGTTGTTCACTTAAACTTCCGTTTTCGACCGGAAGGAGGGGTCAAATTGGGTCATGTCTGTGTACGAAATGTGACATAATTCAAAATCTTTAAGATAATGCAAAGATTGTGAAAATATCTTCTGTGGTTCATGATATGATTTTTTGAAATATTCAACACCCGGTTTCAACCGGAAGGAGAGGTCAGATTGGGTCACGTCTGTGTACGAAAAATCACATAATTCAAGATCTTTCAGATGATGCAAAGATTGTGAAAATATCTTTTGTGGTTCATGAGATATAATTTTTTGAAATATTAAACTTTGTTTTAGTGTAATTCGATATCTGATGATGACCTTACCATGACATCACAACTTAGTATACAACTACATGTTAAGGTCTTTGCCCAAACCACCTCCCCTGAATCCGCAAATAATAATAATAATAATAATAATAATAATAATAATGTGTGGACTTATATAGCGCACGTATCCACCAACTGAGTGGTGCTCAAGGCGCATTATATTATTACCCCTGCTCATAAGGCTCATAAATCATTCCTGAAACCATCTCAGCTCCCTGGGGAGCATACAGCTCAATAGCTGCCATTACAGCGCATATAGGGCTAATCAACCAACTCTGCCCTCACAGGTACCCATTTAACCCCTGGGTGGAGAGAAGCAATTATGATTAAGTGTCTTGCTCGAGGACACAAGTGTCACGGCCGGGATTCGAACCCACATTCTGCTGCTAACACCAGAACTTGAGTCCGGTAAGCTAGACCACTCGGCCACGACTGTCTGTATGGTAGTGTCATATGCCCTGTGTGGCATGAATACAGTATCTGTCTGCATGTTACATAGTGTGCATTCATTGTTTTATGATAGACATGTTTAATAAAGGATCTTGTAACTAATCAAAAGGCGGTATTGGCTGGGTATTAAACTATGTACTACTATTCACTGTGTGGCCTTGTTCTGAATGTTTGTTGATATGGGACAATGCTGCCCCTTTTTTGTGTCCCTTTTTTGGGGGAGTTTGTGAGACCCAAGATCCACTCCCATAGGTTATTCCATGTGAGTATGCACCATCAATTGTTTCTGAAATACTTTCACACAAAACAATATTAAAATAAGTCCAACATGTTTTAAATTCTCAAACAGCAATATATTTATTATCATTTTAATGTATATTTGTACAAGGTAAAACTGTGTCACCCAGAAAATCTCTCTTAAAACAAATCTCTCTCAAAGCAAATTAATTAAAATGTTATGTCATTAAATATCTAGCAAATTATTGGTCATTTATTTTTATTCAAAATATTGCATTGTTGAAATATGAGACAGTCAGTTATTTTTGCCCTGAGACTCTAGTAGGAATCTAACCTGCAACTGTTCACTTGGATGTATCAGATCGATTAGGTTACTAAGTAGGGCTGTGCGTTTTCAGATATTTTCGGAACCGCATACCCGAAATCAGGAAACTTTGGATACCGGGTACCCGTTTTCATTTTTGTTGAAAACATGCCTCCGGTGGTGTTCAAATACATGTACTGTAAATGGTAACAAACTGACTTTTATAATACAGAGGATACCATACTATCGATCTTTTCTTTATTGGAGTGTAATCTCTTGAATTTAAAGATAATTGTCTGTACAAGTGCACTGTTCAAGAGTCACAGATTTCTGTTTGCACCGCTCAAATGTTATGTCCGAATTTTAAAAAGTCGTTTACGGGTAATTGGAACTGAAAAATAGAACCGGGTAGTGACCATTTCGGTTGTGTATCCGGATACCCGGCACAGCCCTACTACTAAGTGCTGCAAGATTGATTTTCACACAGTGATTCAAAAACCATGATTACACCAATGTACCTCCAATAGTTAGGGAGAAAACGACTAACATGTAATCAGTCATTATTATTATGTCAGAAACAGCAGACATTTAAAAGCACAGCTATTAGTAATCCAAACTACACAATCAATTTAACGGAATTAATCAAACAAGTCATAATAAATATAGAACATATTATCCATGGCTGCATAAGGGAACATGTATTATAGTAAAGACCGTGGACTTTACAACATAAGGTACACATGACTCTGTGTGGATTTTGTGTTAGTTTTAGGGGTGGGGGAATCAATAAACCAAACCAAAAAATGGCCAAAATGTATTGATAGCTTCATACATTTAGACATCATGCATATATTATTTTATTCATGCATATATATATATATATATATATATATATATATATATATATATATATATATATATATATATATATATATATATATATATATATATATATATATATATATATAATAGAATAGTTAATCCGAGTTTCACGCGTTATGCGATCATCAGACAACTGATAGTCACCAAGCGAGTAACCTGTACGTGCACGTGTAGGCCTATATATATAGGAGTAATCACTTGGTGACTATCAGTTGTCTGATGATCGCATAACGCGTGAAACTCGGAGTTACAACTACCAGCGTTCCACTAGTTTTACTACAAGTATTATATGCTCTGTCTATGTGGCATTGAGCACTCTACTTCAAGATAGACCGCTACATTTAAGCATCATATATATATATATTTAAATATATATTTATTTATTAACTCACTGATGAATGATGTTTACTCTTTGTCTGAGAATATGCCCTATCTGATCAAAACATTCAGTTGTAATCAACCGGTTCTTTTCAAAAGAGAATTTCTACATGGTGTTACCACCAAACATTTTTTACATGGCATTAGTTTAAGAGAGTATAACCATTAATACCCAACAAGGGAATAGGGACTATTGATAAACATCAACTAATTACACAATAGACCTTTATCACAGAGAGCACACTGTCTTGGTATCCACATGAATATGGGCATAGCTTGTTTAACCCTTTCATTACCAGCCAGTTATGCAAGAGAGTACCCTTCTTTACCACAGTAATTAGAAGCCCAATGTCACTTCAGCACCAGTGGGTTTTCACAATTTCATTGAAGTGCGCCCTCACTCTGCAGTAATAGACACTTTTTTTTACATGTGTACTGTACATACCAAATGGCTCAGATATATTTGTATGTTAAACTGATGGTAAAAATGAGTATACAAAGAGAGGAAAATGTTGTGCAGATTTTTAAAGTGTAAAAGCAAAACAATGAAATATTTAGATCAGTATTTACACTGAAGAAAAGTAATACAAATGGGTGATATTTCATGCAAATACGGTACATGTATAAGATTTCTTTTCCATGTGAAAAACAATAACTTGGATGAGATTTTTGGAGATTTTTTTGGTTTTCTACTTGGAAATGAACCATTTACTTGTATTCAGTGTACATACATCACAATCCATGCTAACACCCCCACCCCCCACCCCCAATTCAATGTTGGTTTGGACTGTGATCTGCGGCTTGTCCGACCTTTCCCAACATTGAATTGGGGGGGGGGGGGTTGAAGGCAAATAGTACAGATTTACAATCAATTGATGTGGTATTTCTCAAAGCAAGGAACTGTGCACATAGGTTGTGTACATTGTTTACAGATCATCTTTGTTTGTTTTCGCCTGCCTAATTTGCGGTTACTGCAAACAATGCAGTCGCGTTTCTTTCCATTGGGGTTTTTGCCAGGATAGTGCTGTGGCCCTGTCAACTCGATAGGAATATGGTATCTCAACTGACTTGTTGCGTTACGTTCCCAACCCAACAGCAAGCCCTGTACAATCCCTATACGAAAATCAAGGTTACTGACATTTTTGTTCCCTGCTATGCTGGTCAATATTACTCTGCTATTGACAATACAGATATTCAGCATATGGAAAAAAAACTCTTTTCCACCATTTCAAGCTTCTGTGTGTATGATTGTAGTACTGAAAACATTGGTCGGCAAGATCAGTTCCACCCATGTTTTTGTTGTAATCTTCAATACAATTGGGCTTCATAACATCACAAAATCCACTTGTGCTCTTATTACACCGAATTTGCTTTTTGGACAAATCGGTGTTGCCTACATTAGTTAAAAGTGTTACAGATATTTTGTCTTGCCAAACAATACACAATTGCCCACCTTTCACCCCCAAAAATGGGTCATCTTCTTTCTTCATTTTATGGTTTTTGGGGTTTGCGGCCTGGGGTATTCCCTGTGTAGTGTAACGAACAGTTCCACAACATCTGAATCCTAGTTTAGCAAGTTTAGCTAAAAGAGCTGGGCTAGTATAGTAATTATCACAATATATTACATGTCCCTTATTCTCAAGTCCATGGACCAGATCAATGACGACTTTTCCTGCAACTGTTAAGTTTGGTGGATGGCAGTCTGACTTGGTATCTACATGTACGTCTGCATCATAAACAGTTTGGGTGTCGTCGGCTCCTGTGTACAGTTTTCAAGCACACGTGTATCCTGTTTTGGACTCGTTTGATAGGTTTTTTAGGCATGTACTGAACAAAACTTAAGCGTCCCTTGAATTTCAACATACTCTCGTCTGGAGACAGATTCTGCGCAGGGTTATACAGGTTGAGAAACTTCGGGACGAGGACTTCTATCAAGGGCCGAACTTTGGAAAGTTTGTCCCGTTTAGCCAAGGCTCTACGAGGAATTTGGTTATTTGAGATGTGGAGAAACCGAAGAATTGAACTGAACCGATTTCGGGACATGATCGACGGGTAGAATGGGATGTGAAGAACTTCAGATGTTGACCAGTACATCTTGTATTGAGAGGATTTGTTTATGCCCATAGCAATGAGAAGTGCCACAAATGCCATCATTTCTGGAATGTTGGTTGGGTGCCAGGAGAATTGTTGATCAGGATTTGAGTCTATTGTTTGCTGCGCATAGCGATTACTAGTCTCATCGACGAGCATATCCCACACGAGTTGACAAAAATACAGCTTGAAGATCTCCACTGCCGACAGTGTGGCAAAGTCGCCGGTGGGGCCAGAATTTCCATTGAACTGCACAGTCCCACACTCGTAATGGTCTCGTCGTTCCCAACCGGATCGGAAATCTAAACTTTCCTGTCGTCCTCCTTGATCTCAGTCGGCTGTCACCTTGGTAGGTAGGCTGCAACAGAAAAACAAGGCAAAGGAGGATTAATCTCGGTCCTTTGTAAATACAATATCTCAATGATACTTTGCTGCATGTGCACAGGCCACAGGGGGTCATGCGCAAAATGAATATTGTGCTGAGAAAAGAAATATGGCAGATTCCATCCCCTCTCCAAAACTCGTCCAAAATTTTCGTTTTAATGTGGGATTGTGAATGTGAATTCCCCCAACTTCTTGCATAATACGACTTATAAGGGCCTTTCGAATACAAGGCTATTCTTTTAGAAGCTTGAGACTAAGAGTGCATTTTCAGCCTGTTAACGCTAAACAGCACGACCGGCTATGGGTGGATGTTAAAATATCTATGCTATATCTATACATCAACTTGCTGTTTCAATCAATCAATGAATACAAATATTACCCCAACAAACTACTAATAATTGTACATTTTCACTTGACTTTTTTGACCCAGTCCAGGGGGTGGGGATTTGGTCAATCCTATTAAAGGGATCCATTTTCTAAATTTACATTACTCAACTCCAACAGTTGTAACGCTATTTACGCTATAGCCTAGGAAAATAAGTGAATTACATTAATTTGCATTGGGCCAGGAAGAGTAACGTTAACTGTTACTAGTGTTAGTTATTCATTTTTACTGTGATTTTGGCCTACCTCTTCAACGAATTCCGCTGGAATTTTTACTTCTAATGCTATGGTCCCACAGGAATATTTCGATCTTTCTGTCGAAATATATTTCGATTCTTGTTTTTTTTGTTATTTTTAATAATTTCGTCAAAATCTCGTATAAATATCGACAAAATATCTGTTTTCCGTGAGAAAATTTATATTTTTGTATTTTCTCGACAATTTCGATTCATTTTCGATTTTATTTCGACGACTTTCGACTGTTTAGATGATTTCGACTGAAATTTCGACAAAATTCGACTGTTTAGACTGTTTAGATTGATTTGGATTTTTTTTCGATTAATTTTCGATTGTTTTAAACAATTTGGACAAATGTTCCGATTTATTTCGACTGTAACGATTGTTTAGACTATTTAGAGAGTTTAGATTTATTTCGACTGGTTTTCGAACTTTTAGACTGTTAAGACTATTTCGATTTCATTTTCGACAGTTTCGATAAAATGTCGACAAAATTTCGATAAATTTGATCGAAACTTTATCGAAAAATATTGGTCAGGTTTAATAAGTTTCGATTAATGATTTTTTTTTCGACAAATATCGACAGTTTCGATTTTTTTTGACTCTTTAGACTATTTCGACTTTTCTCGAAAAAAAATTGTAAAAAATCTAAAATCTTGACGAAACACGATCTAGAGAGTCGAAATCTCTGTGGGACCATAGCATAATGTGCTGTCGTCATCCGTTACTTCGTCATCTGATTCTGAGCCACTGTCTGCCAAAATCTCAGCCAAAATGCCATCATTTATGTCCGTTTCCATCATGATTGCAACTAAAAACTGACCGTTGTGGAAGCGAGTGGACGCTAGCACAGGGAACCGCAAAGTGACGCACTTTTCTTTTCATAAACTTTTATACACTTCATTCCTGTCAATAGAGGGCGCCAACCCCCAAAACCACTCAAGCATTTTCATGTGGTGAATTAAGTAGCCGTGGTCGTCAAGGGCATGCCGATTCCCGGCACCTTTTAGAGCCCACGGGAAGGAAGCGTATCACAACAAAGGCTCTTTTTAGAGCCCGTGGGATCGAAAGGGTTAAGGTAAGGATTACATGAAGGTACTTTATCAATCATCCTGTAAAATAATTTTCTGTATAATTTTTTTTTTTTAAACACTTTTCTCATAAGCTGCCCCAAAAAAATAATATCTTGATTCAATTAATTTAACATACCCACAGAAGCAGGTTTGCCAACATTACCAATGAAATGTTCCTTCCATTTATAGGTCTTAAGAAATACAAACCAGTTACAAATGCATGTTTCAAGAAGGGCTTTCTGGATGTTTTTTAAGCAGGAAATTGAGTTGTTTCAAAGATTGTTTCAAATCTTTGCAATGATGCTTTGCTGGTTCCACTGCATACAAAACACATTCACACCATCATACATAAAGAAAGCAATCCAGATTCTTAATGCTTTACAGCTAAGATAAACTCAAGAACTTTTATAAATTTGTAGGTGTCTGTAAATCCTGCATGTCTGTATCCGTATCCGTAACACTGTCCCCAACATCCTCAGTCAGGTCCATAAGAACCCCTTTTCTGAGCCGCTTTTTAGTTTGAGAGATTCCATCATTGCTCTGAGTTTCCATTGACTCTTCTTCCAGGGTGTTTGAACCACTGCTCATCTGCAGTAACCGGGGCAGCAAGTCTTCCTGACTTTCGTCCTCCGCCACGTAACCATCCAGGACCTGATCAACCACGCTGTTTGCACTTTCGGTCTTACCCATGCTATTTTTCCTCTTTACCTTGTCCATGAACTCGCCAAAGTCGAAATGTCTGGAGTGGTTTTCTGTCGGTGACGGTAGTGCACTTGAGGTATTGGAAGACGGATTACTTGTGGAACGACTGTACAGGGAGCCATCCGATTCCCGGCCGAAGGACAACGGGGTAGGGAGCACCCGTCGTGGGGTAAAGGTGTTTAGAGTGTAGGACTGACGCGGTGTGGTGGCCTCCGGGGTCCGAGAGCCATTCCGTGTAAAGCTTTCCAGGAAGGTATCGATTTGGTTGAGAGACAGGCAGTTATGGAGTGTTTCGAGAGGAAGGATAGATGGTACTTGCATCTGATGGTCTAGTGGTACACCTGTGTCGAGTCAAACATGCAAATACTGAGGTCAAACTGATGATACTTTTTAAATATTGTCAATTTTGAACACGTTTGATGTGTAATAAGGTTTCAATTAACAAATGATGCCGAGTGGGAATGACTGCTTTATAATCACATGTGTACATGGCATCATTGTACCACAAAGTTATAAGTAGGCTTATGGATATGCCACTTTATGAACAGAATGCATACTATTTTCCCTAGTGATATAAGGTGCATAACAAACAACAGCTACATAAAAAAAAAACATTAATCCCACTATAAAAAGTACAAACATAATGGGCCATAGAACACACAAATCTGTTTCACAAAGGTGGTTAAAAAGTAATAAATCATTTATGAAAAGCATTTGAATAACACTGGTCTACAGCCAAAATGCTTCCGAAACAAATAAAGTCAAACTTGACTAATTATGGGTCACTGATAATGGAAATGATGCTTAAAATTGTTGATTGGCTCTAGTTTTCAAGATATGGTACCGTGTCAGTTTCTACATAAACACATGAAAAGACCTAGGTTTACAATTCATGATTAAAAATCTGCTATGTACACCATATACAATGTAAAAACTTAAATATCTTGGAAACAGTAGCCAATCAGCAATTTTAATTGTCATATTTGAATTCAGCACATCAAAATCCATAATAAATAGCACATTTTATCTCCGAAGCAGACAACTTTAAAAAAATTGTTGACCAGTGTAATCTTCAACTAATCTTTTCAATATTATTAAATCAGTTTCATTGATATGGACATGCTTTGAAAAATCTTGAAATCTTGAAAGTGAACAAAATCCATACAATGACTTCATGGTACAAGTATTGATTTGGTACTGAGGAGGGTGGGGGTGTCCTCAAACCTGCATATATCCTTGGTGTTGGTTTGTCACAGTGTTTTACCTTGAGCAGAGAAATGAGAGGCTCTTCGTAGCAGCTCTTCCTGACTGCCAACCCAGTTGGCATCATTGGGGTTATCCCCTACACCACCACGGTGAAGGTTGGGAGCACTTTGAACTGCTAACAACCCTCGGCTGCTATTGGTAGACACTTGGCCTGGATAAAAAGCATGACGAACAGATTTGTATACAGGTTAAACATTTGAAATTATAATAATTATAATATAATAATAATGCTAATAATGTGGACTTATATAGCGCACGTATCCACCAAACTGTTGCTCAAGGTGCATTACATTATAACCCCAGCTCATCAGGTGCATAAATCATTCCTGAAACCATCTCAGCTCCCTGGGGGAGTATACAGCTCAATTGCTGCCATTTCGGCGCATATAGGGCTAATCAAACACAACAACTAACTCTGCCCTCACAGGTACCCATTTACCCCTGGGTGGAGAGAAGCAATTATGGTAAAGTGTCTTGCTCAAGGACACACGGCCCATGGTCGTGGTTGGGATTCGAACCCACATTTTGGCGACTCAACCACTCAAACCACTCAACCATGGCACTCCATGGCTAGCAACTTGCTAGTGAGAATATTTTCTTTCATATACTTCCACAATTCCACCCCCGCCCCACCCCAACTCCCTCAATCCCTATAAAACCATGATAAGTACCCTTATCGGATGTGTCATCATGGTCAGCGATATCCCAAAGCTTGTCCTGGAGGTCATCGATGCCAGTCCAGAGCTTGGCCGAATGCCATCCCTAACACCAAGACCCACTCTCAACTAGGAAGCCATTAGCTCTGAGTATGGTCCATTAGTAGACGATGATGATACGCCCTCCTGGTCCAGGGCAATCTGGGAGGACGTTGGGGTATAGTCATCGCCCGTTAATGTACACTGTGGGCCGATGGTTTCATCTTCGTTTTCTGAAAGCGGTTCACTCGGTGACACACTTATTGTTTAATTTAAATCTCTTTGGACGAAGTCATCTGCAAGGGTCATTTTGTAGAAAAGTCCTTAATTTTTTTTTTAAATGGCACTCAATGGTAGGTAGAAATTTCTTCTTCCCATTTTTAATACAAAAAAATGCTTTCCAAAAAAATGGTGGATACCCAAGTCTGGAGTAATTTTTCATACAAGTCAATGGTAAATATACATGTGTACAGTAAGTGGGACAATTTCTTTCAAAAATGTTTGTTTGTAATACTCAGTTTGAATAGTAAATTTTGAATTGCTGATAACCAAATTCTGAATTTTGCAATATGAACTTTTACAAAAAATTGGGACCAATTATTGGAGAAAATCTGATAAAGATAGCATATGGCAATCACCTATCAGTAAAGGGCAGTATTGTCACGATTAATTTCATGTCATCGCGTTATTCTAAATCTAGCACTCTGATTCCATGCCCTGTTGATTGTGATGAAACCTTATTCGAGGAGTGACGTATGTCCCCGCCCGGAAAGGTTGCATATAATGTACATCTAATTTACATCTACTTTACATTCCGTTCTGGGGCGTCGAAATTCTGCTGTAATGACGTACCAGGTAAGTAAAAATATCGCCCTCTTGTGACACCTATATTCATTTATCTCAGGCCCTGGATACCTTAACCCACAAACAAAGGTGCACCGGAAGCAGTATTCAGAGACAGTGGTCTTCGCCTTTATTAAATAACGTTAACTTCTTAATTTGTCTTAAATACCAGGATCATTCGATGATTCTCAATTATTGATTGATTACTACTTGGTTGTACTTCTTGATTCTCCCATGATTCTGCCCTGGTTTGGTTAACGAAACATAGAGGTGATTTGTTAAAGAACATCTGTTTTTCTAGATATTAAATTGTAGGACACATGCTCTGCTTGTATGACAGCGTCTCGTGACAACCAACATGAGGCGGCGCAATAACTGTTCGTCAGTCAGTGTCAGTGAGTTGTTCTTTAACAGTGGACCACACTATCTTGGGGCCAGTTTCGCAGCAAATGATGATTTTTTGCATTTGACTGAGGGTGTGTCTTTACCATGCATCACCGACCAGTGCCTTGTCATAATAATAACAAAAACGAAATAAAGAAGTAAAATGTGGATCATATTGTCGTGCGTACATGTTTGTTGTGGATCAGGGGGCACAAGAGGGTTGTGAACAAAAACAATGTGAGATTTCAATGACTCTTTGGGAAATTCTGAAGCCAGTCAACTTTCTACATCTGTATGGTGGAATTTAACTATTAAATGGAAACAGTTTTTATTCATTATGTGCTTCATATTCACAGCATTATTATGCAGAAAATAATTGCTTATAAAAATGGCTGTACTACATGTATTTGAGACATTTCAATGGTAATAATAGATTAGTTACAACAATATACTTTCTGGTCTGAATCTGGGTTTGGGATGTTAGGAATAATCAAATAACATTTAGCCCATCCACTACTACCACTGCCTCTGCTACCCTGATGTCCCATGCTGTGTCACTCATTATTCACGACATGTTCCTGATCATATTTGGTGACCCTTGTCGTATATTTGCGTGGATTATTTTTGGGGAAAATAATGTCAACAGTGACACTGGGAGCTGCCATATTGGAAAAGTAATTTATTATGCTCACATTGCATGACGTCATCATTTATACTTAATTATCAATGCGCGTACAAGTTGTCTAGTTCCATAATAGCTCCGGTCATGTACAATACATTACACTTGGAATCCTTCCATTGGCATTGTACATTCCCCATGCAGTTACTGTTATGGTATCCGCTAATAAATGCTACTTTCATCTGGTTCAATGAACACAGCTTAACACCATAAACTCTACAAGTTACCGGATGCGTTGACTTAGGTCCTTGGTTGACAAACTCTCACTAGTGATGCAAATTGAAAATTCTGCAGTAGGATGAACGAAGTGACATATCAAATTATCAAAATAAAAAGAGGACGACTGATGAGAAGTATAGAACACAATTTAAAGCAGAAAATATTGTTATAGGCTTAAATCTTGTATAATACCACAATTAACTAATTAATTTTCCATTACGGAATGATACCGAAATTGTAAAAATATTATTTTTAAAATTTTATGTGCCTTTTATGGAATCACCCAATTCAAGAAATAAAGTTCAACTAGAACGAACAAATTTTGAGTAACAGAAGCAGCATCAAGGGACAAGCAATCAAAATAAACTAATACACTTACTCCGATACATGTTTGGGCAGTGTCCCTCAATCGCAACAAAGGTCCACACAAACATCAGGAAAACGCATACAGGAAACATCTGAATTTAAAGGCATTTTACACCATTGATTATTGTCCGAAAATAAAAAAGATTTATCCACACTTTCAGGTAAAGTTTCTGAATATGTAAATGGAAAGTTACAACATTACCATGGTGTCCATAATGATACCTTTGGGTTTCTTTGGGTGTCCTGCTTGCTAAATGGATGCACCATGCATTTTCTATTTGTAACTGAATGAATTAATATGGTATAAATAAAATAAATTTGACACAAAATGCACCAAATAGGTTTCATACAAGCAGTGTACAGGCGTATGTATGTGTGCTTTACACGCTAAGGATATAATACAAAAATGTAGGTATAACTAAAATCAAGACGTGCTAGAGCAATTCTGACTTTGGAATCAGCATACCAAATATAGTTTAGAAAACATGTTATTTACCCAGTAGCAAATTTTTGGTTGACCAGTGTTATCATAAGGGCGTACCAGAAACCAGGCATTAAACATGACAGTACTGTTTAACACAGTTTAATAATAATAATGTAGACTTATATAGCGCACGTATCCACCAAATTGGTGCTCAAGGCGCATGACAGTATTACCCCTGCTCATCAGGCTCATAAATCATTCCTGAAACCATCTCAGTTCCCTGGGGAGTATACAGCTCAATTGCTGCCATTTCAGCGCATATGGGCTAGTCAAACACAACAACCAACTCTGCCCTCACAGGTACCCATTTACCCCTGGGTGGGGAGAATCAATTATGGTAAAGTGTTTTGCTCAAGAACACAAGTACCCCGGTCGCGGTTGGTATTCGAACCCACATTCTGACAACTCAGCCATCAGAACACAAATCCGATGCACTAAACCGCTCGACCATGGCACTCCGATACACGTATATACCGGTAAGTATGCATGTTGTTAAATCAGCCATTCCTGGTCTATATGACACTGAACTGAATGTATTAGCATATAGTGGCCTACATGTTGTACAGCTTGAAATGTTACAACTACGGAGGTAACTCAGACTATGAAATGTCATCAAATGCAATAAGAGCGGTTCTGTAGTTGTAAGTTACCACTGAGGTACCCCCAATAGCGCTTATTCCAGTTGATCAATCAACGCCAAGCCTCCAAGAAAATTGTGACAGTGGCGTGACTATGGGGGGGGGGGCGGGGGGCGGGGAACGGGGGCACGTGGGGAACCTGCTGAGGTCCGTATTTGAGTCTGCAGGAAAATGTTAAAGTATTGACCGTGCCCCCCCCCCAGAAAAAGTGGTGCACCCCTAGTCCCCCCCCCCCCGAAAATTGGACCCTAGTTACGCCATTGCTGACAAATCCAACTTGATTGTTTGTAAAACATGTATACAAAGACATGTGCTTATAAATAAAACTTGTCGGGCTTAAAATCTCAAATTATGCACATATTTTTCCATGTACAGCAACAGCGATTTAACAAATATGATTGGACAATAAGGAATTTTGGTTGACAGCTGTTGATTGGCCAATTGAGCTGAACTATTAAACAAAAACAGACACACACAAATATTATTTTAAAAACCATTCCAACACTTGTAAACTGTTAAGCTACTTGTAGACATCACGTGCGTAGCGTGAATGGGGGGGGGGGGACTGAAAACAAACTGTTCAGCGGGTACATTAAATTAGTACCTGGATTTTGCATTTTGTCTGCCTTGGTGATGGCAACCAGAGGGCATGGCTGTATGCCTTATGTGCAAAACACTTATGGTAGACAATGTGTCAGATACAAACATTAATTTTATGCAAATTATAATTATAATTATCGTTCAACAGCTGTCTTTCGTTTGTTCAGAGAGATGGAAGCTCCATGGTGTATGTACATTTGTTTTTGTCCTGTAGTTCTGCGTTTATGATTTGGTTTGTTGATTCAACATTACAAGGTCAAACCAACTCACCAATTATGCCAACATTGAGTGATGATCAGGCATGTCTGAACACACACACTGCACGCATGTAGATGGTATCGAGAGTTGCACTTGCGGTAAAGACCGCGCGACAAACTTTTGGATCTAGTGGGGGCACATACATTAATTAACGTCCTGCAAACAAAAACAAACAAATAAATAAACATATAATAACAATTAAATTTATAAAAGTGAAAAAATAAATAAATAAATACAAATAAATAAATAAAGGACTTTCTGGGGTGGCCTTTGGGATCAGCCTGGTGAACATAACAGACAAGTTGAATGGTTAGCCAACGTGAAAGACGAGTTAAAGAATGACAACAAGAGGGATTTCAGATTGATGTGAACAGTCGAAGAAAGTGCCGAATTGGAAAGTCCGGGACCAGACCAAGTACACGGATATTGGCTAAAGAACTTCCGTAGTCTTCACGAAAGAAGATCTGCTGCACTGTAAAAATTAGTTAGTCATTTGGGCTTATAAATTCGTCAAAATGACTAAGTTTGCCTAGTCCCTAGTCTATGACTAATCAATTTTCAGCTGGACTAATCTTAATATTGCAAAGACTAACCAAGAATAGTCAGCGATTTAACTTCTGACTAGCCATTTGTTATGACTACACCGCATTAGTCACAATTAATGGTTTTGACTATCTTTGATTAGTCTAAGTTATGAAAAAGAAATTAGTCAGAGACGGACCACTGACTTAAACAGACTAGTCATTTTCCCGCCTAAGTTATCCCGCTCAAAAATAGCCAGCAAGCTGGTAATTTTCCAAATAAAGTGCGCGAAAGGTCAGCGACCATGCACTTGGCATGTCCCTTGCCAGGCCCCATTCAGTTTACAGACCGGCAGTGCAGTAGAGAGAGCACATCACAGTTCCCCTACAATGTGATTTTTCTGCCTAAGAAGTTTGGTCTGATATTATTTTTGGTAAGTTTAATCCCATTTCTGTTGTTCTCATTAATTAATAGAAATAGTATAGCTATTACACTGTATAAATATCCGATTTTGCTTTTTGTATTTTTAGTTCAACATTTGACTTCTTCCGAAGTAAGATTTCCGTTGACAAAATTGATTCAAAGTAAAATGGGATCGATCAGTTGATGTTCATTATCTCCGTTGTCAGTTGTTTGTAGGCCAATTACTTATCAAATTACCATATTTCATTGAAGTATGTAGAACATAAATGGTTATTTAGATCTATTCCTTTGGGTACGAGAACTGTTAAATTAACTGAAGTTTCCTTCTTTTAGAAGAATGATTTACTGAAAGATTGTTCTTTTATTCCGTATAAGTATTTTTTTAAAGAATAGTGTGATTTTCTCTGAGATCAGAGGCAGTTTCACCATAGTGGTAGTGATTTTTACTAGAAGAATATATTTTGTTTAAGTTTACAGCCTTAAGAGTTCTGTTGTTTCAGTTAACATGCATTTTAACCACTTGTAAGCAGAAACTGGTCTAAGATCCAGAGCACAGAGATAATTGCTTGACCATGTGTTACTGTATGAAAACTTTACGGCCTAATCCTTTGAGTATTTGTATTGAGGCCAAGATGGCTGTATCTTAGGTTTTGGACTAGGTTGACTTTGAAGATATCTGCTCAGTGTCAAACTTGACCTTGTTTTGACATTAGGTATATATGCACAAGAGCAGTGGTGGTTCCCTATATAGTCACTGTGTTAAAATTAGCCTACTAGACTATACTGTACAATAATGAAAATTGTTAAGCGTTTTACACAAGGCTTTATATTCAGACACAATTTATATTTTAAGGGCCAGTGTTTTTCGTTTATCAATACTTTTAAGTTTATTATCATTTTAAGTATTGCATTTGTTTCTACAAAGACTTATTTTGTATTCTCTCTAAAAACTAAACCTGAACTTTAAAAAATGGATTGATGAATAAGGATATATATTACTGTTAACAGATAATGTCTGCCTCTGTGAATTTCACCATAGCCTGTTTCAATTTGTTTTCTTTTGAGTGGCATTTTAGCCTTGCAGTTGATAAACCATAAAACCTATTTTTTGGGTGGTTTGGTTTTCAGAAAGCCAGGTTCTTTCCAAAAATATTTCATAAAACTAAGTTAAGAAAAGTATATGCTCACATATTCTAAAAAAAACAATAGGCCTAAAATATTTGTTTAAACTAATTGAGTATGCTATTTTGCATATTTTACAGAGGCTGTCAGTATCGCTACCATCTTTGGCAGAAAAAATAGCAATATGCTGATTTTGGGTGAAGAGGAGGTAAGAAACTGATTGAGACCTTGCATTCTATGCACTGCACTGTATGCATTGTACTCATTGAGTCTTTAATTTTTAGTTAGAGCAAAAACACTGGGTGCTTGAGGAATGCTTAAGAGTGCATAATGGGTGCACTATGCTAAGTTAGTGTGTGTGCTAGGCCATATATATGCAATCAGTAATTGGTTAAATGCATATCCACAATTAAATACAGGCCAAGTTCATTATTGCATTTTATTAAGAGTATTGGTGATTTCCAAAGTAAACCACAAGTTAGCATTTTTATCCTCTATAATACTACAGACTGGAGTGTAAAAAAGTTTTGTTTGTTTTTGTTTTTGATGCACAGGATAACTTCAAAGCTTGGCCGATAATCCAGGGTGACAGTACTGAAATAAATCTATGCACTTCATTTGACGTCATAATCGATGAGATTGCTGTTACCAGCTCTGACAACTTAATGACAGCCGTTACCGTATTTCTCGCAAGTTTTTATGTTTTCAATTTAGCTTATCCTACCTGCCTTAAAAAACATTGTCATTTTTCCAGAAGATTGTCCTGAATATTCAGGACAATATTCCTCTCAAACGAAGTGTTTTATCTCTGTTAGAGAAGCTAAATAACAACATTTCATTTTCTGATTAATTTTCATGCCCCCTCAAAAACTCAACCAAAATATTTGAAGTAGATCTTATCCAAACTAAATGTAGGCCTATCCTTTAAAGAGGGGCTCTAAGGTCAAATGAAGTTTTGTAATGCACTCATTTTCCAATATAAAGGGGGAAATATTACAAGTGTCTTACCTCACATTAAAACCCTGTAAAATGCCATTGTATTTGATACCCTTCCAGTGCAAAATTTGTTAACATCCAATGACGTCACATTTATAATATATAAGTCTGTAAATTTTTGTATGGGAAATTTTTAGTTCATTACTGAATCTCCATGATATTCAATCAATTTGACTTTTTGATGAGTGAACAATTCCTGTATGGAATGTACAGACCCATTTAATGTTGACATCCAATGACATCATGTTTCAAATTTCGCACTGAAAGACTATAAAATAAAATCATATCTTACACCATTTTAATGTGAGGTTAGAAACTTTGTGATATTTGTCCACTTTCATAAGGAATCTATCTAATGAGTGCAGCACAAAACTGAATTTGACCTTAAAGCCCCTCTCTTTGAAGTGCAACAAAATATTCAAGACAAAGTTAACTTCAAAGAGATGTTACATCATTGGTAACAACCTTATTTAAAAACTATTAAATAAGTATTCAAAAGCTCCCTAAATGTTAAATTAGTTTTAAAAGTAGTGCCCCTGAGAGAAACCCAATTAAAACATTTGAATTAGATTTTATTCCAAAATAAAAATTACTTTTTTTAATGGATTAAATATTAAAGACAATTTTAATGTTAAAAGAAAAACATAGTGTCCTTTACAAACCCAACTAAAACATATGAATTAGATCTTAGTGGTACATTTTAGTGGTACGTGTTCATTGATTAAAGCTCTTGATGTGCAGAAAGATATTTTGCATGTTTCAAGGTGCAGTATCATCATGATCAACAGGGCATGGAATCAGAGTGCTTTTTACATCGGGGCCTGAAAATAATTTCCCACATGATAAGGTTGTATTACTGTTGCTGCTGCAAATGAGCCAGTAATTTGCAGCCACTGTGTTCGTCTTAAACTAGGGCATCGATTCCATGCCCTGTTGAAAGTCTGCTCTGATCGAGACGATACTGACCCTTTTTTATTACTGTATTATGATTCCATTATAAATATAAATAAATCAGCACCAGTTATAATGGACAATTGTCTCTTGAACGTTTGAATTACGGTATTCCAGCTAGGGTGAAATCCTTGTTAAAAGACAGTATTGAGTAAATTTAGTGTTAACTGAATTGTTTGCATATATAAAGACACATGTGGCTTTCCTTTTTTTGCAGAAAGTGTTCATTTATCATTAGCTGATAGACCAGCAGTAACTGCAAACACCCCTGACAAATGCTAACTAGTCAAAACCAAAATTGTCTTTGACTAATGCCATTAGTCATAACTTTGAATGACTAATATTAAGGTGCTGGACTAATCTTAAAAGTCACTGGACTAAGCTAAAAAGTCGCTGGACTAAGCTAAAAAGCTGCTGGACTATAGATTAGTCGTATGAGACATCATTTAAATCTAGTCATAGGACTAATTAATTCTAGTCGCATTTTTGACTAAATCCACTAGTCAAGCACTGATTTTTTGACTAATTATAATAAGTCATGTCAGACATCATGCTGGACTATTTTTTTAAAGTAAAAATGACCAATTATTTTTTACAGTGTGCAAGAATGTTTAGTGTGTGGCAATGTAACGACATGGATGACTGAAGCAAGAACGGTACTCATCATGAAGTACATTAAGAAGGGTAATGTTGTAGGATTTGAGGTTTTGCATGGTGGAGATGTTAATGAGAACAAACCAATCAGCTCTTCTCATAGCCATCACTTTTTCCAAAAGAGATCATTACAAAGTGTATCCGAAAGAACTCAAGAACAAGGGTAATGTTGAAAGTAATTATCAACCTATTACATATTGACTACAATTAAGAAGGCATATATGTACGACATGGTATCACACTCGTGGATTGTGGAATGTTTGGACATGATAGGGGCAGCTGATGCGGTGAAATGTCTTCTGGGTGAGAGCATGATCATGAAGACATGGAGAAAAAATCTGATGGCCAATGATGAATGCCTTGGTAAGGTAAACATCAGACGAGGTTATTTTCTAGGGCAATTCTCTGTCTCTACTATTGTTTGTTTTGGCATTGTTCCCTTTATCGATGATTCTGAGGTAGTTAGTGCTGGATACGAAATGACGAAGGATGGATGCAGGATTAATCATCTGCTCTTCATGAAGTTGCAGTTGTTTGCAAAGAATGAGAAGGAAATTGATACCTTGGTGCAGACTGCACGGATGAAGTTTGTTCTGGAGATGTAACAGGGTACATTCGGATAGAATTGCTTTACCAGGTTGCACACAATATTGAGGGCGTTGGGTGAAGAAGAAAGTTATATGTATCTTGGAGTACTTGAAGCAGATCACGAACAGCACAAGGAATAGAAAGAGAGGCTTAAGAAAGAGTATAATTATAAGACGAGTGAAGAAGTGTTTGAAGTCCAAGCTGAATGGAGGGAGTATGGTAAAGGCTATCAGCACTTGGGCTGTGTCACTAATGAGCTACAGTGCAGGAATTGTCGAGTGGACTAAGGCAGAGCTAGATGTTACTGACAGGAAAACGAGGAAATTGATGACGATGCACGGCATTTAACATCCGCGGTCGAATGTCAGCAGACTATCTACCGAGGTCAGAGGGCGGAGGAGGGTTTACTTAGTGCATCAGACAGCGTTAACATCGCTTGCAGTGTCATGTAGTAGGACTCAGGAAAGTTGTTAAAGGTTGCGCAGAAATTCATGAAGGCAGATGAGTTAGGTCCAAAGGAGTACAAGAATCAAAGGAAAGAGGAAAGTACACGAGATTGGCAGGGGAAAAAACACTTCACGGCCGATTCCTGAGATGTACCGAAGAAGTGGCGAGTAGCAAAGAAACCGAGGGTGTAATTAATACAGCGCAAGACCAGTCTCTGCGGATGAATGTGATGAAGGCAAGGATCGAAAAATCAGATGTCTCTCCTATGTGCAGAATGTGCAATGCGGCAGAGGAGACTGTATTTCACATTGTCAGCGAATGCAGAATGCGTGCTCAGAGGGAGTATAAAGGCAGACACGACAAGTTGGCCAAGGTGATCCACTGGGATTTGTGTAAGGAGCACGGTGTCAAGGTGCCAGAAAATATAGAAGTAACGGACCATGCCAAGATTCTATGGGACTTCAACATCCAGACAGATCATGTTATAGAACATAGACGGCCGGACGTTGTTGTCTTAAATAAGCATGAGAAGATGTGTCATCTTATCGATATAGCTGTGCCGGGTGATAGTAGAGTAGCATCGAAGGAGAATGAGAAGGTATAGAAATATCAGGATTTAGCGAGAGAGGATTTAGCGAGAGAAGGCCAGCTGTAGCAAGTCAACGTGGAGGTTGTTCCCGTGATAGTGGGAACAATCATCTAGGTACAATCATGAAGGCGTTGGAGAAACATCTCAAGGAGATACAAGGAACATCTGTTACAGTGGAATTATTACAGAAGGTGGCACTCTTAGGGACAGCGAGGATTCTTCAAAAGGCAGAAGATTTAAGGCTACGGGACGTAGCTTGACTTGAGGTGTAACCGGCAGAAAGGAAAAAAATATATTAAAAAAACAATGAAAAAATATATAAATAAACAAATGAACAAACTGATTAACTAATTAAAATAAATAAATACAATATACATGTATAGTTCTGCAGCAAAAATAAATAAACAAATTACAGAAATGAGGAAAACAAAATAATAAAATACAGAGGATTTAGAGGAACAGAACAATACAGAAGAACAACAATAGATTTACATTAAATACAGAACAATAAGAGAAAAAATGTAGAATAGACAGCAAGAAAAACAAAACACACAGTATATCTCAGAAATGAACCATTTTAATATTTATAAATAAAATAATAAAAAAAAATAAATAAAAGGTAACACAAAAATCAGAAGAACAGCAGAAATACAGAAGAACAAGAGAACAAACTGTAGAAAAAACAGAAAGAAGAAAATATGAAGAACAGAAAATACAGCAGAATAAAGGAGCAGAAACACAGACAAAGAGAAATTCTCCGATACATGTTTGCAATGATTGCAGGTTATCACAAACTTATATTTTAAAAAAGCTGATTGTGTTAAACATCTCCTGAGTATACTTCTATCTGGGGATTGAGATGTTGTCATTTTAGAAATAAACGTCAAATTATTGCCACATACATTCAATCAGTCATTCCTGGTCTTTGTTCTAAACATGTTTACTATATATGACATGACAATAATGTTCAAGTGTACATGTACGTATGTCAGGTCTGGGATGCTACAACTACCAGTACTTCAAAGTAATGTCACAAAGTAATTGTCGGTCTGTGTTTTGCAATAAGAGCAGCTATAGTTTGTGATTATTGTTTACGGTACGAAAGCTAGTTATTTTGAGCAAAACTTACTAAAAATTTAATTGTCAAAACATTTTGTTGACGAAACATAGAGGGTGCTGTTGATTTGATGAGGCGCATATTTTCTAGACCCCCCCCCCCACAAAAACGAAACAAATTATATAAATATGTATGGTCATCATTTGGGTTCCATTATAAGCCAGAGTACTTCAAAAAGTTGTCCCTGAAAATGTTCATATTGCATCAGAGAATGTCTACAATCCAAACATGTTTGGGCCATTAAATGGGCCCAGACCCCCATCACTAGTCCGTCCCGCCAGCATTTGGCCCCTTGAAACATTTTTGTAGATCTGCCCTGGTGTGCGTGGGTCGAGGTCAGAAAACGGGGCCCATGGGTAACTTTAGACAGGTGCATGTACATGTATCTCCCCATGCCCAAAATTGGGCACACAAAAAACAATAAGTCCCTATATCTAAACACACACTTAGGAGGTCGAAGACGACCCAGAATGTGAATTAAGATACACAAAAGTATGTTATTTCCCTTATTCTTTAAACATACCATCAATGTTACTGATGCTCCTCAAATGTCAAAAACAGTTGACATGTTTGAGAAAACAGACACTGATAATTGCTAAGATGACTGTATTGTTAAACAGACGCTAATATTCTGCTTGCAAAGTGTTCTTGGTTCAATGATGAATTGGACAGTGTTAGATATTGTTTGGATTACCATTTGAGGATCCCTAATGCATTGGTATATTTAATTGGTCCATGTATTTATTTATTTTCATAAAAAGTTTCTCTAAAATATGGGCATCTACATACAGAATATGTTAATCTACATGTTAATACCATACAACCCTACTGTATGTAATCTTCAAATTTAATTAAATCCCATTTAATTAAAATAATAATCATATCATTTGCTGGCTAACGAACCATTGAGCTGTTGGTTGAAATTGTTTTTCACATTTTTATGAAAATCATCGGCTTAGACCTGACTCGAATTATTAATTTTTCTCACGTGTCCCAATGTGCCAATCTCCAGGCCGTTCAAGTAGTATCGGTATATAATTCCTCAATTCACTGTGAGATTGAAGTTGATAGCACACTGAATCATTTCTGTGTTAAATTTGATTTCTGCCATCGTAGATGTATTTTTATGAGGTAATTTATGCATTTCAGACAGGTGAGAACATTTTGCCAATGTATATTTATAGGTGGGACTAAAAAATAAAAAGTCCTCATTTTTGGCACGGTGGATTACTGGGATTTTTGCGGCCATTTTGAAAAAGCGCCCTCACAGCCTCATCCACCAACAGGAAATTTGTAGACAACCTGATTTCAATAGCTCTATGGTCAAGGTTTACAAAAATCCCCAGGGGGAGGGGGTGGTTGCCCACGGACTACTATGAGTATATCCATACCTTGTTTTACATGTGCAACTAACGACAAGATGCACAGGGTACAGGCAACCACAGATATGTACTGTACGGCCACAAAACTTTTAGCCAAGCAAATGCACTCTGGCAGTGTACAGTTTCGTAATTATTGGCAACTCTTTACTGTGTGAAAGTCAATAGTAATTTTCTTTTTGCCACGACATTTTTGCATACGAAATGTTATTATTTTTCTGTAGACACTCCCCTGTTCACTAGGTAACCCTTGACAGAAATGAGCTGGAATTTTGTATAGAGAAATAAACAATTTGTAAAGAACATGACAGCCAAATATGGACATGCATGAATGCATACACATCAATAAAACAAGTGAACTGCAAGTGAACTATCCTGTTTATTCATAATTTTCTCTGCTTAAAACTCAATATTGCTTTATAATTAAATTCATAATATTACATACTTATTTGTAATGCTGTTTTGCATCAGCCTGTGTCACGCATTATTCATGTTTGCAACAGAATGTGGGTTCGAATCACGGCCGTGACACTTGTGTCCTTGAGCAAGACACTTAATCATAATTGCTTCTCTCCACCCAGGGGTTAAATGGGTACCTGTGAAGGCAGAGTTGGTTTGCTCTATATGCGCTAGAAATGGCAGCAATTGAGCTGTATACTCCCCAGGGAGCCTTATGAGCAGGGATAATAATATAATGCGCCTTGAGCACCACTTAGTTGGTGGATACGTGCGCTATATAAATCCACACATTATTATTATTATTATTATTATTATTATTATTATTATTATTATTATTATTATTATTATTATTATTATTATTATTATTATTATTATTATTATTATTATTATTATTATTATTATTATTATTATTATTATTATTATTATTATTATTATTATTATTATTATTATTATTATTATTATTATTATTATTATTATTATTATTATTATTATTATTATTATTATTATTATTATTATTATTATTGTCTGGTTACATAATGAACATACAGATACATGTACATTAATTAATTTGTGTGTCTGATCCTGTGATAATTCTATGCCCCTTCTATGGGATGTTTTAGATCTCACTAAAACATGTAAATGATATATGATACATATTATAAATAAATTAGTGAGTAAATAAATAACTGAATGAAAGAAGTAACACGTTGATCATATTGTGGTATATATTGTGCATGTTTGTTGTGGATCAGGGGCACAAGGGGAACACAAAATATGTGAGAGTTCAATGACTCTGAGAAAGCCTGAACCCTCCTTTTAATAAAATCTGGGGACAATTTTGTTCACAAGTTGATTGACCAGTCTAGACCAGTCTAACTTTAAACTTTTGTACGATGGAATTTGAAAACAGTTTTTATTAATTGTGTAATTGATCTGCAAAGCATTATTATGCAGAAACTAATTGCTTATCAAGTAAATGGCTGTACTACAAATACATGATTGAGATATGATTGGATGCTGGCACGTACATGTACATCATAGATGTCACTTAAATATATACAATACATATACAGTACAAATATACAATACATATTATAAATAAATTAATAAGTAAATGAATCATCTCTAAAATGAATGAAAGTATAATGTGAATACTTTTGTGGTAGGCCTACGTTTCTATGTTTCTTATGGATTGGGGCATATAAAGAGGCAATAGGTGAACAACAAACATCAGAGAGTTCAGTGACTCTATGGGAACATTCTGAACTCTCCGTTTTATGAAAGTTGTATCTGGAGACAATTTGTTCACAAGTTGATTATAAAGAAAATGCCAGTCAACGTTATACTTTTGAATGGTTGAATTTAACTATTAAATGAACTGCAGTTTGTTTTATTTTGTATGGTACATCTACCTACAAAACTTGCCCCAACCTGGTGGAATGACCCATGTACATCAAGCCTGGAATTTCATTCTTATAGGAGCCAAGCTACTTCTCCTGGGTAAAGGGCAAAAGTTGGAAGTTTCCTAGAATATAAAAATGTTTATGGGAATAATTTTAAGGTGCACCTAGGCCAAGACCAGGTTAAAGGAGGACATGGCCTTCATGGCCTTGGTACAGACCTATATTATATAAATGTCACTGACGTTTTTATGCAGAGACATCCAATAAGAATAAATTATACCGTACTGATACAGTTACGTGAAGTTTGTAAACTTTATGCTGCAGTGGTCTTGTTTTCAAAATGATCTGTATGTGTAAGTATGTCAAATTTCAAATTTCAAAAGCAGTGATATCTCTATTGAAGGTTCTATATAAACCTCTTATCTTGAATGTTTGCAAAATATTATATTGAGCTCTTGCCAAAGTGTCGTATCTAACTGCTAGAACTGCAAGGCATGAAGAACGCCAGAACCAACTATTTGACTTTATTCCCTAGCGAACTCGTTGACACACCTTAAATTAGATACATGTGACAAGTGATTGATGCAGAGAATTTGTATAAATGGGCAGTCATTTGTAAAGTTGCTACAATGTTACAACTACGGATGTAATTCAGACTAAGAAATGTCATCAAAAGTCATTTGGGTTTGTGTTTTGCAATTATAGCAGCTCAGTGTGTAGTTGTAGATTACCACTGAGTAATCCTTATCGATCGACAAGAACATTCTCATGAATCCAACTTAATTGTTTGTAAACATGTATCACAAAAAAAGAGAAAATTATGCACATATTTTCCCGTGTAGCACATACAGAAGTGTGGGAGGGGGACATGCAGGCAGTGGTGTAGCCAAAGGGGGCGGGGGCAGCCAAATGTTTAACTTCCAATACATTTGCATGTGTAAAAAATAGAACAGGGTTGTACACTTTTTGTAAACAGATAGAGCGTCCAGAATTAGACACCAAATGGTATTGTTGGCTCATAAAATGGTGATTTGATGTTGCTTTTTTTTTTTACACAATCAGCATCCATTACACAATCAGCAACATTACAGCAACATTAACGATAAATCTTCTCTTTTATTTTTTAAATAAACAATAAAATGTAAATTGTTTTTAAATCAGATGTTTTCTGTATGTGTTTTTCTGATGTTTGTGTTATAGAACGACTTTATATCTAAGGATAAGGATATTGTGAATACTAATTAGAGAGCCCAGACTATTCAAACCTCGGCGCGGCTTTTAAATGCCAGTGGCTATCGGGCTGGCTAAGGAGAGTTACGTCAAGTCTCTTAGCTATATGTACATAAATATGGTTTTTAAGATTTGGGAATTTCAATTAAATGTTGTGAAGAACAAGCCACAAATTGTTTCCCTTTATTTGAGTTGCTTTGAGATCCCAGTTGGATAAATTGTAGGCCATAACATTTGTGTTGACTTTTGTGGCGATTGAGGGACTCTGACCAAATTTTATTGATAAGCACATGTCTTTTTAATGCATATTTTACAAACCATCACGTTGGATTTGTAAGAATTGTCTTGGTTCCTCAGTGGTAATAAACCTCAGACTACAGATCCGCTCTTATTGTATACCACAAACATAGATGACTTTTGGTAATCAGAAGGTTGCTGCTTCAAGTCCTGCTTCAGCAAATTTTATGATTTAACATTCTTTCACTAAATTAACTTAATTTGATAGTACATGAAGTACCATTTATGGACTGTTATATTAACTTAAACTGGCGAACAAATTCTATTCAGGAACAATGTGCATCGCAGTTATTTCTCGCTCACTTAATTTGTTTTAAGTAGTACACGTACCGCGTACATAATATTTCTTATTCTGATTTTTGAAGTAAATCTGACAAAGAAATTTCACCTATATTAAATGACTTTAAGATTTATTTCTTTAATAAAAACTATTTAAGAGTTTCAAACAGTCCATATTTAACCACGTCGCATTTCCCCTCATCTCGCATAATTTGATATTAGAACTTATCTTTTACTCTGCTTTTTAAAGTAAAACTTGTAGAAATTTGGGCATATTATTTTTTCCCTTAAAAAATTACTTCTTTAATAAAAACTCTTTAAATGTTTCAAACAGTCCATTTTTAACCACATCGCAATTCCTTCTGCTTGCCCTAATTTGATAGTAGACCTTAACATATTTTAAGAAATGAAAAAAACTCTTGTATCGTTCACTTTCAAACTGATACTGAATACATCTCTTGAACATAAATTATGAACAGCTATTAACTGTATAGACATACATGTAATTTCGTTTGCTACATTGTGAATATAATGGGCGATTCCGCGCCAAAGTGGACACGACTCAAATTCGATGCTAAACTGTCTTTTCACTGTAACCTTTTTTAATCAATAACTTATCTCTATATTAAAAAAAAGTTTCCCTCCAGATTTTGCAATTTGATGGAAACCAAACTAACTAATAGGGAATATTTAATAATGTGGTTGTCTTTTTATTCAGTTGCAATCTTCCTGAAAGTTATACATATTCTAGAAGTATGACAGAAATGAAGCTGGAATTTTGTATAGAACTTGATTTCAATTTGAATACAACATTTATTATTCTGAACTTGAGAACCAAATCTGAACATGAAGATGCACATATCAATACAAGAAGTTAACTGCAAGTGAACTCTAATGTTTATTCATATTTTTTGTCTGCATAATACAACATTGTTTTATAATTATATCCATGAAGTTACATACCTACATGTACATTGTATCATTATTATTTTTAACAGCCTTTACACGTGTCATTTAATTTTAATCATGTTTGTCTCATTACACGATGTACATGCAGGTATATGTACATGATGTACACTACATGTAGGCCTACATTGTGTATCTGGTCCTTTCATAATTCAAGGCCTTCTATCAGATATTAGCACGTAAATGTACATCACAGATCTCACTTAAATATAATAATAATTTACAATTCTTAAATAGCGCATCACCGTGAGGTGCTTATGCGCTTCCCTATCCCTATATAAATATTATGCATTAATTAATAATAGGTTAAATACTAGAAGTCTATTACCTACATGATGTGAATTAACCTTTCCCACTGCATATTATTACTCCAATAAACGCCTATCCATGCCCTACAGCAGGTCGGGCAGGGAGAGCAAAACCCGTAACCGTCCTTCCTCCATGCCGTAACCAAGCTCTTTGTGTGCGTGCACGCATTATTGGAGTACAATGCCGTGGTGGATTACTTCATAGTTAATAGACTTCTGGCTATATCGTCCCTAATTTGCCATAGTGACCATTCCGACTTTTTCCAATTTTAAGTTTTCCTGCCCATTAGTACGGTACATTCATGAAGAGACCTACCATTGTATCTAATCCACATGCATGTATTCCTTATAGTTTTGGAGATAGAGCATGCATTCAAATGACGAATGCTCACACTGGCTATTTTTGTAATTTGGCAAAGTGACCAATACCGCATTGGTCACTATGCTAACTTAATTCGGGATTGGTCACTATAGCAAATTAGGGACGATATACTGTATATAAATAAATAAGTAAATAAATCAATTTAAAAAAAAGAGTCAAATATGGATCATAATGTAATACATACATTTTGCTGTGGATCAGGGGGCACAAAGGGGAAAAAAAAACAAAAAAAAACAACAACAACAACAATCTGAGATTTCAGTGACTCTTTGGTACAATTCTGAACCCACCTTTCAATGAAAGCTGGAGACAATACCAACTTTCTACATTATGTATGGTGGAATTTAACTATTGAATAGAAGCAGTTTTTTAATAGTGTCCCCGATCTGCACAGTATTATTATGAAGAAAATAATTGCTTATGAAGTAAATGACTGTATTACACATGCATGTACAAGTGGATGAGACATTCCAGTCGTTATTTATTTATTTTTTATTTAGAAACATTTATTTCATGTTTCATCAATAGATTACTTACAGCAATATGCTTTCTGGTCTGAATCTGGGTTTGGAATGTTCGGAATAGTATAACCACCAACAACAACAAAAGCACCACCAGCACCACCACCACCACTATTTGAACCCATCTGAGGCATGCTGTGACACTCATTATTCAGAACATATTTCCGACCACATTTAGTAACCCTTGCAATCCTTCCATTCTCATTGTACATTCCCCAGTTACGGTTACGGTATCTTCTACTAAATGCTACTTCCATCTGGTTCAATGAACACAGTTTAGCACCATACTCTCTACAAACTGTGATGCCTTGACTCAGGTCTTTGGTTGACACTCTCTCACGAGTGATGCAGATTGGAAATTCTGGGGTAGGTGAAGGAGAATAAAAGAAGACGACTGTTGAGAGCTCTAGAAATACAGAGGACTAGAAAGCAGAAATTTACGTTTCGAAAAGAAACATATATACGACAGGTCCTTTGGGTTGGTAAGCAGTTTCCAATAGCTAATTATTCTCTTTTTAAAAGAAAATAAACACATACGAACATAAATACAGAACAAAATAACATACATAAGAACAAATATAGAAATACAAATAATAAGAAACTCAAAAGAACAAAATAACCAAAATACAGAATAAAAAGAACATATCTAGAAATACTGAGGTCAGAAGAGCAAAAGAACAGAAATACAAAAGAAAAAAGGAAAATAATGAAAAATTAACAGGAAAATACATGTACATATCAATAACAAAATGACAATAATTAGGCTCAAGGATCTTCATGCAAGCAAATATTTCTGAAATGTTGAAAATATTGTTATTAATCTTATATAATATCATAATTGACTAAATGTCTTTCAGAAGTCAAAAGAAAGTAATTTTTAATTAGTTTTGCTTTTTATGGAATCCCCGAATTCAAGAATTAAAATTCAACAAGAATATAGAGTAACAGAAGCAGCATCAAGGGACAAATAATCAAAATAAACTAATACACTTACTCCGATGCATGTTTGGGCAGTGTCCCTCAATCGCAACAAAAGTCCACACAAACATCAGGAAAACGCATACAGGAAACATCTGAATTTAAAGGCAGTTTACACCATTGGTTTATTGTGGGTGTCTTTTGGAATACCATAGAGCAAGCAAAAGTATTGAACATTAACATTTAGAAACCGTCTTCCAAATCCTGGCTAATCTGGTAATCACCGGATTACAAAATTACTGGATTATTATCTTAAAGCTAACTTGATCTGAAATTGGTACAGAGGTAAGAATCATATCGAAAAATCATTGTGCCTAATGTGCTCTGATTATCAGAGAAAACAAAGAGCTATGCCTATTTAGGTAAAGATATTAGGTAAATTGCTGTATGGCAACTTCAGAAGTGTTTTCTGTTAAAATTATAAATGTTTTCACACATTTCCCATGTTTAAAGTATATCTTGTATTTGGTCTTGTTTTTCAAAACGATCTGTATATGTAAATAATCTGTATGGCAACTTTCAAAATGCCATTTAGTTATTAATGAAATTCCAACTGTGCACCAAAGCAATAATATCTCTAATAAAGGTTCTGTATAATCTTACCTTGAATGTTGGCAACGTGTTATATTGAGCTCTTGGTAAAGTGTGGTATCGCACTGCAAACTTCATGCGTGTTACAATGTCTAATGTGTTTGTGAAAAATATGACTATTTTCCGTAGCCAACTCGATATCTATTGACACGCCTTAAATAAGACACTTGCTGATGAGTAAGTTGCTGGTTGGTTATTTATATCATAGGGGCGTACCGGAATCATGCATTATTCATGACACTGATTCACACAGTTGGCAGCTATCATGACACGTATACATACATGTACATGTACATGTTGTTAAATCAGCCATTCCTGGTCTATGTTCATGACAATGAACATGACAATGTATTAGCCCAAATGGTGTCATGCCTAAAATGTTACATCTACGGAGGTAACTCAGACTAAGAATTGTCATCAAAATCATTTGTGTTTGTGTTTGTGTTTTGCAAGTAATAGCAGATCAGTGAGGAACCCCAATAGCGCTTATTTTAGTTGGCATATCGATTCGACGCCAAGCCTCCAAGAACATTCTCACAAATCCAATGTGATCGCTTGTAAAATATGTATAAAAAAGATGTGCTTATAAATAAAACTTTTCGGACCTAAAGCCTCAAACTATGAACATCTGTTTCCGTGTAGCGCATGGGCCTTGATCCATGGGGGGCGGGGCAGGGACGGCCCCCACTTGTTGGGAAAATTGTCTGTCAGTAAATTCACAAACTTGTTGGTATTTATATTTCTGAAGTTCTGAACGTTGGTAATTAAGTTTACTCAGATGGATCAGGCAGAGTACAGAGTACCCGTTTATATAAATATATATACATAGGGGCTGGTTAGCTCAGTTGGTAGAGCGCTCGGACGGTAATCGAGAGGTCGCGGGTTCGAGTCCAGCATCAGCCAATTTTTCTTTGCTCGCGAACCGTTTATAATATTTCAGGTCAGTTTCTCCATATAAATCTACTTTGTGTACAACCACGTAAAAGGCTTGTGTCCCGTTAATTGTGTGATCCCCGCTACTGCCGTTACCCGGGTTGTTTGCAGGCCGGGGCTTGATCCCTGGCTACTTGACATATATGGTTTGGCCTCTGACCTGGCCCCATAGAGCAATAGATACATGTAATTCGCATAAGTGGACCCGCCCCCCCCCAACATAGGGGCTGGTTAGCTCACTTGGTAGAGCGCTCGTACGGTAATCGAGAGGTCGCGGGTTCGAGTCCGGCATCAGCCATTTTTTCTTTGCTCGCGAACCGTTTATATATAGAGAGACAGAGACAGAGACAGAGACAGAGATAGAGATAGAGATAGAGATAGAGATAGAGACTTAACATGATATATATGTATGTATACTAGACAAATAAAGTAATATGTCCTAGATATTCGGGGTTTTTTTGCTATGAAAGAAATCACGTTTAAATAGTGAATGCTTCATAAAAATGGATTTCAGTTATTCGTTATTATTACATTTTTCTTTACCCAGGGTATGCCCAAACAGTTTAAACTGGTTTACATTGGGGCACTGCATACAGTACAAATACATTTGCACTATATATAGTATTACTTAAATGTTAAATTTGGTAATCGATTATTTAAAAAAAATCTAAGATTTACTTGGCTTCATCCATCCCTGGTGTTTTGTTGTGCAGTCCAGATCCAGAATGAACTCGTCCATTTTCTGCACCACCGTATGGACGTCTTTGCATCAAATGAACTCTCTTACTGTCGGCATTGAAACACAACACCCACACGAGCATTTGTTTTGATTTAAATTCGAAAGAAAGTATTAAATTTACTTTAAACAAATCAATGGAAATGGCACAGACTTACATTGGAAAAATAAGCACGGCAGTTCAACAGTATTTACTACTGGAGTGTCGTGGCCGAGCGGTCTAGCTTAGCGGACTCAAGTTCTGGTGTTAGCAGCAGAATGTGGGTTCGAATCCCGGCCGTGACACTTGTGTCCTTGAGTAAGACACTTAACCATAATTGCTTCTCTCCACCCAGGAGTTAAATGGGTACCTGTGAGGGCGCAGAGTTGGTTGATTAGCCCTATATGCGCTGTAATGGCAGCAATTGAGCTGTATACTCCCCAGGGAGCTGATGGTTTCAGGAATGATTTATGAGCCTTATGAGCCTTAATGCGCCTTGAGCACCACTCAGTTGGATACGTGCGCTATTTTTTATTATTATTATTATTATTATTATTATTATTATTATTATTATTATTATTATTATTATTATTATTATTATTATTATTATTATTATTATTATTATTATTATTATTATTATTATTATTATTATTATTATTATTATTATTATTATTATTATTATTATTATTATTATTATTATTATTATTATTATTATTATTATTATTATTATTATTATTATTATTATTATTATTATTATTATTATTATTATTATTATTATTATTATTATTATTATTATTATTATTATTATTATTATTAATATTTATAGACTTCCCGGTCCGAACATGGAGGTCGTACTTCCTTATTGAGTAGTGTATAGAAATGGCCTTAAACTACATTTTTGTATCGATTTTTCTGAGATCTCACTCTATCGGAAATTTGTTTGATATGTACAAACAGTACATATTTATTTGTAATTGAAATAATTGCCAAAAAACGTACCAGGCCGAATTTTGCAGTCTGTTCTCTCGGTCTTCATCGTCATTCCGTGCCCCAGGCGGCATCTCGTCCTGGTCGGAATCGGAACTTCCAAGCTCAGACTCGAACATATAGGGCTGAATAACTGCCTGTTCTCCACCGTGATCTATATTTATGTCGTCATGATCAACGTCTGAAGGTGGTTCAGACAACATTTCACTATCGGATGAATCGGATGAATCTAATGAATCCATTTGATCAAACGTGAATACTAACTGCAGCTTAACGTTACACATGTAGCAATCCCCTCGAAATTTTTATTTCTGGCCAAAAAATACAACAAGTTGATTCTCAGAAACACCTAGGGATACTAATGGACAACAAACTAAATTTCTCTGAACATGTGAACAAAGTCTGCAATAAAATTAAGTTCTTCAATTTCTTTGCTCGCCAGAACAAGAAAATTTGTTGACCAGCCAACAGCTTTTTTTTATATTATACAATGCCACGGTTCTACCCCACATAGACTACTGCTGTATGGTGTGGGGGTGCCAAACCCACTCTTGTCTCCAAAATTCAAAAACTCCAAAAGAGAGCACTTCGCATTGTTCTTAAGCTTCCACCCATTTCACCCACCAACTTACTTTTTAGTAATTTCAATACAATGACAGTTGCCCAGCGCATCCACTTCCAACTTGCCTGCCAGGCTTTTATGGCCTCCATTGGTGTTGCTCCGGACTGTCTCAGCCAGAGACTTAACCCGATCCAGCCTGGCGATCGACCAACAACTCGGGCAATTAATTTTATTATTCCCAAACCTAAATGTGAAATCTTTAAAAACAGTTTTAGTTACAGAGCTCCTTTTTTAAATGGTGTCCCTTTCACCACTCGTTCAAACTCTTATTCTTCATTCAGGCGTTTGCTGAAGGAAGGCAAGGTTTGAAGTAATATTATTATTATTATGTCATAGATTACCCTGCGTTTTGCCCGAGATGTTGGTATACAATTGATAATTAATTTTCTTTGATGGTTTTTATTGGGGAAGGATGGGGGGGCGCTCGTATTTCTAAATTTTGTTGTGTTCATTTTGTTTTTGTTTTTTTAGTTTATTGCTCCATTTTTAATATTTCCTTTTAGTCCTATATTTAATCAGTATGGTAGACTGGGAGGGGGTCTATTTGTGTAATTTAGTCCTTTACGTTTTATTTCGTATGTAATTGTCCATTAAGACTGTTTTATCATTATTATTAATTCATCTGTACCTCCTGTAATAATTTTTGTATAATATTGATATATTTTTAATATAATATGAGGGCCCCAAATGATCAGCTGTGCTGGATGGGTTACCCTCGTTAAAGATGGTTTTAAATAAGAAATAAATAAATAAAAGCTTCGCGTTGCCAGGCCAGGACCGTGAGAAGCGTTCTGAGCTTCCTTACCCAGTTAACGTCACGCGCATGACGTCATATATTCATGAGCCAGCGGGAATTTTTGTGGGCGTTCCGAAGGGGTAATATTTTTAAATGAAAAAAATAATTTAAAAATAGACACGGGGTAATAAACTCGGTTTTTCTTTTTTGATTTAGTGTTTATTAATTATCAGCTATAAAATAACGCCATCATAACTTGGTACCGTATGTCAGGTATCCTTTAACTTAAACTGGCGAACAAATTCTATTCAGGAACAATGTGCATCGCAGTTATTTCTCGTTCTGCCCGCTCACTTAATTTGTTAGTAGTACACATACCGCGTACATAATATTTCTTATTCTGATTTTTGAAGTAAATCTGACAAAGAAATTTCACCTATATTAAATGACTTTAAGATTTATTTCTTTAATAAAAACTCTTTAAATGTTCCAAAGAGTCCATTTTCAACCACATCGCAATTCCTTCTGCTCGCCCTAATTTGATATTTTAACTGAAAAAACTCTTGTATCGTTCACTTTCAAACTGATACTGAATACATCTCTCAAACATAAATTATGAACAGCTATTAACTGTATAGACATACATGTAATTTCGTTTGCTACATTGTGAATATAATGGGCGATTCCGCGCCAAAGTGGACACGACTCAAATTCGATGCTAAACTGTCTTTTCACTGTAACCTTTTAAAATCAATAACTTATCTCTATATTTAAAAAAATGTTTCCCCCCAGATTTAGCAATTTGATTGAAAACCAAACTAACTAATAGGAATATTTAATAATGTAGTTGTCTTTTTATTCAATTCATTTACATTAATTGTATTCATTCTGATGTGGAAATAAACTTCAGCTGATGATCTATTTCCGATTTTTTATTCATGTTTTCTCAAAAATCTTTAACATGTAAGATGAAATAACATCTCAAGATGCTTGGTGCTATTACTATCTGAAAACCAAGTAAACCTTTTGATAGTAATTTGCTCAGTTTCTGTGGGGGAATTAGCAATGGTGAACACCCATAATCAACAGGAAACCTACATACAATGTACAATGTATTGAAAGAAATAAACTTCATTATCATTATTATTATTATTATTTTGTAAAGACATTCATTATAAATCACATCTATTATTTTTGTTTAAGAACATCATATTACTTCTAAAATATATGAAAAAAAGACCCAAAAAGTGTCCGGTTGCTGGTCGCGGGTCTGAGGCGACGCGCGCGGAGACCAGAAATCAGAGGTCTAAGAATGGTTATCCGTTACCCTGATTACAGATACTGCAGCATTCCCTTCTGTAGTTTGCATTGGTGCGTTATGTGTTGCTGATTCATCGGCCAGGTCCACTCGGTTGATACCGTGCTGAAATCTACAACACATTATCTTGGGTTGTTTCCAAAAGCGATCATACGTAAAGCAGTAGATGACAGTAAGACTAATTGCGGTGACACCGCGTGAAATTATCTATTATGAGTAGTAATTAGTTCTGAAACGAACTGGAGTTATACAACTCGACGTTTAGATCAGTATGCTCTGATTGTCTTCGGAAGAATGCCGGACATTGGGAAATGGTGCTGCTTAATTAGGATTAGTATTGGAGGATTAGTGCGTTGAAGCGTGCAGGCATGAAACTGGTGGGACTAGGATCCTAGGAGTGGGGGAAGAGGAGTGTATGCTCACTGAACTGAATCAGTTGTTAACAAGCACATGGGGACGGTGGTTGACTTAGGATGTAGGAGATGCCTCGGTCTAGGGGTGGGTTGTGGACTTTGAATATAGAAGATCCTTCGGTCTGTAGTAGTGAAATCCATTGTAATTTTATTTTTGCCACAACATTCTCGACAGAAATGAGTGTTCTGAACTTGAGAACCAAATCTGAACATGAAGATGCACACATCAATACAAGAAGTTAACTGCAAGTGAACTCTAATGTTTATTCATATTTTTGTCTGCATAATACAACATTGTTTTATAATTATATCCATAAAGTTACATACCTACATGTACATTGTATCATTATTATTTTTAACAGCTTTTACATATGTCATGCAATTTTAATCATGTTTGTCTCATTACACGATGTACATGCAGGTACATGTACATGTACATTATGCTTCCCTATCCCTATATATGCATAAATGAATAGGTTAAATACTAGAAGTCTATTACCTACATGATGTGAATTAACCTTTTCCACGGCATATTACTCCAACAAACGCCTATCCATGCCCCACAGCAGGCCGGGCAGGGAGAGCAAAACCCGTAACCATCCTTCGTCCATGCTGTAATTAAGCTCTTTGTGTGAGTTCGTGCATTTTTGGAGTACAATGCCGTGGTATGGATTACTTCATAGGTAATAGACTTCTGACTATATACTGTATATAAATAAATAAGTAAATAAATAAATTTAAAAAAATGTAAAATATGGATCATAATGTCATACATACATTTTGTTGTGGACCAGGGGACACAAGGGCAAAAAATAAAAAACAAAACAAAAAACCAAATAAATCTGAGATTTCAGTGACTCTTTGGTAAAATTCTGAACCCACCTTTCGATGAAAACTGGGGACAATTTATTCACAAGTTAACTGACCAAACAATACCATGTTTCTACATTTTGTATGGTGGAATTTAACTATTGAATAGAAGCAGTTTTTTTTAATTGTGTCCCCGATCTGCACAGTATTATTATGAAGAAAATAATTGCTTATGAAATAAATGACTGTACTACATGCATGTACAAGTGTTTGAGACATTCCAGTCGTTATTTATTTATTTTTTATTTAGAAACATTTATGTTTCATCAAGTAGATTACTTACAGCAATATGCTTTCTGGTCTGAATCTGGGTTTGGAATGTTTGGAATAGTCAATTTATCTTTAGTCAATGGTCTACCACCAGGACCACCAGCACCACTAGGACCACCAACACCACCACCACCACCACCACTATTTGAATCCACCTGAACCATGCTGTGACACTCAGGCAGAACATGTTTCTGACCACATTTAGTAACCCTCGCAATCCTTCCATTCTCATTGTACATTCCCCAGTTACTGTTACGGTATCTTGTACTAAATGCTACTTTCATCTGGTTCAATGAACACAGTTCAGCACCATACTCTCTACAAACTGTGATGCCTTGACTCAGGTCTTTGGTTGGCAAACTCTCTCTGGTGATGCAGATTGTAGATGAAGGGGAAAAAAAAGAAGACGACTGATGAGAGCTCTAGAAATAGAGGACCAGAAAGCAGAAATTTAGCTCTAGAACAAAATAAAATAACAGAAATATTTATACGACAGGTCCTTTGGGTTGGTAAGCAGTTTGCAATAGCTAATTATTCTCTTTTTAAAAGAAAATAAATAAATAAATAAATAAATAAATAAATAAATAAATAAATAAATAAATAAATAAATAAATAAATAAATAAATAAAGTAGATGGTGTATATAATGATGGTGTGAGTGGTGTGGTGTGGGTGTGGTGTGGTGTGGTGAATGTGGTGTGGTGTGGTGTGGTGTGGTGTGGTGTGGTGTGGGTATGGGTGGTGGTAGATGGTGGAGTGAATGTGGTGATATGAGTGTGGTGGTGTGAATGTGGTGTGGTGTGAGATGAGAGAATGAGATGAGATGGGGAGAGTGGGTAGAGATGAGATGGAGATGAGGTAAAGAGATGAAGAGATGAGATGGTATGGTGTGGTGTGGGGGTGTATGGGGAGTGAGTGCATGTAAAGATGAGTATGGTGTGGTGTGGAGTATGGGTGTGAGATGAGATGAGATAGTGTAGATGGGTGTGAGAATGGAGTGTGAGATGGTGTGAGAAATGGGGTGGGGAGATGGAATGAGTGGAATGGAGATAGGAGGTGGGAGATGAAATAGAGGGGCAGGGCAGGGCAGGCAGACGGGCAGGGCAGGGCAGAGCAGGCAGGGGCAGGAGCAGGGGCAGGAGCAGGGCAGGGCAGGCAGAGCAGGGGCAGGGCAGCAGGCAGGGCAGGAGGCAGGGCAGGAGCAGGGAGCAGGCAGGCAGAGGCAGGCAGAGGCAGGCAGAGCAGGGCAGGCAGGAGCAGAGGCAGGGCAGGCAGGGCAGAGCAGAGCAGAGCAGGGCAGAGCAGAGCAGGGCAGAGGCAGAGGCAGGCAGAGCAGGCAGGAGAGGCAGAGGCAGAGCAGAGGCAGGAGGCAGGCAGAGGCAGGAGCAGAGGCAGAGGCAGGAGCAGAGCAGGCAGAGCAGGGCAGGGGCAGAGGCAGGGCAGGAGCAGGCAGAGCAGGGCAGAGCAGAGCAGAGGCAGAGCAGAGCAGAGCAGAGCAGAGCAGAGCAGAGGCAGAGGCAGGGCAGGCAGAGCGGAGGCAGAGCAGGCACAGGCAGAGCGCAGGCACAGGCACAGGCACAGGCACAGGCACACAGGCACAAGGCCCGCAGGCACAGGCGCAGGCACAGGCACAGGCACTGAGGCCACAGGCCTGAGGCACAGGCACAGGCACAGGCACAGGCCTGAGGCACAGGCGCAGGCTGGGCACAGGCACAGGCACAGGCCTGAGCACAGGCCTGGGCACAGGCACCAGGCACAATACAGGCACAGGCACAGGCACAGACACAGGCACAGGCTGACAGGCAGGCACAGGCACAGGCACAGGCGCAGGCACAGGCACAGGCACAGGCTGGGCACAGGCACAGGCACTGGGCACAGGCACAGGCACAGGCACAGGCACAGGCACAAACACAGGCGCAGGCACAGGCACAGGCGCACACAGGCACAGGCACAGGCACAGGCGCAGGCACGGGCTGGGCCTGAAACACAGGCCTGGGCACAGCACAGGCACAAACACAGGCACTGAGGCACAGGCACAGGCACAAACACAGGCACAGGCGCAGGCACGGGCACACACAGTGCAATACTGAGTGGGTGCAGATACCAGATGCAGGTATGCAAATACAAATACAAATACAAATACAAATACAAATATACAAATACACAATTCACAATTCACAATACACAATACACAATACACAATTAACAATTAACAATTAACAATACACAATACACAATACACAATACACAATACACAATACACAATACACAATACACAATTAACAATACACAATACACAATTAACAATTTACAATTTACAATTTACAATTTACAATTTACAATTTACAATTTACAATTTACAATTTACAATTTACAATTTACAATTTACAATTAACAATTAACAATTACAATAACAATAACAATAACAAATACAAATACAAATACAAATACAAATACAAATAATACAAATACAAATAATAATAATACAAATAATACAAATACAAATAATAATAATAATACAAATAATACAAATACAAATAATAATAATAATACAAATAATAATAATACAAATAATAATAATACAAATAATAATAATACAAATAATAATAATACAAATAATATTACATTGTCAGCTTAATGAATAATGGTAGATTATAATAATGTAGCAGCATACAAAAATAATAATAATAGTATAATGAAGAAATGTGATAATATATACGAGGATAATAATGACTGAATAATCGTAATAATAATAATATGAATAAGATCTGATATATAATAATAATAATGTTTGCTTTGAAAGTCAAAAGAAGAATCTTATAGACGATGCGCATATTAATAGCGCTTACATAGAAGAAAGATACCAAATGGGTGATGAATATGAGAACGACAAGAAAATTATACATAGAGCAATAAACATAATAAATACAATCAGATGTAGGTAGATTTAAACAAATGAGTCTTAAATATTGAAAATGTTTACATTGTCAGCTATGAATGTGAAGTAGATTATTCCATAATGTCGTAGCAGCATACGAAAAGTTCTTTGACCATAGTATTTTGAAGAAATGTGATATGGATATACGAAAGAGACTGACAGGAAAATCGTAATGTCCGAGCTGGAATATAATTGTGAAGAAGATCTGATATATAAGTGGGAGCGAAGTCCAATGTTTGCTTTGAAAGTCAAAAGAAGAATCTTATAGACGATGCGCATATTAATAGGTAACCAATGAAGATTACGTAAAATGGGTGTAATAAGATGAGAACGAGGAACATAAATAAACATAATAAATAAACATAATAAATAAATAAACATAATAAACATAAATACAGAACAAAATAACATAAATAAGAACAAATATAGAAATACAAATAATAAGAAACTCAAAAGAACAAAATAACCAAAATACAGAATAAAAAGAACATATCTAAAAAAAATACTGAGATCAGAAATACAAAAGAAAAAAGGAAAAATAAAGAAAAATTTACAGGAAAATACATGTACATAACAATAACAAAATGACAATGATTAGGCTCAAGGATCTTCATGCAAGCAAATATTTTTGGAAATTTTGAAAATTGTGTTATTAATTAATCTTATATAATATCATAATTGACTAATTGTCTTTCAGAAGAGTCAAAAGAAAGTAATTTTTAATTAGTTTTGCTTTTTATGGAATCCCCGAATTCAAGAATTAAAATTCAACAAGAATATAGAGTAACAGAAGCAGCATCAAGGGACAAATAATCAAAATAAACTAATACACTTACTCCGATACATGTTTGGGCAGTGTCCCTCAATCGCAACAAAAGTCCACACAAACATCAAGAAAACGCATACAGGAAACATCTGAATTTAAAGGCAGTTTACACCATTGATTTATTGTGGGTGTCTTTTGGAATACCATAGAGCTAGCAAAAGTATTGAACATTAACATTTAGAAACCGTTATTATTATTATTATTATTATTATTATTATTATTATTTATTTTCTTTTAAAAAGAGAATAATTAGCTATTGCAAACTGCTTACCAACCCAAAGGACCTGTCGTATAGATGTTTCTGTTATTTTATTTTGTTCTAGAACTAAATTTCTGCTTTCTGGTCCTCTATTTCTAGAGCTGTCATCAGTCGTCTTCTTTTTTTCCCCTTCATCTACCCCAGAATTTCCAATCTGCATCACTCGTGAGAGAATGTCAACCAAAGACCTGAGTCAAGGCATCACAGTTTGTAGAGAGTATGGTGCTGAACTGTGTTCATTGAACCAGATGAAAGTAGCATTTAGTAGAAGATACCGTAACAGTAACTGGGGAATGTACAATGAGAATGGAAGGATTGTAAGGGTTACTAAATGTGGTCGGAAACATGTTCTGAATAATGAGTGTCACAGCATGGGTCAGGTGGATTCACATAGTGATGGTGGTGGTGCCGTTGGTGGTGGTGGTTATACTGGACCATTGACTAAAGATAAATTGACTATTCCGAACATTCCAAACCCAGATTCAGACCAGAAAGCATATTGCTGTGTCTTATCTATACCCAAATGATTCACATGATACACCTTCTCTGGTATGGCGATAGCGAAACACGCAGAGACACACGTGGCCCCCGTTTATTGTGTACAAAGTTACCGTTACATTACTGCTTCGTGGTTTTATGAAAATAAACATAAATAGGTCTTTTTAAATATAAATCACCTACTATACAGTGCGTATCAAAAAAAAGGTAATCCGAATTCAGGGCATTAATATGCCAAGGTTATTTAGTTTGACAATTTACATGTAGTGTACCAAAGAAGAGGAACTCCTCAGCTTTCCATTGATACCTGTATCGATCCATTGCTGTCACACATGGCCGAGTACATTGTTATTGAAAATGGCAAATTCAAATCGCATTTTTGCAAGTTTGGGTAATCAGTTCAAGGCAGTCTGAAATGGACGCATCACTTGACTGCCTAGATGATTATGTAAGATTTTTAAGCTGGTGCGGTAATCGTCTGTTACGACATCCTTTTCTTCAAGTTGGGTATTTAAGAAGGGCCTGGGTTTAGGAACAGGTAGTTGGAAAGATGGTACAACTAACGACTGAACAGCGAGTTTTCGTGATTACAACATTTCACCAAACTCACAGTTTGCAGCAAACTCGCGATGCTTTCAGGGAACGTTTCCCAGAACGGGAGCCCCCAGCAGCCAAAACCATCTGGGCGAATGTTAGAAAATATCAAGAGTATGGCACTAGCCTCAACCGCAACAAGGGGAATTCTGGCAGGAGGCGCACCGGGCGATCAGAAGGGAACATTGCAGCCGGTTAGAGATCCGACAGAAAGATGGCACCCGTGTAATTGTGGGATCCAAGGTGGACCTTCAGAAACTGAACAAATGCCACTGAAATTTATGACCATCCGGCGCTCTGTTTGTTGTGGGTCGGCAGGTGAGCAGGCGAAGTTTGTGTTGGAATGTCTTATTTCACCAATTTATTGTTTGTGGTGTGAATAAAAAAATAATAATAAATAAATAAATAAATACCTTCATAATTCTCATGACTGCCACCCAAACAGATTAACGGATTGTCATATATCATATACCTTGTCTTCATTAATTGTATGTATCTATATCGTTGAATTTTCATGTTTTTTTTCTTCTATTAATGAGCGCCCTCTTTCGACATACCGTCTTCATTATTCATTCCCGTAGTCGGATCATAGTGCATGGAGGATGGGTACTTATTCACATTCCACTTACCTTCTAAGTAGGTAGGTTGATCGTGTCACGTTGTTCAATTTTGATGTTTTTCCTTCTCGTTGATTCCAATATCTCCCCTCCTATTTTAATTAATTAGTTTAGAATATATTGTGTTTTCCTCGGGCAAAATAAATATTTAGTTGTACTTGCTGATCAACACTTCCCCGGGCCTACCTACATACATGTATATAGCATGTACATCCATCACTTACATTGTGTTTGTAGGAATATGTCATGGTCGTGTTTACGCGACAATCTAATTTGTTGCATTCAAATTTAAAACTACCTTATGACGTAATACATTTGTTTTACTTTAACTATTGCTATCCTTGACACTTTTTTTGTGTTCATTTTACCCCTTCAATTAAATCTTTCGCTTTATTTCTATATTTTCATTATACACCTCGTTTTGTCAGTGTTTGTGTTATGTCCGTGTCTTATCCATGTATTTCTTGTAAATTAACTGTTAGAGACAACCAGCATGGGATATTTTGTGACTCTTGCAATAATTGGATTCACCTGATGTGTACAAATCTATCATTTACAGAGTACCAACAATTAGCTCTCAGTGATGAGTCATGGTTTTGCCATTCCTGTCTTAATGTGAATTTGCCTTTTAATTCTTTAGATTCTAATGAATTGTCTTCTGTCTTTTTAGATATGAATTCTTACAAACCAGTTAGATCTGATCGGCTTATCTTAGATATTCCTAATAATGTGTCTGAAGCACTTAATCCTGTGATTGACCCCAATAATTTGAATTACAATCAACACTCTTGCGATTATTTTACAGAAACCAATTTACAAACTTCTTTTAATCTTAATGATCCTTTAAGATTTTCTTTTCTTCATATGAACATTAGAAGTCTTCCCAGACATTTTGACCAAATGCAAATTTACTTACAATCTCTTCATGTTGACTTCTCTATTGTTGGTCTCTCAGAAACTTGGCTAAAGAATTCTAATATGCCTTTCAATATTTATACTATTCCAGGCTACAATCTTGAGACAAACAGTCGAGCAGAAAGAGTGGGGGGTGGAGTTGCATTGTACATTTCATTTAATCTCCAGTATGTAGTTCGTCATGACTTATCTCATTCTACAGACTCTTTTGAATCAATTTTTATTGAAATTAAGAACCCTGGTAATAAGAATATTATTGCAGGTGTTGTTTATAAACCACCCTCCGCTTCATTTAATGACTTTTTATCAACTTTTCAGGACCTTCAAGTCTTAATTTCATCTGAGAATAAGTTATGTCTTATCTCAGGAGACTTTAATATTAATCTCCTTGAAGTTGATCGCCACGACCAGCCTCGGGAATTCTTGGATACTGTATTTGCTTATTCTTGCATTCCTCTTATTAACAAACCTACTAGAATTACTAGTACTTCTGCCACCCTTATTGACAACATTTTTACCAATATTCTTCCCCCTCCTAATTCTGGAATTTTAGTTTGTGATATATCTGATCATTTTCCTATTTTTACCTCTTTTCCTTTTACCCCTAGAAAGTCTCCTCATCACACACAAAAATGTTTTCGTAAACTTTCCAGTGACAATTTGCGTCAGTTCAAATCTGAGTTGAATTCCTTGGACTGGTCTGTGGTTTTCAGCACCGATGACCCAAATATTTCTTTTAATAATTTTATGGATATTTTAATCATTCATATGATAAGAATATCCCCCTTGTTAGGATGAAGCACGCCAATAGAAAGTCTCAACCTCGGTCTCAGTGGATTACCACTTCCCTGTTGAAGTCTATTAATCACAAAAATAGGCTTTATCATAAATATCTTTCTTTCCCCACCGAGTCAAATCGTTTAAAACACACACGTTACAGAAATTATCTTACCTCAATTTTACGATCCGCCAAACAAAATTATTACTCACAGCAATTCGAGAAGGAAAAAAGCAGTATTAAAAATACCTGGAAGGTTATCAACAGTGCTTTGAAAAGTAATACTCCTCAAAACTACTACCATTAATATTAATAATCAGACTATAAATGATCCTCGATTAATTGCTGAACATTATAATAATTTTTGTTAACATTGGACCCAATCTTGCTAATAAAATTCCTGATTGCACTTCCCATTTTCAAGATTACCTCCCTGATGCTAATTCACATTCTATTTTCTTCAACCCAGTTACTGAACATGAGCTTTCCTCTATAGTTTTCAATTTACCCAATAAGAAAAGTTCGGGTCATGATTTTGTAAATTGCCCTCTTATTAAAGAAGTCATCGATGTGATCTCCAAACCTTTAACCTTCATTATGAATTTATCCTCTCTACCGGCAGAATCCCTGACTCCATGAAGATTGCTAGTGTCATTCCTATTTTTAAAAGCGGTGATCCTCAGTTAGTTAACAACTATAGACCAATCTCTATTTTAAGCTCCTTTTCGAAAATTCTTGAACGTATAGTGTATATTCGTACTTCTCAATTCCTGCATAAACACATTATTTTATCTGATTCTCAGTTTGGATTCAGGGCTAAACATTCTACTACTCATGCCATTTTACAGATGATTAATCAAATTAATGCTGGTATTGAACAGTCTCTTCATACCATGGGAATCTTCCTGGACTTCTCCAAGGCTTTTGATACCATTGACCATGCAATTCTTTTATCCAAACTTTCTTATTATGGTATAAGAGGTATCGCGTTGGAGTGGTTCAGGAATTATCTTTCTAACCGACAACAATATGTCTGTCTGGATGGCATGAAGTCTTCTCTTAAAGAAGTACCTTGTGGAGTTCCCCAGGGTTCGCTGCTGGGTCCTCTTCTTTTTTCAATTTATATCAATGATTTTGTTAAATCATCAAACATTTTTTCTTTCATTCTTTTTGCAGATGATTCCAGTTTATTCTGTTCTCATAGAAATCTTGATATCCTTGTAGATATTGCTAATTCAGAGCTCGTTCATATCTCCAACTGGATTAAAGCAAATAAACTTTCTCTCAATATAAAAAAAACTAATTTAATGTTATTTAGTAATACGGCCAAGTTGTTTCCTTGTGATGTTTTATTTGATAATATATCTATTAATCAAGTTGACTGTATAAAGTTTTTAGGTTTATATGTTGATTCTAAATTATCTTGGAATCATCATGTAAACTATTTATGTAAACTGTTATCCAGAAATATAGGAATTATTAACAAATTAAAACATTTTTTTCCTTCTGGAATATTGTTTAATATTTATAATGCATTAATTTTGCCTTATCTATCATATGGTATTCTTGCCTGGGGTAATACTAGTGCCAACCTGTTAAATAGAATCCATATTTTGCAAAAAAGGGTCCTCAGAATTATTGATCGAGTTGATTTTCGGGCGCATTCCAATTTTCTATTTTTAATCATAAGACTCTTAAACTTAATGATATTTATTTGCTTCAACTTGGTATTTTCATGTATCAATTTATTTCACATGATTTACCAATCTCGTTTCAGAGTATGTTTACTTTAAATACTCAAATTCATTTTCATCAAACTAGACATTCTGATGACTTTCATATTCCATATGTGCGTACCTCTCAAGCTCTTAAAACTGTCAGTTATCAGGGACCTAAGTTTTGGAATTCTTTAGGCATTAACCTCAAAAGTCTTAAAACTTGCCCCGTATTTAAAAAGAAGCTTAAGTATAGCTTGTTGGAAAAATACTGTAACATTTAATTTCAGCTAATTTTAATTATTTGTTTAAGTTACTCCTTACTCTTATATTAATAATGCCCTCCCGATCTTTCATTATATATTACTGCTGTGTAGTTACACCATGCTGCCTTGTCTCATTAGTGTTTGTCCTGTCTTGTTTATGTGTAAGTAACATTAATATATTTCTCTGTGTGTGTAATTTATGCATCTAGTTGTATTACAGTTGTATTAGCTCAGTTAAATTTCTACACACATTATTTTTGGGGGTCTCTACTCGACAAGCTTGCTTTTTGGAGACCTCCACCACTTAATCACCTTTGTCACATTGGCCCTTCGTTTATAATTACATGTATTATTGTTTAACTGATTTTTCATTTTTTATTGGCCTTATATCTTAATTTGTTGTGTTCTGATTGAGTGGAAATAAACTGAAACTGAAACTGAAACTGAAGTAAGGCAGCAACTTTTGGAGCATCCTAGGGACACCAGCGCAAGGCGAAATGGGCTGAGATTGCCTTCGGCGACATTCAACAGAATCACGAGATTGGACCTCCACCAGCATCCATATCGGATTCACATCCGACATCAACTTACGCCAGGAGATTTTGCTAGAAGGCTGGCGTTTGCCAGATGGTTGATAGCCCGTACCGAGAGAGATGTCAATTTTCTGCGGAATCTCGTAATCGGCGACGAAGCTGCTTTCTCCATGAACGGCAAGGTCAATACGCATAATGTTCTTGAATATGCACCAGCAAGACACCCCCAGAATTCAATTTTGAGGTTAACATGAGTCGACAAAAGTGGACTGTTTGGTTAGGACTTTGTGGAAGTGGTCAGCTGATCGGACCGTTTTTCTTTCAAAGGAATGTCAATGGTAACATGTATCTGCAGATGCTCAATGATAACGTTTTACCGCAGCTGCAGGAACACTTTGAGCGACAGGTTCGTGGGGTCTTCAGACAACTCTGGTGGGCCCAAGATGGCGCCCCAGCACATCGCCTTATCGCTGTCCGAGATCGTCTGAGGGAACTCTTTGGCGAACGAGTCATCGCCGTCAACCATGAGGTGGAATGGCCACCAAGATCACCTGACCTCACACCATGTGACTATTTCCTTTGGGGACATTTGAAGAACAAGGTGTTTGCAACTCCTCCCCGTGATCTTGATGAATTGCAGGGCCGTATTCGAAATGAAGTGGATGCTTTACGCAATAATCCGGCTATGGTGAGACGAGCAGTGCAGGACATGCTCCGTCGCTGTCAGCTTTGTGTCGAAAGCGGAGGTGGACATGTTGAAGGTGTGGGTGCATAAAAGGGCAATGTTAGAAGAGATTCTTCTTGAATAATGTCCAGTCATTCCTAAAGAAAATCTGGTTTATCATACTGACTTTCACTAATTATCCTGCCTTGCACTGATTACCCAAACTTGCAAAAATGCGATTTGAATTTGTCATTTTCAATAACAATGTACTCGGTCATGTGTGACAGCAATGGGTCAATAAAGGTATCAATGGAAAGCTGAGGAGTTCCTCTTCTTTGGTACACTACATGTAAATTGTCAAACTAAATAACCTTGGCATATTAACCCCCTGAATTCGGATTACCTTTTTTTTGATACGCACTGTATTTACTATAATAATTATTTTCTTTGATGTTCCTCCTGTTCAAAGAATCGTTTTTCTTCTTATTAAACATAATTAGAAGATCCATACTTAACATAATATAATAAACCTCTACTCTTCCACATTACCAGGGCTTAAAATTGATGCCCTATCTAAACACCTCACTAGAGAACTCGACTTCCAGGAAAAACCAGAGAAGTTACTCTGGAAACCTGTGCCCAGTAAAATTCAAGGCTCTCTTCAGTGCGGGTGCCGGACTTCACCCGAAACGTGGAATATGTTTAAAGTTTGCATTTATTCTTAATTAAATAGAATGTGTGTCTTCTATGAAGTGCTGTGCTAGAACTGACCCGATACCTCTATTGTCCCTATACTTATACCCCTGACACTCCCATATTATATAACACCTCGTTAACCCCTAGCGTGCCATACCTGTGCAACGCTCGAAAGGGTAAGACAAATATTTCCCGCTATTCTTCGAACCGCAGGAAATGAATAGTCTTATCTATACCCAAATGATTCACATGATACACCTTCTCTGGTATGGCGATAGCGAAACACGCAGAGACCCTTATTAGAACAATGCCAAAGCAAGAGCTCCCTTCAGCATGATTAAATTAATACATGTTATTACTGTTAACCTTTACATCAACAATTCGTATATACAAATTAACTTGAAGTCTGAACTACAAGCCCAACCTTTGGGTAATTTCCAACTTTTTCTCCAAAGAATCTTCGATATAACCGTCCATACTCTCGTCCCTTTTCCACCGCCCGTGTCTTTTCAGACACCGGTCTGCTACCTGCATGTTAGCTGCGGCGGTTACACCACCCCTTCTCAGTGAATTTAAACCCAAGTTAAGGTTAGGCGCTACTGTATGCAACATCTTCAATACACATTCTCTGGTTCTCGTGTAGCTTAATTTCTTATCCTGATAAATTAGCTTACATAACTTTTTGGACCTAAATGCGGGCCTGAATAAAAAGGCATCGGTATCAGTAGTCATCTCTGCGACTGACATATATTTCGATAACATGCTGTACGGACATGCTGAGCTGACACCTTTTGCAATTAGAACTTCTTGGCCTGACCCATATTGGTCTGTCTTACTCTTGTGTATTATGATTTTGAAATAATTCTCTGAAAACATTATGTCGGAGCACCTTATGGAGCTCAGCTCATCGAACCTTAGAAAGCCGGCAAAAGCCGTCGTTATCATACATAAGTCTCCGATTATTAATAAATTTTTATTATCGACATATCTGTCGCAAAGCTCAATGATTACGTCTGGCGAAACAACGTCTTTCTTGATTGTCTTTTGTCCTGTAGTACGTTTAGCTGCTTCATGCAGGTTTCTTACAAATGCGTTGTTAGTCGGATCTGCCAGCCCGTTCATCTCATGGGCCCACTTGATTCCGTATATCGCCGATGATACGACGTGATGGGAACTTGCTCTGTCCAGTAGCTCTGTTATGTATACCGCCACGTGAATAGGTTCGGCTGGTATGGCCGAGTATCCGCCCTTGTCACAAAAACTCTGCCAGTTTCTGAAACTCCCAAAGTACTTCTTGACTGTATTGTTACTCTTCGATGCAAACATGTATGCGCACATCCTTTCCGTCAAACCTGTGTCCTCCACTCCTGCGTTGTGCAGCGCATCCTCAACGTTCCTTTTTAGGCCGATCCCTGTCATAAAATTAGAAATTCAAGTTTAACCCGAACTGACTTATTCATCAATTCACAGATTCAGAAAAACAACCTTTAATGCCATCATTTTAAATTTCAGAGGATTCTGGGCGAAAATACCGTTATTACCCAGCCCTTCTTTGATCAGATTTGTCTTTGGTAGTATCGTACTATCCGCTACGTATGCGTTGAATGCCCCGCCTTCATTAGTTAAAATCGGCCAAAATGGCGCCGATTTCCATACCGGAATTACCAATGTTCCGTTTGCCTTCTCTTTTTGCATTTTCTTGAGTGCCCTCATTATCAGTCTGGGAGGAGGTACCAACCAATTCTGATCCAAGGCCCAATTCTGACTGAACGCATCCACTCCCTCCGTTCTTGGGTTAAACCTGTCACACTGATTATTCAAATTTGAAGCAAATCTGTCAATTGTATGTTTGCCCCACTTCTCACTCAGATACCCGTAGACCCATGATTGCAATTGCCAATCATCGCTATCTGTTGTTCTGCTTAGTGCGTCTGCCTTAGCATTATGTTCTCTTTTAATCCACTCGGTTGTCAAAGAAATATTATTTTCTTCGCAAAACTGGTTAATACTTAATGAAACCTCGTTCAACCCCGACTTCTTGCTACCCGAGCTGAGAAGTGACTTAACGTTTTTATTGTCTGTGAAACATTTCACTTTCTTATTTTCTAGCTCATGTTTATTGGTTTTTATTACCCTTTGCACCGCCTCAGCCTCCCTCCATGTGGAGCTTTGCTGACTTTCCTGTACATTCCAGGATCCAATTACCTCCGTGCCTTCAACTAAGGCTCCCACACACAGGGAAACATATCCACCGTACCCGATAGCGGATGCATCGCTATGTATTTGGATTTCGGGTTCGTCTATCACCTCAATGCTTAAACCTTTGCCGTTCAAATAGCCGGCACTTTGTTTCCAATATTGTAATTCATTGTATGCATCATTGTCGACCAACACTGGCGCGTTCCAACTCGCGCACGTATCTATGCAACGATATACCGCTCTTGTCTTCAATCTAACCAATTTACCAACTGAATTAGTAAGAGAAATTATTTGCCCGACAATTGAGGCAAGAAACCTCACTGGTACTAGTTTACTCCCAGACGTGTCAATCTGATAAAAGAGCGAATCTAATACTGAATCCAACCTACACATCCTCTCCGCGGTTGCGTGCAATAACCCTGTTTCCATGTTCCAATTGAAACCTAACCAACTCATTGATTGTGAAGGTTGCCATTGGCACTTCTCGTGCGCTATCAGGAAGCCAAATTCTTGCAACGATGACCTTATGAAATTACTGAGTAAGCGTGTCTGTTCGGCTGTGGCACTACCTCCCAAACCGTCGTCTAGAAACATAATTATTCTGTACCCCAGTGACCTCCAAAAAGTCAAAACAACTCTGGTTAGCTTTGTAAAAATGTATGCTGCCGTAGCTAGGCCAAATGGCAGCACATTAAACTGATAAAATTGTGTCACCTCTCCCCTATTCCATGCGAAACCAAGATAGGTTCTATGGTTTTTTAAATATCTCGACGTGATGGTAAGCAGATTTCAAGTCGAATGTGAACAAAAAATCGCCCTTTTGAAACATTTGCTTAGCGACTGACACGTCCTCATACTTAAATTTGAATTGTATTAGATGAGAATTAATGTTCCTGCAATCTAGAACCAGCCTGGGTTTAGCGCTTTTATTGTAGGCAACCGTTAAAGGATTGACGGTATGAGGCGTTTTTGTCACCTCTGAAATGCATCCCTTTTCGAGCAATTTATTAATACTTTCCTCTACAAACCGTGGGTTATCCATTGCTGATTTGTTGTTTCTCAAATGCAATGAATTTGGTAAGGTTTTGAAAGGGATCATATATCCCTGGCTGATTACTGATCTTATATGAGCGTTAACACCTGCCTTATCCCATTGACTCAAATTCTTTTTCAAATTACCAGCCGGCGATATAGGATCGCTGGACGTTGATATGCCCGTGTTTAACACTGAATCAAAATCTCTGTATTTTACAACTTGCTCTGCATTTGACCCAATATTGCAACTACCAATACAATGATCAATTAGATCGTCACTTATCTTATCGGTCTTGGAATGACCCTTCTGTGGACACTCCCACTTCCAATGCCCCGGCTGGCCGCAACTGAAGCACGTTCCCGGCTTTATTCTTGCGCCCGATGCTGAACCTGATGTTGCTGTATGGCTAGCGGCTGGTTGTTGGGCAGATGATGGCCACGGCCCGAATCTTGTCGCCCATTTCCCCTTTTTGGCCTTCTCGAGCTTGAGCTTCCTTGAAGCTCTGGCCTCTGCGCGGTGCATCTTCTTTTCGTCGTCTGAGTCCGATGCTAGTGGATTTGCTTCGTACTCTTTGACCAGATTCCACCCCATTTCGGATGTGTCCGCCATCTTTATGAGCTTTTGTCTATGATTAATTAGAGTAATACCTTCAGCAATGTCCTTAGCCGCTTGCTGTACGTTCTTGCCTCCCTTGATGTTATTTTCTGCCTCTCTCAGCTTTGTGGTCACCTTAATGTTGAACTTAAATTGATCTTCACAGCTTTTTCTCTTGAACACATGGTTATCGTTTGTCAAAATACTATTTTGAATCTTGGCCAGTTGAGTATCAGAAATGTCTTTCTGACTATCGTTGATCCTACCCTCAAACGAGGCGAACTTCGCTGAAATCAGCTCGTCGAGCTTGTTCATTAGTGCTGACTGCGAGCTAATTACAGCAGATTGCACCCTTTCCTCGATGAAATTTGCTTGTTCCATTCTGTTATGAAGCGTGGGCCTAGAAATAGAAAGTGTGTCTTCTATGAAGTGCTGTGCTAGAACTGACCCGATACCTCTATTGTCCCTATACTTATACCCCTGACACTCCCATATTATATAACACCTCGTTAACCCCTAGCGTGCCATACCTGTGCAACGCTCGAAAGGGTAAGACAAATATTTCCCGCTATTCTTCGAACCGCAGGAAATGAATAAAGTAATCTATTGATGAAACATGAAATAAATGTTTCTAAAAAAAATAAAAAATAAATAACGACTGGAATGTCTCAAACACTTGTACATGCATGTAGTAGGCCTACAGCCATTTATTTCATAAGCAATTATTTTCTTCATAATAATACTGTGCAGATCGGGGACACAATTAAACAACTGCTTCTATTCAATAGTTAAATTCCACCATACAAAATGTAGAAAGTTGGTATTGTCTCCAGCTTTCATTGAAAGGTGGGTCCAGAATTTTACCAAAGAGTCACTGAAATCTCAGATTGTTGTTTTGTTTTTTCACCCTTGTGCCCCTGATCCACAACAAAATGTATGTATGACATTATGATCCATATTTTACATTAATTTTTTTTAAATTTATTTACTTATTTATTTATATACAGTAGGCCTATATAGCCAGAAGTCTATTACCTATGAAGTAATCCATACCACGACATTGTACTCCAAAAATGCGCGCACTCACGCACACAAAGAGCTTGGTTACGGCATGGAGGAAGGATGGTTACGGGTTTTGCTCTCCCTGCCCGGCCTGCTGTGGGGCATGGATAGGCGTTTGTTGGAATAATATGCCATGGAAAAGGTTAATTCAAATCATGTAGGTAATAGACTTCTAGTATTTAACCTATTCATTTATGCATATATAGGGATAGGGAAGCATAATGTACATGTACATGTACCTGCATGTACATCGTGTAATGAGACAAACATGATTAAAATTGCATAACACATGTAAAGGCTGTTAAACTTTATGAATATAATTATAAAACAATGTTGTATTATGCTGACAAAAATATGAATAAACATTAGAGTTCACTTGCAGTTTATTTCTTGTGTTGATATGTGCATCTTCATGTTCAGATTTGGTTCTCAAGTTCAGAATAATAAATGTTGTATTCAAATTGAAATCAAGTTCTATACAAAATTCCAGCTCATTTATGTCGAGGGTTACCTAGTGAACAGGCTATCTATAGTAAAATAAAATTGGTATGCAAAAATGTTGTGGCAAAAATAAAATTACAATGGATTTCACTACTACAGACCGAAGGATCTTCTATATTCAAAGTCCACAACCCACCCCAGACCGAGGGATCTCCTACATCCTAAGTCAACCACCGTACAACACTCCTGTTCCCCCACTCCTAGGATCCTAGTCCCACCAGTTTCCTGCCTGCACGCTTCAACGCACTAATCCTCGCAGCAGCATTTCCCAATGTCCGGCATTCTCCTGAAGACAATCGGAGTATACTGATCTAAACGTTGAGTTGTATAACTCCAGTTCGTTTCAGAACTAATTACTACTCATAATAGAGAATTTCACATGGTGTCACTGCAATTAGTCTTACTGTCATCTACTGCTTTACCTATGATCGCTTTCGGAAACAACTCAAGATAATGTTGTGTGGTAGATTTCAGCACGGTATCAACCGAGTGGACCTGGCCGATGAATCAGCAACACATAACGCATCAATGCAAACTACAGAGGGGAATGCTGCAGTATTCATAACGGACAATTGAGGGTCCGGGAAACATACCCTGGGAATTAGAGAACTAGAAATTGCATCGTTATGTCCTCCTTTAACCAGGTCTCGGCCTTGAATTGGTGCACCTTAAAATTGTTCCCGTAAAAATTTGTATATTCTAATGGAAACTTCCCACTTGTGCCCTTTACCAAGGAAAGTGGCTTTTTAATTTGCTCCTGTAAGAATGAAATTCCACGCTTGATGTACATGGGTCATTCCACCAGGTTGGAGCAAGTTTTGTGACATATAGTGTCCTTGTTACATGTATGTAGGTAGATGTACCATATAAAATAAAAAATGCTTCCATATAAGTTAAATTCAACCATTCAAAAGTATAACATTGACTGGCATTGTCTTTATAATCAACTTGTGAACAAATTGTCTCCAGATACAACTTTCATTAAAAGGAGGGTTCAGAATGTTCCCATAGAGTCACTGAACTCTCTGATGTTTGTTGTTCACCTATTGCCTCATTATATGCCCCAATCCATAAGAAACATAGACCTTTAATAATAATAATGTATAGATTTATATAGCGCACGTATCCACCAACTAAGTGGCGCTCAAGGCGCATTATATTATTATCCCTGCTCATAAGGCTCATAAGGCTCATAAATCATTCCTGAAACCATCTCAGCTCCCTGGGGAGTATACAGCTCAATTGCTGCCATTTCTAGCGCATATAGAGCAAACCATCTCTGCCTTCACAGGTACCCATTTAACCCCTGGGTGGAGAGAAGCAATTATGGTTAAGTGTCTTGCTCAAGGACACAGGTGTCACGGCCGGGGCTCGAACCCACACTCTGCTGCTGGCAACACCAGAACTTGAGTTCAGTGCGCTAGACCGCACGACAATCCACTTTACGTGCATTATACAACACACGGGACCTACGGCTTTACGTCCCATCCGAAGGACGAAGCAATTATGGTTAAGTGTCTTGCTCAAGGACACAGGTGTCACGGCCGGGGCTCGAACCCACACCCTGCTGCTGGCAACACCAGAACTTGAGTTCGGTGCGCTAGACCGCTCGGCCACGACACTCCATTAGTGTGTTTCAGTGAAGAAAAACAAGTCACACTATTTTTTGTGTTCGGAGATAAACTTTTATTCTGACTGGAGATCAACAGTAATACATATGAACTTTTACAAATAAAGAAAGGGAGAGAGCGTTTGTGGAGTTGTTGTTTGCTGTGTGTTTGAAAACAGAGTGGTCTAACTTGACGTATGGTAAGAATACTTGTTGGACTGACTATCCCCAAAGTAATAAAACTATAGACAAGAAGTCTGAGAGCAAAGCTTAAAGTGATGACATGTGGTGAAGGTAGGTCAAAGCAATAAAAGTGGACCTTGAAGTGGTTATCAATTACGAAGCTTGGCAATACAGGGTCAAATAGTACAACAAACACTGAGAATACTGTATGGGAAAGTATACAATGGATTAGAATTACAAATGTTTCTATGTTTACATGGAAGGAAACACGACAGGCCTACCACAAAAGTATTCACATTATACTTTCATTTATTTTAGAGATGATTCATTTACTTATTAATTTATTTATAATATGTATTGTATATTTGTACTGTGTATGTATTGTATATATTTAAGTGACATCTATGATGTACATGTACGTGCCAGCACACAATATTCCATAAATAGTGTACACTGTACCTGTATGTTCATTATGTAACCAGACAAACATGATTAATAATGCGTGACACATGTAAAGGTTGATGCAAAATAACATTACATGTAGGTATGTAACTTTATGAATATAATTATATTTTTGAATTTTAACCTTGATGGATTACAATGTATGTGGCGTTCTCTAGGTAATGCCTTATCTAAGTGGAGGGGAGTGTAATGGGATAACTATACATGACTGCATATAGTACATTACACAAGGATCCTGGTATTTAAGACAACATAACAAGTTAACGTTATTAACAAAGGCGAAGACCACTGTCTCTGAAATACTGCTTCCGGTGCACCTTTTGTTTGTGGGTTAAGGTACCCAGGGTCCGAGATAAATCAATATAGGCCTATTTCAGGTAATTAAGAGGGGTTGCCCCGACTGCCCTGCTAAATTCCCTTGGACACTCCATTCCATATTCCCTTGTATCCAATTCCATATTCTATTGGTTCTCACATTCCTTTGGACTCAATTCCATGTTCCCTTGAATTCGATTTCCCCCGTTCATGTCCAACCCTGTTCGATGATCCACTGATCCAATGATACTGGTCTGCTGTGTCCATCCAATAAGCTTGGTGCTGTACTGTAGCCCACTACTGCAGGTATTCCTCATCGAGGCTGAACACTACCCATCTGTTTTATATCAGTACCAAAGAAAGGCTACTGACATGATGTCACAATATTTTATTTCTGCACGATTGAACATCAATAAAACCAAAACACAAACCCTTTTGCTACAAGGCCCTGACAGTGGTGGGGGGTAGGGGGGTAGGGGTGTGCCAGGATTTCTTTTGGACACTTAAAACCATGTCTTGTTTTGGTTAAGATTCCATTTAATTACCATGTAAATAAACAATTTTACAGTACATACTGTTGTTTATAATGCACAGATAATACTGTGTACTGTGATGATGTAGATTATATAGTAAACTTTTAATTTCTGAGATTTCTTCTTTGTTTAGAAACAAAATTAATTAACAAAAAAAGAATAAAAATAAAGTTAGAATACAATTTCACATCAAAAAGATTCTCCCAACTATGAGAAAGACAACTGCCTTCTATTGATGAGTATGTTTTTTTCAAAACATTACAAGCAAACTGAACTAAAACTCGATGTAATTAAAGACCTTTTAGCAGGGCTGGAATTGGCCAATCAATAGCTATCAATCAAAAAATCACTTATTGTCCAATCAGATTTGTTGAATGTTCAGACACATGTAGACTGGTTCCGTCTTTATCCTCAAGAATAGATACAGGCTCCGCTGTACCTTTCAAAGGATTTCGTCGGATACGTTGTGCTGAAGATCTGACATCACGATTTTAGACTGGCATGCTAGCTCCCAACCAAGGTCAAAGTTGAATCTCCGGGAAACATGGCAGCCAGACAGTCAGCATCTGGTATAATTCACAAGCCTCTAAGCGTGACGTCAGATCTTCTGGTTAAGACACATGTTGCACACAAAATAAGCACATGATATGACACCATTATCGTCAACAAGCTTTATACTAGACTAGTCTTTTTGTACACACGCAAATGTTTGAATTCTTACTGTAAAAGGGGCGGGTGAGATCAACAGGCCAATGATCATGGACACTGATTGACAGCAAATATGATTGCAGATTGACCAATCACCATGTCTTACAATGAATTGCTTGCATCGTTGTGTACCCGGAAGAAGGTTGTAAGCAATAAAATGGCTCCTTTGAGAAAAGAAGCAGGGCATAACTGTTATATATTTGTTGCTAGAATTACTCCCAAGACATGTTTTTCCATTCCCATGCGGAATTTAACTTTATTACAATGACTTATAAATGGCAGAAAAACGACCAAACTTTCACACTCAGTTTTCTTGAAACACAATTTTGCACATTAATTGCTTATGACCTTTTGCTGGTCACACTTTCGTTACGTCCTTCTTCCGGGCACACAACTACATTACCCTAAAGAACATTTAAGGCCCAAAAAACAAATGCCTCCGGTTTCTGGTCATAGGTCAGCTTCATGACGCCCTTTTGTTTGTTTTTTTGGCTAATCTTTTTTCTTTTTTTTGCCAACCAGTGAAATATTTGATGCATGTATACGCAGTTTTTGGAACCAGACCAAATTTCCCAAATCGGGCAAATGTTCATGCCCCTGAATCACAGCACAGCAGAATTCCTATCGCATGATCCAGCAATTTTGGCTGCAATTAGACAACATTTCATAGCAAAAGAAAACAAATGCTGATACACGGAACCAGAAACCGGATACATTTTTTGGGGGGGGGGGGGGGGCATAAACAAGATAAAAATGATGGTTGTGTATGATACAGTTTTACATTGTACAAATGTAGAAATGAAACTTACACAGATATGCTATTAAATGATAAATGAGCAGTTTGAATTCCATTTTTTTGTTGGCATTTGATTATGGTTTCATTGTTTTTCTTTTGTGTGAAGGGCTTTACAGTCTGTGAAATGCTGTGTCTGCAAGATGCTGGTTTATATAATTAACAATTTGGAGTATCAGGGGAATTTATGCTAGTGTCTGAATCTGGAAGAGGTTGTCCACACTTAAAATTTCTGTAACTCCAATGTTACTCAAAACCAAACTTGTAACAAACAAAATTATATTCTACTTTCATGAATACATCATCATTGAATACAGAAAAACACCTGTCAGCCCGACAAAAGTCGTCATTAGCACACATGCAGCCCCGATCTGCCATACCATCCCAATCTCCTGCTGCCCCCTCCATCTGGAGTGGTTCAATCCCATTGCATTGTGTCTCCTGGTGCGACCCCTCAGTATGTGGTTTAACCATAATGACATAGAGGTGTTAAGCATAGTGTCCCCAGGCAGACGGTAGAATTTGTTGAGTGTTTTTCTCTCATTCTGTTTGCGAAGTGCTATTATGCGTGGAAACATATCTTGGATTGCAGCTGTCAGCTCTGTAGGGAAACAAAATTCTGATTTTTAAAAAAAAAATTATCGGACTGTCTAATGTAACATGTTTTAACTTAACTTTTAAATAAGACATGAATTGAAAACTCATAAGCATATAAAAACGGACTAAAATTTAAAAAAAAAACAAAAAAAAACAACACCTTTCATTAATTTATTCAATTTGCTAAATATTTGTGCTACTGTAGATGTCTCATTTAAAATCTCAAAAGGTTGGTGATCAACTTAAATCAACATTTAAAGATGTATCTTAACAACAACTTTCATTATTTTTACGGTTATTTGCTATTTAACTAGATGTGAACACAAATGCTGTAAAATGCTCAAAATATTTGTGAGAAACATATTTTACAGTCAATATGTTCCAAAATGATTTTTTGGTGGGTGCTGCCATAAATAAAGTTTTGCACTTTTTACATTCACAACTATTTTATGAAATATCTCATTTCAAAGTATTTGTATTCCTTTAAAATGGGACATTGTCAACGTTCTAAAGAAAACAAAAATATCCGGAAATTGTCAATACAACATGAGCGATAAAACTTTAAATTGACTCACAAAGTAAAACTAGCTTGGGCACTGAATATATCCTACAACTCACCATCATGTGCCTTGACGTCCTGAATAACAGTTCTGCACAGGGGGCATGGTGTTGTTGATGACTGAAGAGCCTGGGCCAACTGGCGCAGGCAAGGCTCACAGAAGATATGCCGACATGGCAGGCAGATGTAAGGATTGAGGTACATGTCCAGGCACACAGGGCATGTGGTGGCTTCACGGAGGGACATACCGGATTGTTGGATCCCTAGGAGGGCCATGATCTTTTGAGAGTCACAGTCAAGATTCTGAAAGAAGTAAATGGTAACTGTCAGGCCTGGAATTTCACAGACGCCATGGAAGCCATGGCCTCCATTGGCCTAGTGTTGGCTTTGGTGCCATTTAAAAATGTTCCCATAGACATTCTGATGTATTGTAATGGAAGTGTCTTTAACTCAGAAAAAGTGGTCTTGCCAATACAAAAATGAAATTCAAGGCTTGAATTTAAAAAAACAAAAACAATATGTACCGAGCTAACACGGAAATGTCCAAAGCAGCAATTACATCATTATTTGTATGTTACACACAGTTGGAAGTCAATGATAGTACAATGCAACAGAGTTGTTCACCGAGGCATCTTATTCCTAAATAAAAAATTGTGTTGTAATGGCAGAAGCAGTGTTACCTTTTAATTCATTTACACAGTTATCATCCGAAAGTTAGCTTGATGTGAAGTTGGTTAAATTACCAATAATATTGAACAAAAAATCTAATGCTCTCATCATTTCAAAGAAAACACTTAAAGAAATATGCACATTTGTTGCAATTTTTGCTACAAAAATTGTGAACATGCTTTTCCCATGAGTTAGAGACTACGCAATGAGCAGAAAATCTCACAGAGTGAGCATGGTCGAGCGGTTTGTTCTGAGTCGTCAGAATGTGGGTTCGAATCCCAACTGCAACCACGGTGCTTGTGTCCTTGAGCAAGACACTTTACCATAATTGCTTCTCTCCACCCAGGGGTAAATGGGTACCTGTGAGGGCAGAGTTGGTTGTGTTTGATTAGCCCTATATGCGCTGTAATGGCAGCAATTGAGCTGTAAACTCCCCAGGGAGCTGAGATGGTTTCAGGAATGATTTATGAGCCTGATTAGCAGGGGTAATAATATAACGCGCCTTGAGCACCAGTTTGGTGGATACGTGCGCTATATAAGTCCACATTATTATTATTATTATTATTATTATTATTATTATTATTATTATTATTATTATTATTATTATTATTATTATTATTATTATTATTATTATTATTATTATTATTATTATTATTATTATTATTATTATTATTATTATTATTATTATTATTATTATTATTATTATTATTATTATTATTATTATTATTATTATTATTATTATTATTATTATTATTATATACTCATGCACAGAAGCAGATTTGCCGACATTATCAATGCTGTGCAGTCCCTGAAATACAATACAGTCCAATTTATGGCAGAATCACCTGTTCTTCCATCAGTAAATCAGCATCCTCTGTCTTCTTCCCTTCTCTCCACTTCTCTCGTCTGCGAAGCTTCCTTCGCTCGCTCTTCCTGCGGTTCTTCTCCTTCTTCTGGGTCCTTAGGATGGCCCGCTGCAAGGAGGCTGACATGCCCTGGGCATCAGAAGTCTCATCATCCTGGGTATCATTATCTGCATCTGAATTTCCAGAAGCTTTTATGTAAAAGAAAATGATATTTATATATTTAATATTTAAAAAAATATATATAAATTAAATCGGGAGGGTGGCCTTAGCTTTCGATCCAAACCGGACCTTCATCAGAGGCTTTGACAAAGTACAAACATAAAAAACACATGTATCCATTTATAGGGAAAAGGGAAAGCAAAGGATCATGGGGCGGGATCCAAAAAGGCGGGAAAATAGTAGCCAATTAAATATAAGCATCAGTCTAGAAAAGCCAATAGGAGTATCAGAAGTGAACAAAGGAGGGATTATTGAGCCACAATAAGTAGATGTGGCGGCTTGTGGTAAAGCTAGGGTAAAGGAGGGATTATTGAACCACACAATAAGTAGATGTGGCGGCTTGTGGTAAAGCTAGAGTAAAGGAGGGATATATATATTCTTTGTCTTCTGACAAAAAAAATATTTAAAGGCAATGTACTGCTGCAGTTTTTACCTGATTACATAATTACATATTAATTATCTACATTGTTTTATGCGAAGTTGGTAAAGGTACTAACCAATCATCCTGAAAGATTATTCAGTTGTACCTGTAAGTGCTTTCATAAATGAGAAACAAACAATTTGCAAGATTAAAATGATTGACATTTGTGGGATTAACCCTAACCCCCTAGGTATTATGGCTAGGAACCTTCCTGAATCCTCCAAAATCCATCAGTGCACGTTTGGAAACATGCCCTTATCTTCAAAATGCACCATGCATTTTCGTTGATCTTTCATATTCTGAACTTATGGCCTGTACTTCTTTGCCAGGTAGTAATTTTGTCCCATTTGAAGAGGTGAAAGTACCCGTTTCCAACGGGGCTGAATTTTCCCAAAAAAGTGCCCCTTGGAGGATTTTGCAGGATGTGGGGTGGTTAGGGTTAATTCCTTGTACATGTATATGAATTTTCTGTATATAATTGTATATGACTGTATAGGAATTTTTACTACAACCTCATCAAATAATTGGGAACTACTAATGAAAGCACATATCTTGTCATCTTCATTTAAGGGAAGGTACAACTTGATAACTTAGTTGAACAAAGTGCTCATTTATGTCTAATCCCTACGACCCCCATTGAAAAAATGCCAATATTTGGGGAAAAGGGACATCTTTGATCCTTACCATCCTGTTGACAATCCACGTCTAGTTCATCCTCAAGATAGTTCATACTGTTGTTATCCCTTGAGGTCAAGGATTGCTCCCTGCTGGTCTCTCGCTCGAGCTCTGTCAAGAGCTCATCAAGAAAATCCTGCCATGTCGGGGAGGGGGAATAAGTGCCGACCACCACAGAGGTGTTGGCCTGTTCTGATTCACTCTCATCATGTGAATTTCGGTTGTCCATTGATTGTCTCTCAGCATCTTGAGTTTGTCCTGACGGGCTTTCACTGTATGAGATCTGGTTGTTGGTCGAGCTTGAATGAATACTATTTTGTTGCAAACTGATATTTGATGATGCTGAGCTTCCTGATGTTTCTGCCAGCTGTTGTGAACTGATGGAATTATTATGTAAAGTGTCCCATTCAGAATCACTAGCAAACATATCTTCTGGCCCATGGACATACTCAATGCCACCGTTCTTTGTAACAGATTTATTATGCATAGAAGTGCTGGAGCCAGACCGAGGTTTTTCATCAACAGGGTTTGCCTGAGAAGTGCCACAAGGTCTGTTCTTCGAATGTTCAGAGTTTTTATGGTCAGGCCTGAACCTGGCATGACTATCTGAAGATGAGGATGTATCTCTACTTGATAGTAGATTAAATGATACTGACTCATCCACGGCAACCTCATCAAAACCAACATAGATATTTGATCTGCCGATGCCTGAACTGCTAGTAGTAGTGCTAGGAAGTCCTAGTGGTGCAAAAACTTCGGATTGCTTGTTTACGGACGGTTTGAGCGATTCTCCATCATAGACTTCACACTGGCTACCAGTCTGCGCATTCCCACCCTTTCCACATATGGGATCTCCATCGAAATTCACACGCCTACTGGGTTTGGCATCCAGCTCGTGTGTACCCAAATACCAGCAGCCATTGGGAAGGGTACCATCCCCATCTGAAAGAGAGCTAATCCTGTTCGTCTTAGAATCCTCTTCCAGACTGTCATCTGATGAAGCTGTTGTCCCATGATCTTTGACCTGCAATCCCTGCACCTGGTTAATACCTCTTAGTGTGGCTAGTACAGAGTTGGGCGTTTCACGATCAACGCGACTGCTGATGATCTGAACACAGGACCAAGCCCCCTGTCGATCCTGATGGTGTCTTATACTTGGGGTCAAGAAGTCAAATGACCCAAGGCGACCTCTGCACTTTGGACAGGCTAGTTTTCCTCTCGTCCAGTCAGCCTGTAAAAATGAGTGATAAATATTTCAGGAATAAAAGGTTAATTTGTTTGCAGACAATGTACATTTACATACCTCAGTATCCGAGAGTACACGTACCCTTAATTTCCAGTTCAATCCTTTGTTAATATTGGAGGAACACGATATGAACTTTTAATTTCTTTTGATTATTTGACCGATTAAATTAATAAATAACAAAATCTGGTCAGATCTAATCGCGTAATGCAGGCATTTTTCTTTTTAGCCGGTTTGACCTTAGCCCTAACCTTCCCAAATTCTCCAAAATCCTCTTTGCTAAAGTGAAGGATTTTGAAGGATTGAGGATACATGCTACATGCTCTTTGCTCAAGTGAAGGATTTTGGAGGAATGAGGTTATTAGGCATACTTGCCTTTCCTTGGTACATGTACATCCATGTTTGTTGTAGTGATTACAAGGTCAGTGCTTGGGTCAGTGGACACTGTTTATTGCTCCATGCATGCAGGGAGGGTCCCTGGCCATGTACATGTATCACAGATTAGAAACACATGTTTGTTGTAGTGATTGCAAGGTCAGTGCTTGGGTCAGTGGACACCGTTTATTGCTCTATGCATGCAGGGAGGGTCTTTGGCCATGTACATGTATCACAGATTAGAAACACATGTGTGCATACATGTCATGTGCTTTCTTTACTACTGAAGGATTTTGGAGGATTTGTGTAAGCAAATGGGCCTAGGGAGTTAGGGTTAAGTGTTCCTTGTACCTCCTCAATTGCTGTCTGGATCCATGATGGTATGGCGTCATCGCTGATGTACCACAGTGTACCCTCACCACCAGGTCTTTGACACCTATGAGTCAAATCTGTCTCTGCATTACCCACAGCAGATTCAGTATGGAGAACACTGTCTTCACTGAAGAGGAAGTGTCTACACTTTCGACACTTGAAGGAAGACTGGTAATTATGTTCCTCTGTTCTGGTTGCCATTATTGTTGAACGAATCTACGACTGGACGCAGGAATAGTTTGCTGTATATCAATTAAGAACAGAGTTTGTTTGTTAAAGGGAGTGGACACCTTTGGTAGTTACACAATTAAAAAATTAATATCTAATAACTTAAGTTGGTGATGGTAGCAAATATCCTGGGAAATTATTCCATCTGACAATGCTGGCATTTAAGAAAAAATGTATATTACCTATTTGAAATTTGTGAATTGTAGAAATTTGAAATTTGATAATTTTAGACTGAATGTAAACCAATCTGAATGCCTTTTTTTTCTTGTTAAAGACACAATCAAATAAGCTGAACCATGCTCCATGTAGTGTAGTCTCGTTGTACCTCCTAACACTAATCCCATAAACTGTGTGCACAGCTAAATCTTTTGGGTCCTATAATTTCCAAGTTCAATAAAATTTAGTTGTTTGAAGACCATGTACCTTTTTCTGCAAAAATATTGAACCGATACACTAGCAAATTATAATGTAAAAAAACAAAGAATTAATTTCACATTTAAAATAATGGCTCACCAAAATGCCGCATCATTTTTCCGGTGTGCTAGTTCAAACAATTCAATGTTGACACGTTCAAGACAGTGATGACATCATTGTTAACTGCCACGATGACCCTGTTTACATTTGAACTAGTGCACCGAAAAAACGATGCAGCATTTTGGCGAGGCAGCTGGGATTGTAAGGTTCATGTAAGTTGTTTCATTATAATTTGCTGGTATACTGGTTCGATAATTTTACATGGTCTTCAGACAACTGAATTTGATTGAAAAATGATTTAGCTGTGCACACAGTTTATGGGAGACGATGTAGCATTGTATGATGAGGTATGACGAGACTAAAACACTACCGGTACATGGCACTAGTTACACTGCAACAGCATGCAAGGCATAGCTCTGTTAACCCTAACCTTCCCAAATCCTCTGAAATCCTCTTTGCCAAAGTGAAGGATTTTGGAGGATTGAGGTTATTAGGCATACTTGCCTTTCCATGGTACATGTACATCCATGTTTGTTGTAGTGATTGCAAGGTCAGTGCTTGGGTCAGTGGACACTGTTTATTGCTCCATGCATGCAGGGAGGGTCTTTAGCCATGTACATGTATCACAGATTAGAAACACATGTGTGCAGACATGTCATGTGCTTGCTTTACTACTGAAGGATTTTGGAGGATTCAAGTTATGTGTAAGCAAATGGGCCTAGGGAGTTAGGAAGGATTCAGGTTATGTGTAAGCAAATGGGCCTAGGGAGTTAGGAAGGATTCAGGTTATGTGTAAGCAAATGGGCCTAGGGAGTTAGGAAGGATTCAGGTTATGTGTAAGCAAATAGGCCTAGGGAGTTAGGAAGGATTCAGGTTATGTGTAAGCAAATGGGCCTAGGGAGTAGGAAGGATTCAGGTTATGTGTAAGCAAATGGGCCTAGGGAGTTAGGAAGGATTCAGGTTATGTGTAAGCAAATGGGCCTAGGGAGTTAGGAAGGATTCAGGTTATGTGTAAGCAAATGGGCCTAGGGAATTAGGAAGGATTCAGGTTATGTGTAAGCAAATGGGCCTAGGGAGTTAGGAAGGATTCAGGTTATGTGTAAGCAAATGGGCCTAGGGAGTTAGGAATGATTCAGGTTATGTGTAAGCAAATGGGCCTAGGGAGTAGGAAGGATTCAGGTTATGTGTAAGCAAATGGGCCTAGGGAGTTAGGAAGGATTCAGGTTATGTGTAAGCAAATGGGCCTAGGGAGTTAGGAAGGATTCAGGTTATGTGTAAGCAAATGGGCCTAGGGAGTTAGGAAGGATTCAGGTTATGTGTAAGCAAATGGGCCTAGGGAGTTAAGAAGGATTCAGGTTATGTGTAAGCAAATGGGCCTAGGGAGTAGGAAGGATTCAGGTTATGTGTAAGCAAATGGGCCTAGGGAGTTAGGAAGGATTCAGGTTATGTGTAAGCAAATGGGCCTAGGGAGTTAGGAAGGATTCAGGTTATGTGTAAGCAAATGGGCCTAGGGAGTTAGGAAGGATTCAGGTTATGTGTAAGCAAATGGGCCCAGGGTAAGCACTTGCAAATCCGCGTGAGGGCGCTGCGTGAACGTCCTAACTTTTTAGTGAAAGACAATTTTTAACCCGGATGACCTGTTCATCGCATGTGACTTCCCCTCGAAACGGTGGTTAAAATTACTTTTGCGGAAGCGCAGTACGTGTTTTAGTGGCCATTTCCACTCTACATAACATTCTCAATCACGTAACTGTTTTTCTCACCTCTCCGTGATTTCATGAGATCTCCAGAAGTGTCGAAATTTGGGTATTTCCGTGGATTTTTTGACCCTTCTATCACAATAATGATAAGTCAATCCGATGTTTCAAGTTGATATACTTAAAGAACAATCTGTAGTTTTTATGTGTTTCAGGCGATGACGTTATATTCCATGCGGTTTGAAAGTTACTAGAAGATTTTTGGAGGTAGTACTTTCAAAGACGAAGCGGGCGGCCATATATTTTTTTCTGTAAACGGCTGCAAAATCACTCTCAAAAATGGTATAATATCGCTTTTTTTGATGAAATAATTGTATCTTATGGGGTTATGGGATGTTTATTAGTCATATTGAACGTTTTAAATAACGGATGGTTGATATTTAATAAAATATGGATGGATTTTAAATCGCCACGGATCAATCCAATTTGGTCATCTCTAGTGCAAATATGATAATTAGGTAGTGGCTATGCTAATGACGTCACGTGACTCCCTTGCCTTGCTCTGATTGGACAAGATCGATGTATTTATTGCAAATAGCACACTGATTGGTTTATTTTTTTATGAATGAAAAGTTTGTTGGGTCAAAAATGTGCTAGTGATAAAGCTATGGAGCGGGTGTGAGACATTTAGCCCGATTTCGGCATATTTGGATAGCTGTAACTTTCCTCAAGATGGTCTGATGTTGGTCATTTATGGCTTAAAATAACGTTCTTGGGGAGCTTTATTGAAATCATCACATTTTGAACTGTTCCTGACATTTTGAATTTTTTTTGCAAGTACCTACCCAGGGAGTTAGGAAGGATTCAGGTTATGTGTAAACAAATGGGCCTAGGGAGTTAGGAAGGATTCAAGTTATGTGTAAGCAAATGTCCCTAGGGAGTTAGGAAGGATTCAGGTTATGTGTAAGCAAATGGGCCTGCCCTAGGGAGTTAGGGTTAACCATGGAGGAAGGAAATCAATTCCATCCTCCATGGTTTAACATACATGTAGCCCCAAGTGAGCCCACCCCATTGATAATGTTGAGTTACGATAATTTGAACTGCAGTCAGGGGAAATCTTCCGTCATGTCTGTAAAACCATATTTACATTTGTCAGCTAGCAGCCTCTAGCATGTCTAGAGGGCGCTGACACCATAAATAAGGAAAGAATGTCAAACCATGGAGGAAGAAAGAGACCCAACCACCACTTGTGCACAATGTCATTTTTAGAAGACGACAAAATGGCCAACATCTCACTGGATATGCCTACACTCATTGCTCAAAATCTAACTATAAGTTAACTGTTGTTTATGTTAGGCCTACTACTAGTACTACAAGTACAACTTACAAGTTAATTAGTTTTGAAATTCAGCATTGAAATTCAGCATTTTACAAGAGAATCCTTCACGGAAACAAACGGAAACACAAAACTTCTAATTTCATTTGTAAGTTACTGTCCAGTTGATGATATATCCTTAGGTGCGTCATTTAGGGTAAATTGAGGATACATGAATGATGTAGAATAACCCCAAAATGATGAAAACCTCAACCTGAGCTGTGTGCAAACATGAAATTCATAACGTTAGGCCTAGCCGGCTAGGGACATTTCTTACCCACAAAATTTTGATGATGACACTTTAATTTCTGCATCACGGTAGGCCCCTCTTTAGGTTATTATTTAGTGGTATATACCCACTAACGTTATACAACTACAATATTTGATGATTCATTCCACTGATCTTTAAAACATTCCTACTTCCTTCCTCCATGACCAACATACTTTGGTCAGCAGAAGTACAAAATTCCACAGTTTGTGACAATTGCGCCCTCTCGTGTCACAGCTAATCATTTTTACACGTTTCAGGCTGGTTCCCGGTAGTTCACTCAGAGTTATGTGTGCAACAGATGCGTTTTATAATCAGACCGTGCCTAGCCTCTAATGAACAATGTGTGAAACACATTACTGCACGCCCATTCATATAACCCCATGGGATCCGAAACGCCTGCGAATGAACGGGTTAATTTTATTTTTAGGAGCCACTACGGCTTCAAGAATTGTTTTAATTCCCATTGTTGATTCAATCATTCGTCAGACAATAAGGTATTTATGAGCCCTTCACATAAAGCAGTGTAGCATCCTCTTCTGTGGTCTGGAAAAGCCTCTTAAAAGACGGTAGGTGTCTTTAAAAATTAGCTGGGTATTGATTGAATATTTGTAGAGTGAATCATTCCAGTTATTTATGTCATATTGTACAGGATACAATACATGAAACGACAGGATACAATACATGAAACGACAGCGCATGTTTTGCCATTTTTGTGACAGGAGGAATAGATATTTTAATGGGTACAGAAGAGAAAACAGTATTCACAGGTGTTTTATTTTATACAGCTAAAAGTCTTTCATTCAAGTTTTCTATTTTGTTATACTTTTATATTATTAATAACAAAATATTAACACTAACAGTTAGACTAGAGACAATAAGCCTTATTGCTATAGCACTGAAGCAACTGCTGCAAAGCATACAGGGATACAAAAAGGGGCATCTGTTTGGCGCAGCTTTTGTGACGTCAATAATATTTTGTTTGTCCGCGCTGCACGCAGTGGCGCTGTTGCGCCCACAGACATCCCACAATTCCTTGCAGCTGCTATTATTAGCGATAAGGCTTATGACGTTAGGGCCTACCTAACGTTAAATAAATTGATTAACTTTTAAGGTACATGTAAAGGGAAGGTACAACATGGGTATCTGTAAATGTAGTGTTATAAAACTTATAGGCCTCTACCTTAACAGAGATGCCAACATTTACGATTTGGGCGTAGAGTCCAATTACGATTGTACGATCCTTGTATCAATTTTTGGCCAGCCACGAAACCAGCGATGTAAATAGGCAGTTTCATGAAAATTTGAAGTTGCTTCAATGCTTTTAAATGGCATATCACTGGATAGAGCAAAAAATTAGAAAGAAAATGAGGGGTCAATGGTCATGATAGGTTAACCATATGCAAAGTTACGAATTTTTGTTGATTTAAATATTTGGTCATTTTAAGAGCCAGTTTAATTTGAAAAGTTGTGACCGAATTTGCCTGCAATGTATCCTTGTAAAGTGTCTATATAGAATGTCCCCCTTTTATAACAAAAAAATCACATTGAATACCAAAATCCACCTGTGTGTGACACCCTGATTCAGCATGCGTGACACCCCGATTCAGCGTGTCAAATCGCCGATAGTGGTGATTTTTATTATTTATTTGCCGTCGGGTCATTTTGCGCAAGTTGCACTGTTTTTGCGCCAACGTTACAGTTGGCATCGACTGACCAATTAAGATAACCACGATGTGTAGTATCCATTTATCGACACTAGAAGTGACTACATCCGTAGACTACCCTTTATATTAGTATTTTACCATGAAAGTTGGACAAGAAAATCGTAAAAACTTACAGAAATTCAGTTGCCTGTATCTGTATTTCCATAACGAAAGGTTTGTCTTGTTTGTCTTGTACCAACCTAAAATCTTTCGCTTGTGCTCTGTTCACGTTCTTGATCTCGAGAACGTGAACAGTTCACTTCCAGTTATAGGGAGCTCATAATTAACAAGCTTGTTTTATATGAGCCCCCTCCATATCATACCACTCGTATCTATTATTCATGATTATCACTTCTCTTATTAATTTTGCTTCTTTTGTTTTGTTATAATAATTTGTTTGCTACCAATGTTATTGATATGGAAATAAAATGAATTGAATTGAAAGGTTTCCCGTCGCTGATTTTTTTTTTATCGACTGCATAATTTAGTGCTCATAAAATGGCGTCCAGGAAAACATTGAAGCCTCAGGCCTCATCAGCGTAACCAGGCGCTAGCGATATTGCGCCTATGCATTTTCACACGTACTATCGGGCGCGTCAACGAACTTTCGGCGGGTCACAACTTCGACAAAAAAAGGCATGAAAAATAGCGCCACCATCGGCGGTTTGCGTGAAACTGCCTAATGTAAAGAACCACATGTGTTTACGGCACGCGCACCGTAGTTTATCAGCCGTTTACATGACGAAAACCTTTCGTTAGGCGAATTACTCTTTTTCAATTTGGAATGTTGGCATCTCTGCCTTAAGGATAGCCCCCATTCTAGGGCCAATACACTGGACTCCCTCCATATCCTTGGCCCTAGCCCCACATGTACAAAAATGGAGGTATTTTTTATTTTTTTTAAATTTTTTTTTCCAGCTTTTGATCTGCTAATTATTACAACCTAAAACTTAGTAAAATAGGTAACCTTGCCCAAGCAGACACTTGTTGGCATAAAATCCATTATTCTGGGATATCTCACTTTCATGAAATCACAAAAAATAATTTAATAAAAAAATCTCACTTTTAGCAATAAACTTTATGCCAAAAGTGTCTGCTTGGGCAAGCTTACCTAACACAACATTTTAGATTGTAATAATAATTAGCAGATCAAAAGTTGAAAAATCATTCCTTTTGGAAAGAATGTTGTATCCGACCGCCACTTTTTAAGGGTTTTTGGGGAATTTTTTTACAACCACTAACCAGTTAAAAAATTATTCTATCGATTTTTGGTGGTACAGAAAGTGAAAACTATCTTTAAAATCACCTTTATGATGGTTTTCGCACTTTATTTCCCTTCTAAAAAATCTTCCCCTTCAGAAAATAGAAGGATCCTATTATACATGTAGTTGCCACTGCGCATGTACAATAACCGTGTTGGTTACTTATGGGGGAGTTGACAAGATCAGACTGACATGACAAGAAGTCATCTTACCAAAAATGCTTGATTTTTCATGAAATAAATATCCTAGAATCATTTGAAATATATGTCCATCATCATCATCCATACATGTATGTTCTCCACCTTACTGGGTAGGTAAGATTACATTATTGGTTATATTGAATGAGAAAAAGTGGTGGTCGGATACGACATTCTACCCCTCCTCACGGCTGTTTCATTTACATAGCCCCGTGCGTAATTAAGTCCGAACAAACGGAAGTTGTGAATTTGTTTACTCCAATGATTCACGGACCAAAAATAAAAATGGCGACCTCCATGGCGCATCAAAACAAATCCCATAACGACCCCAATGTTTTGATGTTTTTAATATTTACTGTCTATATAATTACACCTTTTAAATCAAAAGTTTACTTTGTGTAAATATTTCTTCAAGATTTTGAGATTTTGGTCTCAAAATAAATAATTATAATTACAAAATCCGAGTTTTGCGTTAATTGTAACTGACGTTAACTTTCGTACTTCGTTGAAATCAGACAATCTACAAAATTCACGAAAAAAACCCCAGCCATTTTAAAATACATTTCCATACAGGAAACAAAAATTAAGATACATATCTAACTTTTAACTAACATTTCAAAGGTGGGCCAAGTCATTATTACACTCTTTTTAGGCATAATATTTGATGTATTTATTGTTGGGAGGAAAAGACACGGTTCTCGTTGGCAGTGTTACGTGTACAATTCAATGGGGATGACGTCACAAAGCGCGCGTAATACAAAGTGTATAGTGCACGACTACACGGATTTTGACAGCTACATGTAGCGCGCCGTGAGATAAAGTTGAATTTATGAAGTGACGATAGCTGAATATAAAGAGGTATGTTTTTGTGAGAACATGTCTTATATTTACCAATAAATAACAACTCAGTATCGTGTCAATGATGAACTTTGATTTTCATGCAAATGCACTATAAAACTACATGTATGCTGATGCTGTGGAAACAGACTAAAGAAAAAGACATGAACAACGGAATTTGTTACAATGCTGCAACTGCAGGAAAGAGATAAGTTTAATATTTGGCATCAACACATGGGAGGACACTGCTGAACAGCATCCTCGTTGCATTTGTAACAATTGTTCTAGGAAAGTAAGACGTTTGCAAGCTGGAACAAGACAGTATACCCCAACAGAGAATCCCAGAATACTAGATGACTGGCCACCACATGCAAGATCTAGAGAGTGTAATTTACAGTAATTTAAAGTGTAACAATCAACACTAAATAACACTAGTAAAAGGAAATATTGCACAACTGTAAACAAAAGTGATGAGAAATTGCCATTCAGCATTTACGATAACAATGTCTTTGGTAATTTAATAACACATTATTTCACTGGCGACATTTCCCCACATCTGGACATTTTTTGACAAAGGGAGGATCATTCCATGTTTACATGTTCAATATGCCAATGTATTATTTCCTTGTCATCGATACAGACACTCTGTGAACATTATTTATGTTCGTTGTGTTTATCTAGTTATTTTAAGTTTAAGAAGAGTTCACAGGTGAAATGTCCAACATGCCAACAATGTGTTAAATACAATGAGGTCAGGGAGAGTGCGAGAATTTTGCAAGTTCAACTAAAAAACTTGGATATTGTTTGCTGTGTGTGCAATGCACTAGGAAAACTTACAAAGCTAGCAACCTTAAAGACACGAGGCAGGGTAAATATATTTTTTCACATATCAAAAAAGTTTCAACCTCACCTAGTTTTATAGTGCAAATGTCATGAACACAATTTATAAGGGATTATACTTGACGTAACTTAAAGGGACAATATCGTCATGATGAACAGGGCATGGAATTGGAGTGCTAGTTTTAGATTATAAGCCTAGTGACTGAAAACAATAATCCACATAATAAGGTCATATTACCGTTGCTGCTGCATAAATGAGTCAGTAATTTTCAGTCACTGTGTTCATCTTAACTAGGACACCGATTCCATGCCCTGTTCCTCCATGGCGCATCAAAACAAATCCCATAACGACCCCAATGTTTTGATGTTTTTAATATTTACTGTCTATATAATTACACCTTTTAAATCAAAAGTTTAATACTTTGTGTAAATATTTCTTCAAGATTTTGAGTAAAAGTGGTCTCAAAATAAATAATTACAATTACAAATCCGAGTTTTGTGTTGTTTGTAACTGACGTTAACTTTCATACTTCATTGAAATCAGACAATCTACAAAATTCACGAAAAAACAGCCATTTTACAATATATTTCCATACAGGAAACAAAAATTAAGATACATATCTAACTATTAACTTACATTTCAAAGCTGGGCCAAGTCATTATTACACTCTTTTTAAGCATAATATTTGATGTATTTATTGTTGGGAGGAAAAGACGCGGTTCTCGTTGGCAGTGTTACGTGTACAATTCATATTACTGTTGCTGCTGCATAAATGAGTCAGTAATTTTCAGTCACTGTGTTCATCTTAAACTAGGACACCTATTCCATGCACTGTTCCAAGTCTGCTCTGATCGTGATGATACTGTCACTTTAATTAATTAATTACAAGCACACCACGGCTAATTTTAGTGCCATACTTTACATTGTTAAAATTTTGTACAAATTTAACTATATATTAACCCTAACTCCCTAGACAACAAAGCCAGTTGGAGGATTTTGAAGGATTTTTATTGTTTTAATACAATGCCTAGGGAGTTAGGGTTAATAAAATATAAATTCATATCCTAAAATATTTTCATGTATAAAATGTACAAAATAATTTAAGTTAATTTGCAGCAGTTCACATACGTCAAGTGCCACATGATATGGGAAAAACAACCAAGTACAACTAAATATGAAAGTAAAAAAAACAACTATGCCACCCAACACGGCACTGGTGTAGTGCAAAGACGGGAATAAATGAAGACCTAGTACTAGTAAGACCTTAAGGATGGAATTGGGGTGATGTTTAGCATAACTGTGTGTGTTGGAGTGGGGGACCTTGGGTATAGAAGACCCATTGGTCTCACTGCAAAGAAGTGATCACAAACATAAATCTTGAAATCATCTTGTCTTGAAATCATCTTGTCTTGAAATCATCATGTCTTGAACAGACTGTAATTCTTTGAGACTTCATGATCTCTGTGCATATAGAATAAGATATAATGGAAATACAATGGGCATATGGTTAGATAATTGTACACAATAAAATAAAAATTGCAACTCGCTGTAATCATGTGGAATGCTAACTACATGATCACATCAGATAATACCTACCATTTTTGTTATCTACCATTAGAAGTTCATGACCTATAATTCTTATTGGTCAGTTGCGCGCTTGGCTGTCAAAACAAGTCAAAACAAGATGCGTTGGTGATGACGTTTGAGCCTTTTAAAAGGCTTATTGTCGGTATGCGGCGCGCACGAACCGTTTAAAAGGCTTGCTGTCCAGAAAGAGTTAACTCCCAGCACTTGTGGGGATCAGAAAACAAAGAATAGTTCACATTGATAAGAATAACACAGTACAATCTCCTTCAGGAACTAGTATAGGATGATAAGTTTATGTAAACAAGTTTGTTTCAGCAGAAAAGTGTTTGAGAGTCTAGGTGATTGATTGCTTGAACTGTATTTAGACTACTGATTTGAAATTTACATGTAATGTTTTTCATTCTCTAATTGGAAACGACTTGACCCTCTTTGAATTAAATTCTTTGTTTACTATAGTAGGCCTAGGCCTACATGTATGTGGATATTACACACGTCAACTAATAACTTAGCTTACCATATAATTATGTTGGCAGTATGTTCAACCCTCCGCTCCAAGTAAGCTACAAATGCCTCAAGTTTAACGTTACATCTCTTACATCTCTTACATCACACACAGTGAAACCTGAATGGAAAAAAATGTGTTATCCATTAAAAAAATGTAACGTTGAGGCACTGGCACTGCCAGCAAGAACAGAAGAAGGAAATGGTTATTATAATGTAAGTAATGTTAAATTTAAATATAACGTTAGGCCTGCATTTGTATCAATATTTAATGTTAGTGTCGAGTCTGGGGTTAGAATGAGTAAATCACAATAATGTTCATTTTAGAGTAAATTTTGGACTTACAATATTTCAATAATTTAAGTCAAGTGTAACACTAACAGTAACAGCTAGCATGGCTATGGCTAGGTCTAAGTCTAAGACTAGTAAGAGTAGGAGGTTACAATGGCAGACGATTGAAAGATTTCACTGGTTCCTTAAATATTCCTTTAGTATTGCACTAATAAAATTCCTAGCAGTTGAAAAATATCCAACATGTCTTAGGATAGTCCTAAAATCTTAATTCATTGATCCAAAATACAGAACACACACGACGACACATGACACGTACTGTACATGTGCCCCGTGGCCGTGCTAACGATAACATCGTTAGGCCTAAGATGTGCACAAAATAGCCATAAAGAATGACGGCGTGAACAATTTATTCACATCGGGGTCGATTTCGAACGTCTTTTTTAACCTAAAAACCCCTGGCCCAGACTTACCTTTTAGATGAAATGACTCTAGATGACTTGTTTTGACTATCAAAACAAGTTTGCGGATGATCTATAGTGGAGATTTGAAAAAAATGGGCCTAAAACATGAGCGATTTCACGAGCTTCTGATATTCGCTCAACGCTGTGTCACGTGACCCATTTCCCGCTAGAGCAGTACGATTGTAAAAAAAATTTGCATAAAAACATACTGGAAATGGACCTTTAACCCTCCTATGTACAGTGCAGTTTGCCATAGAATTGTCAGACCTTTCAAAACCTTTCAAGTTTGCTGTACTGAAGGGTTTTGAAAGGTGAGAAAACTGTCTGACAAAAGGGACCTATGAAAGGTTTCGAAAGGTGTAACAACTCTCTGAACAAACTGGTGTTGAAATGTTTCAATACCTTTCAAAGGGTATTGAAAGGTGTGGTTGTTCAGTAGCAACAAATTCTGGAGGGTTTTAAAGGGTTCATAATTATTGATAGCCATTTTGGCCAGTAAGCAGATTTTGAAAGGTTTTGAAAGGTCAAACCATAGGAGGGTTAATCAATATTCAACGATCGGAAAAATTATTTATGTAAAATTTGTCTGGTAGCCAATCAGTAATAAGTAAACAAAAAGGTCAAACGGTTGTCGGTTAGAATATCCATAATCTAGATGACGTCATAGACGTGTTTATTATGTACTGTCCATATGTGAACGACAGAGGGCAGTCTTTTTTTATTGCGGGAACAGCCGTGTCCTTTTTTGTACATGTTAGGATAGGGCCAAGGATACGGAGGGAGTCCAATGTATTGGCCCTGGAATGGGGCTACCTTTGGCCTTGGCAGACTCAAATTTCAAGGCAAACCAAAGAGGCATTTACGGCTAATGGCTAACTCGTAGGGGGACCACGGGGTTGTATCTGACTGACTGCCACTTTTTCTCATACGATGACTTCCTCAGTCATGTCAGTCTGATCTTGTCAAATCCCCCATTAGTGACCAACACAGTCATTGTACATGTATATATGCGCAGTGGCAACTATAATAGGATCCTTTTTTAGAAGGGAAATAAAGTCCGAAAACCATCATAAAAGTGGATTTTAAAGCTACAGTTTTTGCTTTCTGTACCCCCAAAAATCGATAGAATTGTTTTTAACTGGTTAGTGGTTGCCAAAAAAATCCAAAAAACCCTTAAAAAGTGGTGGTCGGATACAACATTCTTTCATACCACGGCAATGGCTGCAATGGCCACGGTTAATATCGAGGCCTGATATTACATGTACAATGTATGTTCATCTCAACCTGCTTAAACCTCGAACATGTAGCTTTAAACAAAACTTGGCCCCATTCTAGGGCTAATGCACTGGGGCTAATACATTCTAGGGCTAATACATTTGAAATGTAGTTGACTGTTTCTAACCCCCTCGCCCGGCATTTTAAAGTGTAACATTTTTCCTTCAGAATGATTGTCTTTTCAAACTTAATTACACTCAGGAAATTTTTTTGTATTTAAAAAGGGCAGTAAATGATTAAAAAATTGCATTTCCTATGGAGGTCAACACGAATTTGACTGTTTTTCCCAATGGTTCGCTCAGTAAATGGAATGTCAAAGTAGATTGCATAATGTTACAGATTTAGCTCGCACGGCAGAAGAATCCGTAGAAAATTCTCTTTCCATTCATGTAAGAAGGATTTTGATTTAGAGGAAAGAGGGGCTTTTTCATGTCCAATCATTGAACGTCTCTCAGTATCCGGTCAAAGTTGTTCGTGTGTCATAAATTTTGTGATTAGGTAAGCTTGCCCAAGCAGACACTTTTGGCATGAACTTTGCTATTGTTAGGGATGTTAGACCCAAAATTCAAATTCCTTGTTTCTGTACAAAACTCATGATTGAAAGGGCAAAAAATATCAAACTTAAGTAATTAATATTCGGGGTCCTTCCTGAAAAAATGCAATGGAACTTGACTGTATAAGCGTGACACCGTGAGTGAAAACGTCCAAACTGATTCTTGTGTACTTTGTATCTATTTTAATATGTTATATCTCCAAATCCATTCATATTAATACAACACTGAAATGTTAAAGGCTGAACATCATTCACAAATGTTTGTGTTTTGTGCTGTCAGTTTACATTATTATACTATATTATTCTTCTGTGATTTTTTTTGTGTTTTTTTGTGGTTATTGATATTCTTATTTCACGAGCCCATCACAGTTGGAGTAAGTTCAATAGACCCTTCCAATCACTGAGTGCGTTACAGATCATGTGATGCATTTACTGCTATTCCGTGTAAAACTTACTCCCCATACATAGTTTTTAAATCACAAAACATTCCTATTTAAACACGTTAGTTCTCACTTTATTATTCAATAAATTCTGATATTTAAGTAAATAATATTTATTTGGAACTTCAAAACCTGTCACAAGCTTTGAAATTTCTTTGGGAGACCACATATCTGCTGTCAAATCCCCAGCTTAATATCGGCCACGCACCGGCAAAATCAAAATGGGGCCCCACAAAAATGCATCAATCAAAAGGTGATTCCGATTAATTATGGATTTTAAACTTGGTGAAAATGTACAAAAGATTTATTATAAGTATTCGTTTAGCACGATCATTTCGAAAAATTACGAAAACTTTAAATATTAGGCCTGGATTGAGAGCATAATTTCAACTGATCCTTACACCCGAAAACGTGGCTTGTTTCGGTAATTATCGGAACTGTGTTCGGATATATTTGGTATGAATGGGACTTCTAAATACTCATGAGTCCAGGATCACCTTTTGATTCATCCGTCATTGCCCGAGTTTGCAGAACAGCCGATTCGGTTTGGTGCCGTGAGCACTTTCGCTCGATTTCAGGAGAAGTCTTCCTCTCTTCAAATCTGGAATCATACATGTAATTGAAAACAAATGTATTCTTGCATTTAAAAAACAATTTTGAAAAGGGCATGTTTTTGCACTCGTACTAGTTTCTGTGTGTGTGTGTGTGTGTGTGTGTACTTAATGCTGTGGTATTTCAGGATTTATTACTGGTTCCTGTGACATGCCTACTATTGTGCGATGGGTAGTTTGGGTGAAATTTAAATTTTACTATTTAAAAAATGTCAAAAATTTCAAGAAAGTGAGCTGTCTCAGAAAAACATTTTATGCCAAAAGTGTCTGCTTGGGCAAGGTTATCTAATCACTAAGTTTAGGTTGTAATAATTAGCAGATCAAAAGTTGAAAAAATAAAGAAAATTTGCCCGTTCGTTTTTGTACACGTATGGGGGGTTAGGGCCAAGGATACGGAGGGAGTCCAGTTATTGGCCCTAGAATGGGGCTAATCAAAACTAAGTTTCATTACGTGTAGGGGTTCACAAAAAGACTGTTACTTTATTCAAGTGAAATTTGGTATTACAGTTCCCGGAAAGAATGTTGAACCCAACTGCCGATTGTGCAAAAATGTCTTAAGCATGTGTTTTTCGTAGATGATAAAATAACTAACATCTCACTGGATACGGATGTGTACAGTATTCATTGCTCAAAATGTCCCAAAATATCGTTTCCAATCCTCACTTGATGACACTTTCCTCTCTTTAACTTATACTCTCCTTATTTTCTCTATCATCTTTTAAAGGAAAGTCTGTGATAACATGTCTAGCTTACCGGATTCAAGTTCTGGTGTTAGCAACATAATGTGGGTTCGAATCACGGCCGTGACACTTGTGTCCTTGAGCAAGACACTTAATCATAATTGCTTCTCTCCACCCAGGGGTTAAATGGGTACCTGTGAAGGCAGAGTTGGTTTGCTCTATATGCGCTAGAAATGGCAGCAATTGAGCTGTATACTCCCCAGGGAGCTGAGATGGCTTCAGGAATGATTTATGAGCCTTATGAGCAGGGATAATAATATAATGCGCCTTGAGCACCACTTAGTTGGTGGATACGTGCGCTATATAAATCCACACATTATTATTATTATTATTATTATTATATTTGGATAGAAAAGTGGTGGTTGTATTCTACGTTCTTTCCCTGCTGTTTCACATAAGTACATGGTTGGAAAAATCTTTGGAAAAATAGTACATATTATTTATATAAATACCCCAGAAATATGATTTTTCTGTAAATGGTAAAATAATTTTTTCAAATGTAGGTTTATGTGATTCTTCTGAACCAAGAGTGGCATATTTATTTTCAGCAGTGGAGAGTATTGAGCCCAGATTTTTGGTGTACCCAGATTCAGGGTGTCCATTTGTAAAAGCAAACTGTGTCATCCAAAAGACACCCTAAAGTAAAGCTGGGACCTAAGGTGCTCTAATTTGATGGAAATATGAATTTCAGACTTCTTTTCTGACCTGGATGATCGAAAGGATAATCTTAGCTATTTAAAGGTATGGTGTTTTGGGGCCTGAAATGGCACAGACTCTTGATAATAAATTACAGGTTAAAATAACCAAGATTCTTAAAAAGTGTCAATTTACAGTTTTAAGGGTACCTTTCATATTTACATGTAGTTATTATGGGTTCAATTTCACCATTTTAATTCCATGTACAATTGTACATACATGTACAGTAGGTGTGCTCGGGTCTTCAGGAAGAGTTCAAATACGTTACTGTTATATGTACGTAATTGTCATTTGGGGGTGTAAGATTTTAATTGTCCTATACTCGGTAAGGATCCATGCTTGTGTCATCATACATGTAATTCAAGTACAATGTGTACATACAGTACAATCCCATACACATACAATGAAGACCAACCGATATATACTACTCAAAACAATTTAGGGAACACCGGAATAATCTCAGTTAAATCAAGATCATTTATTTTAGATAAACACAATGTTTCACAGAATTGATGAGAAACAACTGCACAATGAAACAGATGATAAAGGATGCATGCTGTGATTACACATTTCCTGACATGACTACTGAAAGAGAGAGGCAGTTGGAAATGGAAATCCCGGTTCATGGAACATTTCAAACCTATTTGATGTTAAAAATCCGGTGTTCCCTAAATTGTTTTGAGTAGTATATATATAGCCACATTGAACAAAAAGCACACATCCAAATTTGGGTGTCGAGTGCAAAAACAGCCCATCTTCAGAAGTACACGGACATTAAATATGGTACCATGAAAAATTGTTTGGATTTTTTATTATTATTAATTTTTATTCCTGTATTCATTGAACCGGAATTGTGCAATTGTGTCGGTACAACCAGGAATGTGCATGTCATTTACATGTAGTCAGTACATGTAGTCAGTACCTTCATGTACATGTGTGGCACCATAGCCAGAGGGGTGGCAGAATACTGTGGGGTGACAGAATACACATCAGAAGTGCCAATTGTGCTGGGTTTTTGTGTAGACAGCATTTGTGAAATTCAGGTCATGTACATGTAGGGTCTGCATTCCAGGATATCAAAATAAATACTTTTATCAGAACAGCTCATGACAATCGCAGTAATCTGAGAGATATGACATCTTTCTGCAGTGTGGTTGGGACACTGCCTTCTGGATATGTGTACATTTTGCAGTGGAGTCTGAAATAAAACAGTGATTAGTTGATAGAACTTGTAGCTTTGCATGGTGAGGAGGATAAGTAAGAGTAATTGCGGTGACACCATGTGAAATGCTCAATTGAGTAGTAATTAGTTCTGAAAAGAACTGGAGGTACAACTCGACGTTTCGATCAGTATGCTCTGATCGTCCTCAGGAGAATGCCGGACTCTGGAAAATGCTGCTGCTTAAGTAGACTGCTGGAGGATCATCCCATGAATGGATGCTGGAGGATTAGTTCATTGAGGCGCGCAGGCGGAACTGTTGAGACAGTGAGAGGAGTGTGTGCTCACTGAACTGAATCTTAACAAGCACAGGGGGATGGAGGGTGGTTGACTTAGAATATAGGAGATCCCTCAGTCTGGGGTGGGTTATGGTGTCACCGCAATTACTCTTACTTAGTGATTACATGTAGTTGAGTTTACTGTGCAGTACTACATGTATGTATACATACATGTACTATGTCATCAATGTGAATGGTATTTAAGTAATGGCTTCATGTCATCAAAAATGCATTTTGTAATCATTTTCAGTAATTGTTGCAGCACTACTTTAATTTCTTGTTTACTGGTCTTTTGTAGTTAATTATTTTCAGTTGAAAAAAAAGCTGCTGAGGAAAAGATTTAGTTCAGGAAAAGCTGTAAGAAACAGGATAATAGTCATTCCGTGTCATATCACCCAATGGGTTAAACCCTACCCCTTTCAAATTGGTTCATATTTGGTGTACGGGATAATTTTTGCTCAAAAAGCTGAAATTTCAAGTTTTAGCTCCATTGGACCAACGGTTTTTGAGCTACGGCTGGCCATTTTTTGGCAATTTTGGCCAAAATGAGCATGTCCACCCATTTTCAAATGACCATATCTCCCTAACCGGTGAACCAAATTTGTTGGGATTGGTGTCGTTGGAAAGGTAATACAATGTACAATGTACATGTGTTATAAATACGGAATACTAAAATTGCCATTATTTTTTATGTACATGTAGGAGCAATTTAAAGTTTGATGACCCTTTGACCTTTACTTTGACCTTTACTTTGACCTTTACTTTGACCTTTACTTTGACCTTGAATTTAACCTTGAATTTAACCTTGAATTTAACCTTGTGGATCACATGACTTTAAGATGAACTGTGGTGAAAATTACCCCAACATGTTTTCTACAAAATACCAAAACATTGGAGGTATAATATTTTTGTTTGCTTTCCAATTCCAGCTCTTCTCAAAGTTGGCATAAATCATACACCATGCAAAAATGTAGCTCAAAAACTGTTGGTCCAATTGGGGCTAAAACTTGAATTTTCAGCTTTTTGAGCCAAAATTACCCCATACACCAAATATGAAACAATTTGAAAGGGGTAGGGTTTAAATTTCCATTTTTTTGGGGTGGGGTGTTTTGACATGGAATGACCCAATATTAATACAATTTTTTTAAATTTGATAAACAAATTGTATTCAAGCAATGTGTATATACAGAGTGGATAATAGTACCAATACTTATAATGATTATAATACATTTATGATGTAATGTGTTGACTATGGTGACAGAGTGTACAATATTATGTATTTAGGGAATTAGGTTGGTGAGGTTATTGATGAAACAGACTTGACCAGAACAGCTGTACTAGAAAAACCACAATAGAGTTTGCACCGTTTTTTTAATTTAAACAAAAAAATTATATACTGAAAACAATTTAGGGAACACCGGAATAATCTCAGTTAAAGCAAGATCATTTATTTCAGATAAACACAATGTTTCACAGAATTGATGAGAAACAACTGCACAATGAAACAGATGATAAAGGATGCATGTAGTGATTACACATTTCATGACATGACTACTGAAAGAGAGAGGGGGTTGCAAATGAAAATCCCGGTTCATGGAACATTTCAAACCTATTTGATGTTAAAAATCTGGTGTTCCCTAAATTGTTTTGAGTAGTATATCATTCCTGTTTACAGTGAAGTAAAACATGTTGGCAAAGCTGCTTGGGAAAATTTCCGTTTATTATAGATTGTCTTTATCATTTTAGTAATCTGTATTCAGATTGTTTGTATTCATCCAAACTTGGAACTAAGGAAAGATTACCCTTTTGTGATTATTCAAAATATAAATCAGTTAACTTTTCTTAGGAATTATAATAATAATAATAATAATAATACAGAAGATTTATAATGCGCACATATCCACCAAGAAGTGCTCAAGGCGCTTTACAGTAAACAAGAAATCATACAATAGCATAACAATACAATAGCAAATGCAATATAATACTAAACAAAAGATAAAAAATGCATATAAATGAATGTTAGTAGTCCTTATGGGCAATACACTTAAGATGAGTTTTTAAGTTTTTCTTGAAGGAGTAAACAGTTTTACTGGAACGTAACTTGCGTAACTGGAACGTAACTTGCGAGAGGGGGCATAACATTTCAACAAGTCAGATATACATGTATACAGTGTATATAATGTTGCACAATCATTCAAAGATTTGAAAACGATTTATAAGCAATATTTTATAAATAATATGATATTGGCATCCAATGTAGATCTTTCAGGATGGGGGTGATATGACATGATTTTTTAGAGTCACAATACGTGCAGCAGTGCTTTGAATCTTTTGAAGTCGTCGTACACTGTAGTTGATCCTGAGGAAGTCCATAAAGCATTGAATTTGCCATATATCAAGACGAGATGTTATGAAGGAATGAACAATTTGTTCTGTTGCATCATAATTAAGATATTTGTGTAACTTTCCAATGTTCCTAAGGTGAAATGCTGCGGTGCGAGTAACATTTGAAATATGAGGTTTAAGTGTCATGTTTGCATCAAAAATAACTCCAAGGTTCCTTGCTTGAGAAGAAGATTGCACATGAGTCACCAATGACAATATTTGGAATAGAAATCTTAGATAGTTGTTGACGAGAACCAAATAGCACAAATTATAGCACCTTGCACAAAATTATCTAAAGGTTGATACCATCAACCAGCATTAACACTATTCTTTAACCCTAACTCCCTAAGCATTTTTACTAGAAACCTTCCTCAACCTATCAAATCCCAACACCATGGTTGACTGTTGCTGGTTTACAGTACTCAACCCATCAAACTCCAACAGTCCACTTGCCATAACAGTACTCAACCCGTCAAACTCCAACAGGCCCTTAGCTGTTGGATTTTGATTGAGTGGGGACACATGGCCCAAAGTAAAGTTTGAACACTGGAGTCACACAGTACCCAACCCATCATAATCCAACAATTGTTTTCATGCTAAAAAAACTTTACTATACAAAAACTAAAACACCCTATGGAATAAATGGTAGGTTCTAGTTGTATGTTAGACACAATGCCAAGCATACCTACATGTACATGTACATGTAAGTACAATATTTGCCTTTATCAGTTGTTTATTACAGCAGGTTGCATACACACACTCTCTCCACTCAAAGTCTAACAATGTTGCATGCTAGTAGAACCACCGTACTCACTCAATCAAAATCCAATTCCAACACTTACTGCACACATACAGTACTCATCCAGCCATATTCCAACACTTTACACATGCCATATCAGAAGTACACAGTACTCAACCCATCAAACTCCAACAATCCCTGGTGTTGGAGTTTGGCTGGATGGGGATCGTTAGGGTTAAAGATTCATCAACCATGTTTTTCACTATTACACAGGTGATAGCCAGCATCTTGCTTTTTTAATTAAATATATATTTTCCTGAAGGGAAAAGAAAGTTTTATTTTAAGTATTTCACAAAATAATTGTCTTAAGCATGGTATAACAGTAATGAAACACCTTACTTTATAACAGGGCCCATCAAAATTTGCATTTTAGTCAGAAATTTGCTTCCAGTTTTTCGGTAGATAATATTTGTACATGGATGTCTTTTTGCCATTGCTCTCTCTGTCGGTGTAATTAATTTGATGCTTAATGTTGTCTTTTCTGTCCTAATTTGCTTCAGCGGCCCTCCAGTGGTGTAACAGGGGCGGGTGGGTTTCTTTTGGTAGGATGGCCTTGTAGAGGTGCAGGTCACCTGTTCTATCTTACCACTCACTGGCTTTGTTTAAAATGAATTTTTGTGTATTTATTGTTTTTTAGGGTTTTGGTTTTATATTTAATTGATGTAATCTGATTGCCAGTGTAAAATGTAATAAATTTTTAACAAATTTAAAAGGAGAAAATTCTTATTTGGTACAGGACACCTGGAAATAAATCTTGTTGACGGGAATTCACTCATTTAGTAAGGACAGGTGTTCAATATAAATGAGAACTGAGAGGATCTGTGGTGGCATGGGAGTAATAATGTAATTACCTTCTGTCAGTCTGCCTGACACTGAGAATCAATCAGTGGGCACTTTAGAACATTACCTGCAGGCACAATGAAATGGAACATAATATAATTTAAAGCCATGGGGGATTTACACAATGTCTGTATCATTCTAAAGCTGGTCTGTCATGTTTTTTGCTTTATTCTTGCATTGTATACTGTTTGGACTATGAGATATTTTGCATGGGAGTAAAGAAGTGAGCGACGCAAAATTAACATTGCAAATCCATTTAGTAGTGCTGAGAGTTACCGGTTAGTTCGCTAACCGTTTAACCAAAACTTTCATTGTCAGTTAACGGGTTAACCAAAAGTTGACACCCAACGGCCACAAAAAGCCTCAATGATTGTTTAATAACCAATGTGGCAAAGAAGAAATTGTAGAATAACACAATAGGCATTTTTTGTTTGTTGTTTTTAAATATTGGTTTCAGTTAGCAGGTTAGCAAATTTGTAAACAGTTTGTGCAGTATCGGTGGGTTAACCTTCCTGGCATTACCATTTAGTCTGACAAGTACCGTACATACATGTATGTACATGTATTTAGTTCGCCTTGTCAAATGTTCATGCTAAGCTGCAGGGAACGATTTCGTTCAAAAATTTTGCATAGCAAAACTGCGATGTAAAAAATGAATTTGCATAGCAAAATAATTTATTGTATAGCAATCTGTGAATTTTGTGTAGCAAATTTAAAAATGCTTAAAATTACAGTATGTAGTGTGCATAGGTAAAGGTGTTGTTTTTTAAGGCTACTGTCGTTTGGTTCATAATATGAATGTCCAAATTTTACCAGAAATAAAAATTTTTAGTGTCCGGAAATTGAGCCACAGGTGGTAAAAAAAACTCACTATTTTCGCCATTCATGAAAGTTAGTCCTCCGTCCATTTTCTTTTTTGTTTACATTATTATATCGATCGCTAAAACAGAGGCAATATCACGAAAACAAATTACCGACTGCGACATGTTCGGGTGCTTTTCAAAGTGAATTTCGCCGAGTGTAACGTGGTGTGATCAAGCTTGATTTTGATTATTAAAAATTCGTCATGAAAATGAGTGGTTGAAAGCGCGATCACATTGTGTGCCGAACTGATTACATTGTGTGCCGAACTGATTCTAAATCTCACCACTACATAAATAAATGAATGCTCATTTTGTTAATTTTCAAAAACTTTTATTATAAAACGAAGTTAGTAACGTTTCTAGAGTTCCTTTGTTGAATGCGGCCGTAGTGATCGTATGAAAGCGCATATGTGAACTGAACACGGTACTATTGTGTATAGGGGGGTGGCTCAATTGCTCAATGTTCCAACCCCCAAACTCAGGAGAAGAAAAAATAAACACGTGCGAAGCTAAAAAAAAATTTAAAAAACTGGGCAGTTGTTGCGTGTTTTCCATTTCGGGAATTTCGCCCGTAGAAAAATATTCAGCAGAAAATATTGCATGCACATAGAATTTTAGGCATTGTGGATAAAACCTTTACGGATTGCTGGGAAATAAAGTTGCATGTACGGATTCACATAGGTAAAACAAGTGCACGTGTTCACTGTTGCATCAACACCGTCGCGTCGTGAAGTCATCGTTGACCACGTACGTCCGCACGGACGTACCGGGTACATTGTGTACCTCGCGGCGTGGTCTGGACACACGGAAACAAACCCAGTCGGGACGGATCCCTTAATATTTTTTGGTCGGAAATATACATGTAAACATTATTTTGGGAAAGGTTTGTGAATATGATTTCAAAAATCTGTCGAAATTTGTATCGCAAAATCTGGGATGCATTATTTGAAATTGCATCGCAGATTGTCCAAATTACGTCGCATTTTGCGATGCGATACATGGGAAATCGTTCACTGAGCTGTAAAGTTTGCTTATGTCTAGCAGATTGTTTTTTCTGCTACATGTATGTGTAGCAGAAAAATGAGCTGATTGGTAAGCAGCAATATGAAATTAGCCCCAGTGAATTTAATGAAAAGTCAGGATTTATGTGCAAATTGAGCATACAGTACATGTACAATAAAATACATTTTGTACATGTATGCCTGAAGTGCTGACTTATGCAAACCTTCCTTGAGCCACTGTGGAATGCACAGTTTGTATGACAATTGACAATCCTGCTATTTCCTGCTTTTCAACATTTTAGGAAGTCATTCAGCAATGTACATGTAATGAAACCTGCATTGTGATCATTAACTGGAGAAGAATTACACATACCGTATGTACGTACAGTCAACCATGAAAGTCGGAGTTCAAAAAGGGTGAAAAGGTGTTCAGAAATGGTGCACATTCTGACAAGAGTTAAACTGTGAACATGTGCATATGTTAGGCAAAAGATTATAATGTGGATTAATTTGCAAGTACTTCCTGAAGATCATTGAAACTTTCATCTCAATGAGAGCTTGTTTTTCTGAGAAAATGGTGACTATTTATTAGCAGTTTTAGACCAACACTACACTCAGATACTAACTGTTTGTGTGTAATGCCATTATTTGTACATACTTGTACAAATGTACACGTACAGCTGTATGTGTATGGTACATTTCAGTTTCAATTTATTGTCCACTTGAAAACAAAATGGGAAATTTAAATGCCAACAGTTAAAAAAGGTATTGTCCATGCATCATGGACACTCAAGTAAGCACATGTAGTCGTAACATTTTCGCAAATTTAAGCAAATTATTTTTGAAACAAAAACGTACCGGAACAATTTCTACGCTACTGAAACAGGTTATTGATAACTCACGATTACCAAAAAATGCTTCAGCAGACAGTTCTAGAGTTACTAGAATTCGGATGATGAATTCTACTGCAAAATATCTGAGCGATATAGCGGAAATGACAAATAAATGAATGAATGAAAGGGGCAGGGGGTGGGGTCTTGAAAAATCCAGGGTCATGAATCCAGAATCCAGAGTCTCGAAAAAGCAAGGGCACATAGCCAAAAAGGGAGGCACACGACCAATAGCGATACAAAAAAAAAGGGTTGGCCCATGCCCCTCCCTTTTTCCTATGGATCCACCAATGAGGATTGGGGGAGGGGGTTGTGGTTGAATGAAATGCATGAAATTTGTTGAGCTACACTGTACATGTATTTGTTTTAGTCTGACATTTTATTGGCTCTTGCAGTACATGTACCTATGTCTACAATAGCAAGGTACCGGTGAGTTCTAGCATGCGTGTACACAATCTGATGACATTCCCATGGATACTAATTTAACTACATGTACAGTATACTTTTACTTTCATAGCTGTGTAGTCATGGACAAAAAAGGTGTGTCCATTTAATGTTTAAAGTCCATCCTGACAAAACATGTGTATCATGCACAATTTTGCCGATAGATCTTCATTTAGAAAGAATTGTAATGAATTAAGACTTTTTGTGTACAGTGTACATGTATATGATCTTTTAATTGTAAAATGCACTGTGTACATGACGTGAGGTTGGTTTGGTTAGGTTATGGATGCACCTGTAAATTAAAATTATCATGCTGCCAAAGGCCAAATTGCATCCTAAATTTCACCCGTTTTCCCCCATAAACATCTTTAGAAATTTCTTTCTGTTGGAATTGCTTTCATTTGAAAGAAAATAGGAATAAAATGCAAATTGTGGCCCGTTCAAAAAGTCAGTCATGTTTTATCACTAAGTAAGACTAATTGTGGTGACACCATGTGAAATTCTCAATTGAGTAACTAGTAATTAGTTCTGAAAAGAACTGGTGGTACAACTCGACGTTTCGATCAGTGTGCTCTGATCATCCTCATTCTCCTGAGGACGATCAGAGCACACTGATCGAAACGTGTGTATACTAGCACATGTAATGTAGGCCTGGCATAGCTTGGAGTACTATGTACATGTATGTGAATGGTGAGTAATCAGAGGGAGTTCAGATGGTCTCTGGATTACTTGACCTTCTCACTGATCTGTTGCCCAATGTTCAGTCTTAATAATAGAGGATGGATTGGGGGAGTAGTGTTTTTAGAGGGATTTCCAACAGAGCTGTGGTTCTGTCATCTCTACTGTATGGTTTGAGTCATTTAAGCCCTTTTCACATGAGCACCGATAACAAAGGTCCTTGGTAATGGGTGCCAGTTGTCTGTCGCCTTGGTCGTTTGCGATTTTTTAACAAACTTTCACACGACTTCCACTCACGCCAAAACTAACGTCCCTCGTTTTCCATGGAGGATCAAAGGTCATGATTGTGGAATCCAATATTTCACTGGTACCTCGCGCAGAGCTTTTTCACTGAATGCTTTCTTCTACGTTACCAGTGGTTTTCCCGCGAAAATATACGTGTTGTGCGAAGTCAAACGTTACTTTCTCTCACATTTTGTTTTCATTTCCTTCCCATTTCCCGACAATTTTATTCTTGTTTTATTATGGATATCGAATCAAGTATATTTGCAACAATTCCGATGGATTCACAGAGCCAGATTTCTAACGTAAGGCCATCCAACGTGTCCGTGTCCGGGCCAAGAAAGTCTCTTGGAGTTGAAACCGTTTCATTCACTGATCAACGTGACGCGTGATGGGGACGTACATGTACAAGTTGTTTACCAACACACATACGGGATTATTGCAAGCTGATCTAGTGACGCGTTCTGCGCATGCGAAATGATACCGCCAAAGCAAGGGTCCCCTGTTTGGGCGCACGAAGCGTTTCACACGACCTATCGTGGCGATTTTAACATCGATGCGATTTTTTTGGAGGAGGTCTCGATCTCTGTTATAAATAACGAGGGTCCGTGGTAATTATTTAACAAGGATAGCTTTCACACGACTGGGATTTGCTATTTTTTAACATGGATGCGATTTTTAGTCAAGGTCCCTTGTTAAAACGGTCTCGTGTGAAAGGGCCTTTAGACCCTAGATCATACATGTACATGTACATAGTACATGTAGATGCATCGAGCAATTGGAGCAGTTTCACATTGGAGCACTTTCTCAGATCAATCATGGACATCCACTTCTGATATGGCATGTGTAAAGTGTTAAAATATGGCTGGATGAGTACTGTATGTGTGCAGTAACAGTGTTGGATTTTGATTGAGTGAGGACGGTGGTTCTACTAGCATGTGTAAAGTGTTGTGGAATATGTGTAAAGTGTTGGAATATGGCTGGATGAGTACTGTATGTGTGCAGTAACAGTGTTGGATTTTGATTGAGTGAGGACGGTGGTTCTACTAGCATGCAACATTGTTAGACTTTGAGTGGAGAGAGTGTGTGTATGCAACCTGCTGTACATAATAAACAACTGATAAAGCCAAATATTGTACTTAGGTATGCTTGGCATTGTGTCTAACATCATACAACTAGAACCTACCATTTATTCCATAGGGTGTTTTAGTTTTTGTATAGTTAAGTTTTTTTAGCATGAAAACAATTGTTGGATTATGATGGGTTGAGTACTGTGTGACTCCAGTGTTCAAACTTTACTTTGGGCCATGTGTCCCCACTCAATCAAAATCCAACAGCTAAAGGCCTGTTGGAGTTTGACGGGTTGAGTACTGTTATGGCAAATGGACTGTTCGAGTTTAATGGGTTGAATACTGTAAACCAGCAACAGTCAACCATGGTGTTGGGATTTGATAGGTTGAGGAAGGTTTCTAGTAAAAATGCTTAGGGAGTTAGGGTTAATTGCTCTATTTCTTTTGTACATCTATACATTAAGTTGTATTATTCCACTGGCAAGACAACATCACTTTCGAAGAATTCCTCAACAAGGCCATTGAGTCGATTCCTCTTAAGCTCCTCTTACATCATTTGGTGGATTGGTCAAGTGATTTGAAAGACAGATTATCGTTAATAAAGGAAATTATTTAATTCATAAATTTTGCATTGTTTTAAAACTTGTTTTCATTTGCAGAAATATTTGTGTTTGTAAAACAAATCGTGATAGCAAATCTTTAGTTTTGATTAGCAAATTGTGATTTTTCCACGTGTTTTGCTACATCTATACAAACATGGAGAGCTCTAAATTCCCAGGGAATTGTGGTCGGTCTGTTCACACTTGGGAGTAGGGTTAAGCGAGTTTTTCCCAGGAAATAGCAACTAGTGTGAAGCGAAAGCGGGTTTAACTTACCCCACTTTTGCGTCGTGGATGTTGGGACGTCAACATATCTTGAAAGGTCAGCGAGGTCACAAATAGTGCGCCAAATAATTCGCACGGTAATATCTAGTGTTGTATTTACGTAAGTACTTTTGAAACTTTCCTTCAAAGTATTTATAGTAAATGTCTAAAAATATAAATATAAATCTGTAAATAACATGATATATTTAGTTAGAATGTGACCAAATAAATGGTTTTAGAATTGAATAAAAGAATTGTCACGGACAATAATAATAATAATAATAATAATAATGTGTGGACTTATATAGCGCACGTATCCACCAACTGAGTGGTGCTCAAGGCGCATATTATTACCCCTGCTCATAAGGCTCATAAGGCTCATAAATCATTCCTGAAACCATCTCAGCTCCCTGGGGAGTATACAGCTCAATTGCTGCTATTACAGCGCATATAGGGCTAATCAACCAACTCTGCCCTCACAGGTACCCATTTAACCCCTGGGTGGAAAGAAGCAATTATGGTTAAGTGTCTTGCTCAAGGACACAAGTGTCACGGCCGGGATTCGAACCCACATTCTGCTGCTAACACCAGAACTTGAGTCCGGTAAGCTAGACCGCTCGGCCACGACACTCCACAAGGCTATGTTAAGCATGTTAAAGTATGTTAAGGTACCAGTCTCCAGGGTTTTCCCTTAACTTTTTTTTTTCACTCGCCGGCCGGGCTAGTAAACCAAACTTTTCACGAGCCCGCAAGCCTTTTCACTCGCCCGTATGTTTTTTTTAAATACTTTTAATCAAATCACTGTTTTTAGTAATTTAGGCATTTTGCATCAGAACGTGCATTATAAATAACAGTTGTCAGTTACTTTATTATTATGCGGCGATATATTTATTTCTGTGAGAATGTACATGTACTGTATGTAGTAAATACTACATGTATGTGTAAACAAGTGGGCACAACGGCAATGCAGGGAAAAAGCACAGCAACTCGTTGCCGTGAAAAGTGGCATTTTTAAAGGGCATCACGGCAGAGGGTGAGGGCATTGACGGCAATTGCAGTCGATGCCGTCGTGTAATTTCAGGGCTGAATTATAGGCCAATCGGTGACAATATTTTGACTCGCCCAGTGGGCTACTGAAGGAAGGGTTTTGACTCGCCCACTGCCGTTTTCACTCGCATTTGACGAGCGGGCGACCGCTAAGGTCGAACCCTGAGTCTCCCTTTTTCTCAAGCGTACCAAGCGGCATGCGTGGGAAACGGTAGACTGGTCCTCTTTATACTACTGTATATCAAGGATGTATATACACAGGCTCTAGGCATACCATTAAAGTGTTATCATTGGATACGTTGAGCTGAAGATCTGACGTCACTCTTCGAGGCTCGCACACCAGCTACCAACCAAGGTCAAAGTTGAACATCGGGGAAAATATGGCGGCCGCACGGCCAGGATCTGGGGTAATGCACGCTTCTCTAGCTCAAAGCGTGACGTCAGATCTTCAGGCTAGGGAAACAGTCACAACACAACAGCCCGTGGTTACTTGAGCGCATGACATTCTGGGATTGGACTTCCGCCCACAACATTTTGCAACTTTTGCATGGGCCGATCAGTTAGCGCAGTTCCTGGGTTTTGATCGCGAGTGTGAAACGACCATGCATATTCCCGGGAAATAATGCTCCCGGGAGTGACCAAACAGGTCTAGTGTGAATGGGTGCTGGGGTGGCGGTGGGGTTAAAAACTCCCGGAGATTTCCCCCGGGAATTGGTTTTCTCCCACAGGGAGTTGGCTCTGTGAAAAGAGCTTACATGTAACATGGTTCACGAAAACAAGGGCCACCCCAGGAAGAGGTACAGTGCAAGGACTTTATCAAACAAAGCCTTCAATTGTGTGGGGTCCAACCCTGAGCACTGGAGCATAAGCTCAGGGCAGAAACCCAGTGGCATTCACAGGGCTTGCAACTCTCTCTTGATATTAACTTACCTAGGCTTAAAACAAATTTTGTTTAAGGTGAAATAGAATTGTATTGTTTTTGTCTTACATGTATAATTGCTAAGGTCACCTACATGTACATGTATGTGCTTATCTTTTGGAATTACTTGGAATGTGTAATATTGTACAGTTATACATACGTACATGTACATGTACTAGTATGTACAAGTACATGTATGTTGTACAATTCTTCTATCATTAGTGAATGGGTATTCGAGAAGGACCCGATTTGTTTCCAATTTGAGTATTGAGAGGATGTTAGTGTTACACATAAAAAGCTGATGTTACATGTATTATCTTACAATGTACATGTACCTACATGTAGTACACGTACAATGTACTGTGCATGTACAATTGTACTGTACTGTATATCATTGTAACTGCTTACCAACTCACTAGCCTATGTTGTGAATGTATTTTTGTGTGCTGTTTTTGGGGAGGGATTATTTAAGTTACAAGTGGTTTTTCAGAGACCTACATGTACATGTATTCAGTACATACAGTTTGTACATGTACATATTGGTGGTTGTACATGTACATGAATATTGTACACGTATACAAGTTAAAATAAACTTGCGGCTGTCATAAACTCATTTTGGTCACTAAATAACTGTTTCATCAAGCTTCTGGCAATAATTTGGGGAAATATCTCATTTCAAGGTATTTGTTTGCCTTTCTGAGGCATTTAGCAAAAACAGTTTGAGAACACCTTTTGTGCCATCTGTGTAATACATTTAATGTGTATTACACTAAATGTATCCATGAAAAGGAAACTAGAAAGCAGACTGTGACTAATTGTTAACTCAGAAAAAAATCTAATAAATACAAGGTTTGGTCAAGGTTACTGGTGGGGTCATTGACAAATGGTGACACTTCACAGCTCATTGGAGTGTTATCTGTTCTGTTTGGCATTTTTATCAACACTTGTTTCATTTGTTGTAAAACCAATGAGTTCAGTGAGAGACGAGTACACTGTTGGATACCTTGCTACTCTGCATTGTACATGTAAGCAATGTCATGACCATGATGAGTTAGAAATTTGTTTAATTTTGCCATTCCAAAACAGGTGTTCACCATCTTGGTTCAAGTACATGTGCAGTTCAAGTTCAAAGGAAATGTTTTATTTTTGTTCTGGTTTATTTACATGACAATGAGTTTTGGTTTCCTTTGATTGTTTTTCAAACTTGGCCCTGAACTTTATATAATAACAGTTTGACAAAGTCCAAAAAGGCTCTGTAGGCCATACGGGCTAAAATGTACCTTTTCATCCCGTTCCGACCCCCGTGGGTCTAAGAGAACTCTGCAGTTTTTAATATGGTAATTGCTAGAGATTACGATTCCGAAAAGTTCTCCACAAAAACGCCAGTAAAATTTGAGTAATTATCGACCAAAAATTGCACTAAATAATCGACAGCGATCAAGCACTGTTTATGGTTGTGATACGTTGGCTGGTTACATTTTGTTTTGAATACCTGCGCGCCGACACCATGTGATCCAAATTTGCCAATCACAACGTAGGTCATAGGTTATATGTGACGATCAAAACAATCATGGCGGCGCCCATGCCTCGGTCGAGTGAGGAAGACTCCGCGATAAATCCAAAGTGTTTTGTTCACGTAAAATCTGTTACAGCTGAAAAAGCACAATTTGTTACAAATGTGCGATGGTCAAAGATTGTAGAGTGCTCAAAAAAATGGATCAATCTTTCTGGAAATGAAAAAGAACTCGCAGAGAAGTTGGTAAGCCTAGACATGCTTGAACTTTCGTAGAGGAAGCTTGTGAAAAGCAGCCAGACATCGGGTTTCACGCTACTGTTACCGTCGGTATATTGATTCCAAACGTCTGACTGTAGCGGAAAAGCAGTGTAAGGAGGGTACACCGTTTGAGAAAGCACATTCGCCTCCTAAAAAACCCGTCTTAGAGTTAGAGTGAAGTCGGCCTCGTCAACGGGGTCACTATCATCAATCGGGTCCCGTATTGCCGGCCAAATGTTATGTATTACATGTATATGCAAGAAGGTTGATTTACTAATCAACGTAAACAAGAAACGTGTGAGGGATAAACTCTGACAGGCTGAAAGTGAAGATGCAGGTAAGCAGTACTGAAATGAATTAATCTGTTTCCCTAGATTATTGTCTAGATTTTGTAGATGATTTCTTGTTTTTAGGTAGCAGGGGCTGGTCATCAATCATGGTCATTGGGGGAAGGCCTAGTAAGTGCTAGGCCAAGAAGATTTAGTTTAGAAGAGGTTGGTTGGGGTTAGCTGTGTAAATATCATAGCTCTTGGTCACGTCCCTTATAAAAGAGCTACAACGGACCAGGTGTTAAAATTGGCAAATATTGTCAACGTTTTTTGTTGAATGTTTTAAAGGTAGCCTACCCATTTTTTCCCCAAAAAAATATTTGCAAAATTTTAACCTGTGGTCCGTTGTAGCTCTTGGGTCTCAGCAACGTGACCAAAGAGCTGCAAATGATATTGCAGCTAGGTTTGGGTGAAAACACTCAATTGTGGGCCTACAAAAGCATAATCTTGATAAAGTTGAGAAGGCAACTCAACATGGAGAAGAAGTAAGTGGAGTGCAATATTCCTGCCATAATGGGTTTTTTTCCCGCTGTTTTTGAATGCGTTTTGTTGTTTTACCGTTTCAATTATTGTTACTTAAAATTGAGTTTTGATTCATTAGACCGAATACAATTAATAATAGTCCCCCCTTTTTTTATATTCCTCGACATACTGAATGGGTACAGGATTACACACACCACACTAAATGATGTTGACCACTAGTAATTATTCTATCATTACAACAAATACTGAAATACTTCTTTCATCATCCTTTTTAATTGAAGGTATGCTTCGAAAGGCAGCAGAGGCCAAGAAGGATGAAGATGTCCTTATCCATATATACGAGATAAAGATTGCGTGTCTCTTGAAATTAGGTACCATGCATCTTGTTACAAGAACTACACTCGATTTCTCACAAGGAAGAGGAGGCAGCCTGAAGAGTGAGGTGAATTTTAAGTAAACAAAAAAATATGGTTGATCTTTCTTCTGTCCCTTTCACCATGATTGGAATGTTCTTTGTACTTTGAATAAAATGGTCTCATGCAGTAGTTTCATTCAAAGTTGTGACTGATTTGATGTTACTTTTTTATTTAACTCATCCATATAATGACAGTGGCCCAATACATTAAATGTGTATCTTTCTGAAAAAAAAGAGCATAGCCTAGTTGTTCCGTCTCAACTCTACTACTGTAGAATCGCCCCAACAATAGTTGGGCCCAGTCCCAACTTCAGTGTTACAGTTGGGATGGCCTGTAATTAATTCTTTGCCAATTCAATTCATCTGATTTAAGTTATGTTTAATTTTTGGGTCCATGTTCGTATTTTGAATAACTTATAAATAGGCTGAAACCTATTCTATTGTATCTCATCCTAAAGGTCTTCTGATATGATGCCTGAAAGTACGCTAGAGCACTACAAGGTCGGATACAAAGTTTTCTGCGAGGTTGTTCAGCAGAGATTAATTGCAAATCAGGAGGTGTTGAGGATGTCCAAACTTGCTCCTGTCTGAATGCGGACTTATGTAAATGTACAGACTATGAGATGAGATGGACCCATTCTGCGATGCAGATGTAGATGACTCTCTAGATGACCTGTTTGATGAAGGCGAACAATTGTAGAGCAATTACAGTACAGTATGAGCAAAAACATTGTTGGATGCTGTGCTTGTATGCATAAAAAGCAAGCGAGCGAGGGACAAATGTTTGAGGGAGTGCTTGTAAAACTTTGTATTAGCAAAAGATTACTGTATTGTGTTACATAAAAATAAAAGATTGACAAATGTTTTTTGACCTTAAACAGCCACTGAAAGAAGAATGAGTAACACAACAGTGATACCATTTGTACTGGTGTTTGTATTCATGTTTTTTCTTTGTTTCCGCGCCTTGAGCGCCCAGCAGGGTGGATATGTGCGCGCTACAAATCTTTATTATTATTATTATCTCTTTAATTAGAAATCAACTGTCAACAAAATTGGCAGAAAGTGGAAAAATCACTTATTTTTAATGTTAGCTGTAGAGAAACAGAAGCAAATGATCAACTTAATCTCTCAGGATTCATATTGTATTCATACATGTAGTTGCATTTTGTACATTATGTGAAAATTTGAGCCCTTTGAGATATTTCAGTTACGAGTTATGGTTACCGCAGTAACTTTAGTTGATAAAATGGAATGAATCATCATTTTCCCATCCTTGCCATTCAATGACTGTACATTGTTGAGGGCTAAACTGTTGTATACTTGTAAAAACTCTGTTGGCTAACCATTCGGTGAATTTGAGAAGACACGGTCGTTTAGTTTCTTAGAAATACGGTCTTAAACATGGCCTAAACCACACAATAGGCGTTTTTGGCAAACTTTGTCCATTGTGCAAATTTGACTGGATATTTTTTGGAGAACTTTTAATATAGTGTTTAATATGTCTACAACTAACTATATATACCTTTAAAAAGTAAACCCATGGGGGTTGGAATGAAACTCATTTTCCAGGCATCTTTTCATTTACCCCATATGGCCTACTGCTGGGGTTGAACCATAAGACCACTATGTAGGCATGTCACAGGAACCAGTAATAAATCCTGAAATACCACAGTGGTACGTACACACACGCACAGAAACTAGTACGAGTGCAAAAACATGCCCTTTTCAAAATCGTTTTTTAAATAGAAGAATACATTAAAAAAATTATGATTCCAGATTTGAAGAGAGGAAGACTTCTTCTCAATATACATGTAAACCAAGTTTCCTTATGAAAAAGTAGCAGTGCTACTAGTACTGCTTGAAAATGGTTCAATTGTTAACACTTGCCGCGCAGCTCTTGTTGAAATTGAGGGAAAGTGCACGCGGCACCAAACCGAATCGGCTGTTCTGCAAGCTCGGGCAATGATGGATGAATCAAAAGGTTATCCTGGTCTCTTACATTGCTCATTTTTGGAAGTCCCATTCATAATGAATACATCTGAACACAGTTCCGACGATGACCGAAATAAGCCACATTTTCGGGTGTACAGATCGGTTGAAATGATGCCTAATATCCAGACAGGTATTTCAAGTTTTTGCAGTTTTTTGATCTGATCGTGCTACACGCATACTTATAAATATATTTTAATAATAATAATAATAATAATAAGTGGACTTATATAGTGCACGTATCCACCAACTAAGTGGTGCTCAAGGCGCATTATATCATTACCCCTGCTCATAAGGCTCATAAGGCTCATAAGGCTCATAGATCATTCCTGAAACCATCTGAGCTCCCTGGGGAGTATACAGCTCAATTGCTGCCATTACAGCGCATATAGGGCTAATCAACCAACTCTGCCCTCACAGGTACCCATTTAACCCCTGGGTGGAGAGAAGCAATTATGGTTAAGTGTCTTGCTCAAGGACACAAGTGTCACGGCCGGGATTCGAACCCACATTCTGCTGCTAACACCAGAACTTGAGTCCGGTAAGCTAGACCGCTCGGCCACGACACTCCACATTTTGTACATTTTCGCCAAATTTAAGATCCGTAATTAATTGGGATCATCTTTTGATTGACGCATTTTTGTGGGACCCCGTTTTGATTTTGCCGGTGTATTGCCCATATTAAGCTGGGGATTTGACAGCAGATATGTGGTCTACCGAAGAAATTTCGAAACTTGTGACAGAGTTTGAAGTTCCAAATAAATAATATTTACTTAAATATCAGAATTTATTGAATAATAAAGTGAGAAATAACATGTTTAAATAGGAATGTTTTGCGATTTAAAAACTGTACAGGGAGTAAGTTTAACACGGAATAGCAGGAAATGCATCACGTGATCCGTAATTGGCCCTTTTGGCTGTTCCGCCTATTGAACTTACTCCAACTGTGACGGGCTTGTGAAATAAGAATATATATATCACCGAAGAACAATATTTTATGTACTCTTACAGGACAAAACACAAACACATCTGTGAAAGATGTTCAACCTTTAAAATTTCAGTGTTGTATTAATATGAATGGATTTGGAGATATAACATATTAAAATAGACACAAAGTACACAAGAATCTGTTTAGACGTTTTCACTCACGGTGCCACGCTTATACAGTAAAGTTCCATTGCATTTTTTCAGGAAGGACCCCGAATATTAATTACTTAAAAATCTGTAACATTTGAACCGTTTCATCAATTTGTGAATTTTTTTTATATTAAGTTTGATATTTTTTGCCCTTTCAATCAATATGAGTTTTGTAACAACGACAACGATGTGGACTTATATAGCGCACGTATCCACCAAATTGGTGCTCAAGGCGCATTATATTACCCCTGCTCATCAGGCTCATAAATCATTCCTGAAACCATCCCTGAAACCATATCAGCTCCCTGGGGAGTATACAGCTCAACTGCTGCCATTACAGTGCATATTGGGCTAATCAAACACAACAACCAACTCTGCCCTCACAGGTACCCATTTACCCCTGGGTGGAGAGAAGCAATTATGGTAAAGTGTCTTGCTCAAGGACACAAGCACCCCGATCGCGGCTGGGATTCGAACCCACATTCTGACGACTCAGCCATCAGAACACAAATCCGATGCACTAAACCGCTCGACCATGTCACTCCATTTGTAGAGAAATAAGGAATTGGAATTTTGGGTCTAAAATCCCTACTACTGTACATGTACATGCTGTACTATTTTTGCACTACATATCGTTTTAGTTGGTCAGCAGTTTACATTCAACAGCATTTCTTTATTAACGAATAATGTTTTTATGTATAGCAGCAGAAGTCTATTACATGTACAATCATAGTCTACATGTACGACTGTACATGTACGTGTACATCTACACAGATGTTGTCTTCAGTACTAAACATTAAACAATGTGAAGTCATTTAGATCATATCCAACATTTTGGGTCATTGTGTGCCAAAAACATGATTTTTAAAGATTTTGACCCATGATTAGAATTTTTTTAACCAAACGTACAATAAAGGCAAATACACATATATACATGTAATAACATCCATGTCATAATTGTATATATTATACATTTCTCTACCAGATCGGTAGAGAAATGTAAAGAGAAACATACATGTAAGAGCACAGAATGGACTGGTAAAGACGCTCAGGGCGTCTGCTATTAACATGTGGGGTCTTTTTTCATGCGTTGTGTTCCGGGTTGCCGCTTGGGTCTTGACTGAAGGCTGCATTCAGGCCAACCTGTGGAGATTTGAGAAAACCACCAGAGAGTTTGGGAGAATACTATAGGAAAACAATCCAGTTACTGTGCATACAATACATGCTGTACATGTAGCAGTGTCAAAGGGAGCAAGATTTTATTTTATTTTAAATAAAAAAAAATAAAAAAATAATCAGCAAACCTTTATAAACTGGTCTTGTGAAACAAATATCCATTACAAAGTTTATCTCGAAACAATAATGATTTATACAAAATTTAAGAATACTCCAATTTTCAATCATCCGATTGTACTTATTTCTATATTTAGTAAGACAGCCTGAGAGTCTGTGGTCAGACTAGACGTGTTTGGTATTAAAGTGTTCACACAAGAAAGTGAACTTGAAGTTGCGAGACTTGTAGTAATGTACTGGTATGTTCACCACGTGTGTGCCAGCCTGCTTTAACCAGTTCGCGTCGGAGGCCGTGTATACACGCAATTTTTTTTTGCACCACGGATCGGAGAGCGTCTAAACACGCCATAGGAAACTCCGATATATTTGTATGCATGCTCGGTTGAGCCACACGTGTACGGTGACATGCTCGGAAGATGTGGCCACGCGCTGTGGAAGCTTCCCATTAACGTGTGTGTGGGAAAAAGAAACCCGCACAGGGGCCCACTGGTTAACCCAGTCCATAGCACTGTACTCCAAGTGTGCGTATGCACACTGTGAATGGGCATGATTAGGAGTTTGACTACACTGCTTGAGAGCAATTACATACTGTACAAGAGAAGTACTCAACACAACTAGTTAGTTCCACAACTACATGAAAATGGGATGAAAACTGTACATTCACATGCTACTGGGAAACTAAATTTCACAACATAACTTCTATCTTCATTGGCATGTTTACAGTGCAATACACATGTACATAAATGTAAGTACAGTTCTTACATGTACTATGCAGGCAAGTCACTAAGGATCCACTGCTTCTGTTTTAAGAATTGGCGCATCAGTCTCTGGAATACAACGTCATGATTGGCCTGATTTCTAAATTATTCATTAAATATGGTTTATTTTTGTTGATTTATTTATATTGATAAATTTTGTATGGGGTTATTGCACAAATAAAGAAGTATCAATTTGTTCAAAACTTTTTTGGATAACCCAACCGTTGTATCACTTGTGTTTTTCGGGCTATACACATGTATGAATGGAACATTGCAATTTTACATGAAGAAGGGAAAACAAATGCTTTAAAATGACATCATTATCAAAATAATCGAGACAAGCATGGTTATACAGTAAATATGTAATGAAATTAATTTATGGTGGGTCTCGTCATAAATTCATTTTGCCACTGATTTACTGTAGTGTACCAAACTTCTGACAACTACATTATTTTGTGTTTCACGAGCGTGCACAGGTTAACAAATTGATCCTCCAGCATACATGTGTGATACTCATTCATTAAAAACTAAACTGTACAAAAGTTGTTTTATTATATTTTTCTTTCAAGTGTTGTATTCTTCTCCCAATTATTTGCACATGTAAATGTGCAAAAAAAAAAAAAAAAATGTAGGTCATATTTTGAAGTACATGTAGAATCAATAAAGGACCATTTGACTCAGAGACTGACAGAAGGGTATTTCTGTAGTGGAGTGTGACATGCATTCCAAATTGCCCAGAAAAAGGGTTGACAATCAATAAAAGGAATAATTATAGCAAATTATTGATTTGGATCATTTTATGGGTACATACATGTACAATGTACAGTGTACTCATTTCAATAGAGCGGAGATGATTAGTGCTGGGATTTTAACAAGGTCCAGTAATCATTCTGATGGCGGGGATGACTAATAAATAAATACCACTATAATGAACACATCAGATCATTGTACACATGTATACATACATGTACATGTACGGTGGTAGATGCCAGGATGTGGAAGCAGCCCATCCAAATTTATTTGTTATTTGAAACAAAGTGTCTCAGTGTTAAACACGTACTTTTGCACTACATGATGTACATACATGTATAATAGAAGCAGCGCTTCCAGACAATAAGATGCCTAGAAGTACATGTACATGTATATTGCTAGCTAATGTACTCTGCTGAACATGACCATTGGCTCCTATTTTTGTATAACATTGCAGTCATTAATCAAACTATTGAGTGCCTCTCACCAAAACTACAACATACATGTACATGTATGCCTATACGGTTAGACATTTTTGAGAAGGCGGCTACCACACTTCGGAACTCCTTGCCGACAGTTATCAAAGAAATTACTGAACTGAATCAGTTTCGGAGTGCAGTCATCTATTTTGAATTGACAATTTGCCATGATATCAACAAATGTTAAATTAATAAGTAATAGTCAATATGTATTTTCAACCATTGTTTGGTCATTTTTCTATTTTTAATTCTACCTTGTGTCTTATCTTTAGTCGCTTAATTATATAGCTTTTAACTATATGTTTGTATGTGTATCTTGCTAGTTTTTGTAGTTTTTAGTGACTTGAAGCTACAGTAATTATTTATTAAAATTAAAGGACCTCTTTGGTGAACATTTTAGATTGACATCAGATGATTATAGTTGGTTATAAGTGTGTATAACTGCAGTAGAAGCGTTGTACACGATGTACTTGTGCATGCAATTTGTACATGTACGATACTACCATGTACATACACAATATGTGCACCAAGTGATAATCCTGTTGTTTGTTTAGACCAAGGACGGTTTGATATGTAATTTCATCTGTTTGGTATGCATCTGGTGATATAACAGTATTTACTCTAGACAACTGCATACTACTTTTAGGATCAAAGCAAGGTGTGAACTTAGCATTGAGGAGCGAGTCAACAGATTGAAGTACTGTATATTCCATATTACAAACCTTTACTTTACATGCACAGTACATGTACACGTACAGTAGGTACAGGTGGGTACACGTACCAATGTAAATAAATCTAATGTAAATAAACGTGTATGTACATGTACATGTACTGTAAGAGCAAATCCATAACATTTTTGTCAAGTTCCTTTGTATTCAGATACAAATTTGTAGATTCTAACGTGAAATTCTAAAACGGAAACTATTTCCCTTTTCTAAACAAAATATAGGATGTACATGAAGACTCCCTAAATGCAACATTTCTAGGAAAGATCTATACCATCTCTTTTCATCACCAAGTTAGTTTCACATCACTATTTTGTTATGAATCGCCAATTCTATACATGTACCATGTCAATAATGCTAGTTTTTGTTATGAGGGAATCTCTAAATTTCACCATCAGGTTATGCATGGAATATACTATACGTACATATAGCTGGAATGGTTAAGCCCCCCTATACAATTCTTTATACCCCTAATTCACCCCCTACAGGCATTTCCCAGACACCCTACTGAATGCAAGAAATTGCACCAACAGAAAAGTATGCAGGCTGCTCAATGCAACAAGATCCACCAGCTAGAACAATGGTTCTTTTGTTCTCTGCTGAGGACAACAAGATGCAAACATCTTTTTACTTTTGTTGCATCTTGTTGCACTTAGCGTGGTAAGGGTTAATACAATGTACATTGTACATGTACATATATACACAGTATGGTATGTATGAACCAGACAGTATTTTGTGTGCATTGTAAGTTCAATGGAAGGCATATAATTAGGTTCATGTACACACATTCTCCAGGGATACTGCAAACTGTCTACCAGGTACATGTAGTTGTCTGCATTGCATCAATGTGAAATTGTCAGTATAGAGCTGTTTCAGCATCTAATGAGTGCCATGGTCGAGCGGTTTAGTGCATCGTATTTGTGTTCTGATGGCCGAGTCATCAGAATGTGGGTTCGAATCCCAACCGCAACCACAGTGCTTGTGTCCTTGAGCAAGACACTTTACCATAATTGCTTCTCTCCACCCAGGGGTAAATGGGTACCTGTGAGGGCAGAGTTGGTTGTTGTTTGATTAGCCTTATACATGTATGCGCTGTAATGACAGCAATTGAGCTGTATATTCCCCAGGGAGCTGAGATGGTTTCAGGAATGATTTATGAGCCTGATGAGCAGGGGTAATAATATAATGCGCCTTGAGCACCAGTTTGGTGGATACATGCGCTATATACATGTAAGTCCACATTATTAATGCTAGGCTTGGGACCTGCCTATGTTGTAGATGCTCCATCTCATCAGTGCTTCAAATCTAATGTTCATCATCATTTGCTTAATCTGCCACCTGCTTGCAACGGTGTTTCTCCTGGCTGATGATGGGCAAGAGATGGTGTTAAATTGTTTGGTCAGCAGCCATAAGAAAAAAGGACAGGTGCTAAAATTCAACACCCATCGGTACCCAGAGTTGAGAAAGAACGACGGAAAAATACTCAAAAATGACAAAAAAGTACATGTATTTAAGGTGGTCAATCAAATCAGCGAGGTGGGGAAATAGGGGAAACACTGGCTCACAATAAATTAAATTTAGGGAGGAGGGCCATAGTCATGGTACAGCCAAGCCTTTGGGAAGCCTGGCCGGGCCTAGGCTACCTGGCCTCCTAATTGTCTTTTGTGAGTCCTAATCCTGTAACAATACAGTACCTGCCAATCAACATAACCTGGGCTTCTGGAGGGCCTAGCCCAGGCAAGCAGAGCTCATTATATAGGCCAGTAGGCAGGGGAAAAGCCTGGGCGTTGTCCCTTACATGTAACTTGGACCCCCTGTATGCTTCTTGTTTTCCTGGGTAGGGTTTAAATTTAAAAAAAAGAAAAAAGTATCACAGTAGAAAGACTAACCTTCTAAATAAGCAATATTTTACCAGGTATGGAAGTTAAAGGGACATAGGGGTATCTGGGTGTCTTTTAGACACCATGTATCAATTTTGGACACCCTATTTCATCTGTCATTTACATTGTAAGTGAACAATTTGGACACCCTGTTTTAAAATTTTCAGCAAATTTGGACACCCTATTTCTAAATCCTGGCTAACCCCTTGCAGGGGACAATATTGTCACAATCAGAGCAGACTTTTAACAGGGCATAGAAGTGTCGAAAATTACTGGCTCATTTTATGCAGTCAGCAATGGTAATATGACCTTATGATGTGGGCATTATTTTCAGTCACTGAGTTAATCTAAAACTAGCATTCCGATTCCATGCCCTGTTGATCGTCATGATACTGTCCATTTAACCAGTTCGCGTCGGAGGCCGTGTATACACGCAATTTTTTTGGGGGCAGCGGATCGGAGAGCGTCTAAACACGCCACAGGATTCTCGTGAATATTTGTATAGATTCCCGGTCGACGTGGCAACGAGCCATAAGCATACGGTGGAAGATGCGGTCTCCCCGGTCACGCTCTGGTGAGCACCATTGGTCGTGTTTGTGCGGTAAAAATAAACCTGCCACGGGGTTCGGAAAAACTTGTTTATTCCCGGTGCGAACTGGTTAAGGACACTCATAAGAATTTAGCTGTCGTAACTAATAATGATTGTTCTCATTCCAACAGATTGAACTACAAGTAGTGCACTTCTCCAGAGAGACTCATCATTGCTTGGTAGAGTTGGTACGTGATCTGAGGGGTTAACCCCAAGACCAAGATGGCGCGCGAGAACGGACACTCCAAGACCATCCTGGATGACATGGTCGGCGTGGGGGACTGTGTGCTTCTTGACCCAGTGACAGAGGACGCGTTCATCGATAATCTCAAGCTCAGATTTGATGCTGGGGATATCTATGTGAGTGTGGATGTTAGGGCCTTACAACAATGTTGAGGGTTTGGATTCACAGTAGGCAAACTTACTTTTTTGAAACTACATTATTCAGAATTAACAAGAGAAAAATCTCAGCACTGAAAGAAGTATGGTTAATTTATATTTGCATGATGATAAAGACTGGAGGGATCTATTCCTCTGGATATGGCAGTGGACTCGGGGTATTTATAAATGTGAATTAAACCCCATGCTAATGCATCTTGTATAACATGAGTGCAGATTTCATTCCAAATTCTACTGATGCTGCCTGCCAGTCAATTACGAGCAATTGCACAATTGCACGGAATACGTCAAGTATCATCTCCATTACATTTCATCCCATCATCACTGATGGAGATCATATCATCATATCCACCTAGAGTCACTGAGCAATTAAGGCACTGATTCGATTGATATTTAAGTTCAGCAGATGTTACAGTCATAGCGCTGCGTGATGGTGATCATCCTTTCAATGTCCAAATAGCAATATATGTGATTGTATGTACATGTACAGTAGTATCGTATGTAGACATTTCCTTAGTCTTTCATACCATGACATTGGTCCTTAGTGAGTTTGTGCAGGTACAATGTACAGTACATACATGTATACTTGCCAAACAAGTGAGTATCATACTCATTGAATTGGTTTATAAATTAATCATCATGCCCACAGGGCTGAATTGGGTTTACATGGACATGTACAATTGTACATTTACCTTAACATCATTAGACCATTCCAATTTTATTACTTGGTTTAAGGATTTTCAGGTGCAGAGTTGTCAGGCAAAAAAATAGACATGTTTTATACCTTAATAATTATTAACCCTTCTATTATTGATGCACTTTAGTGGAAAGTTGCTGTAGAGGTCAATAAAAACATTTTACTAATTGTATTGTTTTATTGCATCCCGAGTACAATTTTCCTTAATTCTTTGGATGCGTGTAGAAAAATAAATTTTGTTGTAAGTTTGGAGGTTGCATCTCTTCAGTAGACTTGTATTACAAATGTTAGTCACTAACATAACCAACTTTAAAAACGGATTTTAAAAAAATCTGTTTCAACAGTAAAATCAGTTTTGACAAAATAACTTCTAAAAAGAGAAATAGTAAGGGCATTTTTTTAAATATGTTATTTTATATCTCGTTGCCAGTGGTTGAATTATCACTCAGTATCACTTGCAAAAACGTACTTGTCATGAAATGCTGTACAGGTTCTTTGCCAACGGGAATAAATACAACCAAACCAATGCTGGAGGGGAACAACTAAAATGATTGTTCAAAGCCTCGCTAATATTATAGATCAAAGCGTCACGGCACCCAAGAAATTCAGTGTTATTCGCCATGATGACCGATGACAACATAATTATATCAGATTTGACTACTCGGATCGACAACATCGTTATCCAACATGGAACGTACATGTATGCACATATTGTCTTTTTCATCTCATTCATGTGCTAGGGTATCAGACTAGTATCTATACGGTATGTACAAAACAGCACGTCTAAAACCCAACACCTCAAACGATACATGAGGGTGCTCTACAAACACTCAATCCCTCTGTCAAATGTTTTTAATATCAAAATAAAAGGAAGATCATTCAAAAGATAACAGCACGTTAGCACTGCATGCACATGTACATGTACATGATTCCATGTGTTCATGTGGTGGCACTGCTTCTATGTTGTACATGTAGCTGGGCGATCGCTCCACCTCAAAGACGTGTATAACGGGCTGTTAAAATGACATTTAAAATGACATTTAATGCACATTACGTGTCAGAGATCAATATAAGTGAATTTAGTGTTCTACACATCTGTCCAGTACATGTACATCTATAGAGAGGAAAGTTTAAAGAAAGGAGAAATGTTATTTAAATTTTTCTTAATGTGGCTGTGGCTGCCATCTTTGATTAACCCTTTCCTTACCATAGGCGACTTTAGTCGACTGCACTCAGACCCCCTCTTCCTTACCATAGGCGACTTTAGTCGACCAAGCTTTCACACAAAAAAGCACTCAAGCCTGAGCACAAAGGCCATTTGTTATAAAGCTGTAGTTTTGTCCATGTTCACCCTCCATACCCAAGCTTACAATGGTTGGAAAGAGCAAGATCAGATCTTTCCATTGATGGTGAAATAAAATAAGGTTGCTATTATGCAATCCCTTCAAACTGGAGTGGAAAGATCCGAAATGCCAAACACCTACGGAGTGCCATGTGTTTGTGTACAAAAAAGTGTTTGAGTTTACAGATCACACTGAGGAAACAAAGACCGAGAACTTGGACATTTATTGACCAATCTTAATGTTTTTTGGATTTTATGAAAGGGAATTCAATAAGTAAGATATTTTTTATTATTTATTTTGCTGTAAAATGATATCTTCAAGGTGATAATAGAGTTTGTAAAATTGGCCTTTGAACACAAGCTTTCTGTTGTGTAAGAATGTGTGCTTCACGCTTGAGTGGTCAAACAATGCGGTCACCAGCGGTTGTTTATGTCAAAACAATTCGGTACTGAGAGGGTTAATAACAGCCTACTCTGCTGTTGTCAAGGAGATGTTGATTATCTCTTATCGTCATTTATTTGATTTACTGTAGATGTATAAAAGCAGTGATGATATTGAAATATCGTATAAATTATCATCTGAGGGATATTCATTAAGAACCACTACACAATAAGTGCATTTGATCCTTAACATTGAAAAATTATCTTTGTTTTCTTAGAAATATGAGCTCTTGTACTGTACATGTAGGTTGGTTTCTATCAATGACTACATACATGAATGCATGACACCCAAATAGTACCTTGTGTCAGACTTTCACCATTATTTTCCCATTTGTAATCTTGCTTTGACAGACCTACATTGGGAGTGTGGTGGTGTCGGTGAACCCTTACAAGAAAGTGCCCCTGTACACACTAAACAAGATTCAGGAATACAGGGGAATGAATCTGTATGAATTGCCTCCTCATATGTAAGTAATGGCTGGTTTGGGGATAACATCCAGTTATTGCTCGCCTTTTTCATAATGGCATCTGTTGCATTATTGTTAAACAAATTAATTAAAAAAATAAATACTCATAAATAAAAAACATTTTTGTTTTCACATGTTTTGTGTTAAAAGGTAAGATATGGGATTGGTCATTCAAAAGTTACATAATGGTCAAATTTTGAATTAAAACTTCCTTTAATAGTGTAAAGCTGATGATGGTATTAATGCTATAACTAATTTTGTGTGAGGTTCTTTCATTTTAAAGAAAAGTGAAATATTTTCCAGTTTGAATTAAGGAAAGAGTACTCTTTCTTTAATTCTACATTGGAATCAGTACAATAAATCTGAATGCATTCTCACTACATCGACACATAAAAATAAGCCAAAATTGTCAGAGATTCGTTGTTTCATTCTGCTTCTAAAAGTAAAACTTATTCATTTTCCTCTTTCCATACATGATGCAAATGTGGTTATGAGGATGGCGACATTGATTATTACTGCTCTGATTACACTGGAATGATCAAATAAAAGTATTGTTTATGTTAATATTATTAAATATTTACAAATCGCGGCATCGGCCGAATTACAAGTAAATTTACAATAAAATGTTTGAGAAAATACTATTATATAACAAAAATAATTTAAAAAATCACACAAACAGAACAACTCGAATTGCACATGAAAATTAAAACGATCAACTAGAAAAAAAGTTTTTAGAAAATGTAAATATACTGAACAGCAAAAGAAACGCAAGTCCGAGGACAGCAAAAGAAACGCAAGTCCGAGGTCTTGTCAAGTTTTCAAACAGAAGACAAACCATTTTGATTCTAATCACTCATTTAATGAGAAATGCTTTCAATTTGTGAGCTGAAAGTGACTGTTGAATGTGAAAATCTTGCAATGCAATTTCAACAGTCACTTTCAGCTCACAAATTGAAAGCATTTTTCATTAAATGAGTGATTAGAATCAAAATGGTTTGTCTTCTGTTTGAAAACTTGACAAGACCTCGGACTTGCGTTTCTTTTGCTGTCCTCGGACTTGCGTTTCTTTTGCTGTCCTCGGACTTGCGTTTCTTTTGCTGTTCAGTATAGTTCAAATAATTTCACCACAAAATAAATGACCAAAGAATGTCAATAAATGTACAGTTAAATTGAAAAAAAAAATAGTTTAAAAAAGGAGGGTATAATCAGCTATCGGTTATATTTATTTCTGGGGACTCAGTACATATCATATTTTGTGGCATCACAAGTGTTGTTATTTTATGATATTACAGTTTATGTAGCATTGATGAGTATTTGTTTTTGGCTGGTATCCACAGATATGCAATAGCTGATGATGCATACCGTGACATGCGAGATAAAAACAAGGACCAGTGTGTGATCATATCAGGGGAAAGTGGTGCTGGCAAGACTGGTAAGTCACCTCAAGTCTGATAGTCTGTGGTTTACTATATAGTTTCCTGCCACTTCCCAGGGCATGATCCCTGGCTATATGGAATGCTTTGGTTCAATGACCTCTACATTGACTCTTCCCTGAATAAAGATATTGACAATTGGGCAAGATGGCTTATTTTGTGCTCTGGTCCAGTTACCTGGAGGTCACAGTTGGTTCAAAACCAGCTCTAGTAACTTTTTCTTTGTTCACATAAATTGATTTATGCACCTAGTCAGTTTCCTTATTGGGTTATTTGATTTCATATTTTTATATCATTCTTTCTTCAATCAAGAGTTTCAGACTGTTATGTCTTGGCAAGAAAACTGAAAATGCATTAAGGTTTGTCATATTCATCCTAACATGGAATTTAGGAAAGAATAATCTTTCCTAAATTCAATCTGGAAATTATTTCACTTTTCTCAAAAGGGATAGCACCTTAAACAAAATTATTTATAGGAAGGAACGATACTACATGTATCATCAGCTTTACAACAATTAAGTTTCACATTACAATAACAACCATTTGGTCATTTTTGCATAACCAGTCCTTTACCTTACCTTAAAAATCAGTACACTTTTTCTTTTAACCAGTTCGCGTCGGAGGCCGTGTATACACGCAATTTTTTTTGCACCACTGATCGGAGAGCGTCTATACACGCCAGAGGAAACTCCGGAATATTTGTATGCATGCTCGGTTGACGTGGCAACGAGCCGAGTGTACAGTGACATGCTCGTTAGACGTGGCCACGCGCTGTGGAAGCTTCCATTAACATGTTTGTGTGGGGAAAAGAAACCCGCACAGGGGCCAAGGAAATTTTTTTTATTCCCGACGCGAACTGGTTAAAAAGTGGTGGGAAAATTAGGATTTACATAGAAGATATATCCTAAAATATTTTTCCCAATTGACGTATTTCCCAATGGTCATGTATACAGAGGCCAGTAAGGTGGTGATGCAATATGTTGCAGCTGTATGTGGAAAGGGTAATGATGTGGATGTAGTCAAGGAACAACTACTACAGAGCAACCCAGTACTAGAAGGTAAATAACATAATCTTAATCCGTACCCCACCCCTTTTGGGTGTGTGTACCCATTCTTGCCACATATTCCCCACTTCTATCCACCCTCATTCCATCCCTGTCATACTCACTGCATATTCACTTCCTACACAGTGTATCAATACAGTGTATCAATTTTGGTTAACCTTATCATGGTAAAAATGCACTCTTTTTGTGCTTTTTCATGAGCTTATTTATGTAAAACACTGCTGACCGCTTGATGCTCTGATGGTCATAGAATCTTGCAGCAGGTTGGACGTGCCAACCTCAGCCCTATTTTGGTAAAATCTCAAAATCTCAAAAAAGGCCATTTCGAGAAAAATGGGTTTAAAGTTTGTATAACTGCCATTTTATTTTGGAATATGGTACTGTGAATTTATGTTTTTTTACTTATCTAATCGCTGAAAAAAAGGTTTTGATTAATTTGCTAAAGTGGTGTACATTATATGTCAGGGATACACCACTTTACCTTATTTCCAGCTTTACCAATAAATGTATTTTTTCGGCTAACATACAGTGTGTATCTTACAAACGATTCATTTCCTGATGGTGAGAGTTTCAGAATCGTAAATAGCACCCTCACTTTAGTGGGCATGGCTTACATCGTTTTACCAAAATAGGGCCGCAATGGTGATTACACATACATGTACATGCACCAGTAATATTATCAGGATCAATTATCAGTTAATGACCTGCATGTACATGTACGAATGTCCATTTTTACTTGTAGCTCACGAAAAGCATGATGAATTTGTATCTGTGAGACTAATTCAAACAGCCACAATACTCGGGTTATGGCACAGCTTTCTATTTAAAGCAAAAATTCCATGCCCATAGCCGGACATTTTGTGTTGTTACTACATCTTATTTCACGGCTCAGCAAGGATTTTCTGCACATACATGTACATACTTTGCATAACCAAGGATTTTGATGCTTGCATACATGTAGCTATTGAGCAAAATAAAACACTGCCCATAGCATCGTGTTTGTTGTAAAGCATTGCCGTGACATTAGTCCTTGTTGAGTTTGACTCTAGTGAAGAGAACATCCATGGTCATTGTAGGTACTGAATATTGAAATAACCAATCTAATTTTTCTTTAATTCACAGCTTTTGGCAATGCAAAGACCAACAGAAATGATAATTCCTCCAGATTTGTAAGTATAAGGATTATCATAATAAAGATTATACATTGCCTATGGTTTAGTTATGTAAATTTCACAAACAAAAGGATTAGTGGTGGAAAAAATGATTTTAATAATAAATTGTTGATAATTAAATGACCTTGACTTATTTATAGTTTTTACTGTCATTTATTTAGAAAAAAATTATGATAGGAGATTTTAGCATTACGTTTTGATGACAGAAGGCAATGGAGGTATGGATACCAGATTTCTTTCCCACTCAGCCATTGTAATGTTTAAAAATTAATGTGCTTTTCCTTTATAGTTAATTTCATTGTTTTATTTTAACAAAGCCTTTAACCCTCCTACACATGGAGGCCACTCCGATCCACTAAATTTTCAATATGTTCTTCACCAACCTTTAGTACATACAAGCCTGCTGTCCTTTCCAAGTAATCTTACAAAATCAACTGTGTGCCACCCAAGGCCACTGTAAATGTTTGAAGATATTAGTAGGGCCTGCAATGTATCAATGGGAGACCACCTTACCCTGCAATCTCAGTGGTGTGACAGTGCACAGAAGGGTAACCATAGGAGGCCACTGGCAACAGCTAATGGCTTGGAGTGGCCTGAATGGGTTGTTTCAAAAATTGCACTGATTGTAGGAGGGTTTTAAAGTAGTAGCATAAAATTGATAGCCCAAAGTACAATACTGGTTATGTTTACAAAGCTGCTGACTTATTTGCTTTGAATCACGATTTACAAGTACACTTAACAACCAACAAAGTTTTTTTAGCCTTTAATTTAAACTCCACATCAAAATGCATTACGATATTTTGATTGGTCAACTGGAACTTTGTATAAATTAAAACGTGGAATTTTGATCACATGAAGATGTAAATTCAGTTGGTCAACAAGCTGTGGTTGCTTCATATTCACTTTGTAAGATTGTATCACATTTATGTTTGTTTTTTTAAAATACCCATCTTGTAGATTCCCTTTAAACTTAGTGTGCACCTTTAATTGTACAGTTGAACTATTTACCACACATGCCAGTTGCATTTGATTGGGATACAATGTTATAATGGTTTAAGGTGATGAATGAAAACATTCCATTGCTGTCCTATAACTCACTAATCCAGACAGATCTTGACATGTGTACTTGTAAAAAACAGACAAGCTTTAACACATGCCTTGGACATCTTGACAGAAGTTTAAAGGTTGCCACAGCAATATATAACATGAAAATGATTTTCCTTTTTTCAGCCGCGCCTTTGAATTTTTTTTCTTTTTAATGAATTTCCTCAAAAATTCAATTGCAGTTTAATTTAATACTGAGTGTTCAATGAAGTCTTTATACACCAATCTGATTCAAACAAGCCTCCATTTCTGAGGGGAAAATGGATACTAGTATATGCGTGCTTGTACAGTATATGTCCCCAACAAGTAACCTTATGCAATATGCACAATAGATGCATGAAAAATAGGTTTTGATAACCCCATGAAAACACCCCCCCCAAAAAAAAAAATAATAATGAAAAAGAAAAAAAAATCATAAAAAAAATCAATCAATTAATAAAAATACATATATATTTTTCCATAAAAAGCTCAGAACACAACCACAGAGCATATATACATGTAGAATGCAAACATTTTGGAGGCTCTCTCAAAGCATACTTTGTGCGCCCTACATGTATGAACTTAGCATGTGTGTCCCTTTAACAGTTTGTTTAAAGATGGTCTGCATAAATTGTCTTCTCAAAACAGTTCCTGTTTCCTCACCATCTGGCATCACACATCATTTGATATCACTTATCTATTAAATAGGGCACACATTGTTTAGTACTGCATGCCTTAAATAGCAGAGTGCCCCCCCTGTTCATGAAGTAGGATTTAAAATACTGATGGTGTCCTGTTTTGCAGTGGTATCCATCAGATTATCAGTGCAGATAATGAGAAATGCTGACTGTCCTTTGTACATTCATTCACCATGACAAGATTCTCCCACCATATGCAATATGCACAATAGATGCATGAAAAGTAGGTCTTGATAACCTAATGAAAAAAAATCCCCCTCCCCCCAAAAAAAAAAAATGAAAAAGAAAAAAAATCAATCAGTCAATCAATCAATCAATAAAAATATTTTTTTTTAAATTTATGTTACATTTTTCCATAAAGTTTCTTTTTAAACATGCCCAGAACATGTAGAATGCTGATTATCAGTGAAGATAATGAGAAATGGCAACTGTCTGTCCTTTGTACATTCAAACTCATTCACCATGGCTAGATTACACCCCCCACCCCCACCAGACTTGTACTCCTTCTGTGCAGGGAAGCGGTGTTCAAACAGAGGATTGTTATTTATTTTGATTGTCTTTATTCAGGGTAAATACATGGATATAGAATTTGACTACAAGGGAGATCCCATTGGCGGTGTGATAACGAACTGTAAGTTATTTAAAAAATAAATGTGTCTTCATTTTTTGCAAGATTAACTTATAAGAACACGTATATGAAAGAAAGTGTAAAAGTATGGGGAGTTTGGGTTTCAGTTAAGGTTCAGAAATGCTCTATAGCAAAAATAGATTATTTTTCTCAGTAGCTGGTTTGCTTTTGAATCAAATATTGACTGTGAATTGATAAATTGCTATAAATAAAATTTCATTATTTCAACAGATCTACTTGAGAAGTCCCGTGTTGTAATTCAGAGCAAAGGAGAAAGGAACTTCCACATGTTCTACCAGCTGCTTGAGGGTGCACCAAAACTTCTTCTAGGTGAGACAGAGAGAACACACACACATAAACCCTGGCAAAATCCTGAAAAGGGGATCTTTATTCAGTTGATTGTATTCAGAAAATAAACATGTGATACTCTAAATCTATAAAAATTATCACAGTTTTTCATGAAAACTGAGGGGGTGTCTCAAACATTCCATTGGGAACACTCACTGGGAACACTCACTGGGAACACTCACTGGGAACACTCACTGGGAACACTCACTGGGAACACTCACTGGGAACACTCACTGGGAACACTCACTGGGAACACTCACTGGGAACACTCATTGGGAACACTCATTGGGATTAAACACTGTTCTCATCACTGGGAACAAGGGTGTTCTGTTTGGGAATGCTTTGTGACCTCATTAGGCCAAACAAAATAAATATTGTTTCCAGTAACATTGTCCACTAATATGAAGATTTTTTTTTAAATATTTTTTTTAAAGGATTTGATGCATGTGCACGTGCATGTGCATATATGTGTATGTACGTGAGTCACAACCAAAAGTTCACGTGCAATGTTTAAAAATACATTATTAAACAAATTTTAAAAAAATAAAAATTAAGTTACTGTGTTTAAAAAATACACACCGAGAAAACAAACAAAAATCTTGAAAAAAAGGGGACAAAAACTGGAAAGAATGTACGACCGAATGTATCCGACCGTCACTTTTAAAGGTTTTTGGGGAATTTTTTTTGCAGCCACTAACTAGTTAAAAAAATTATTCTATCGATTTTTTGGGGTACAGAAAGCGAAAACTATCTTTAAAATCCACTTTTATGATGGTTTTTGGACTTTATTTCCCTTCTAAAAGCATCCTCCCTTCAGAAAATAGAAGGATCCTATTATAGTTGCCATTGAGCATGTACAATGACTGTGTTGGTCACTAACAGGGGAGTTGACAAGATCAGACTGACATGACTGAGGAAGTCATCGTATATCAAAAATGCCTGATTTTTCATGAAATAAATATCCTGGAATAATTTGAAGTATATGTCCATCATCATCCATACGTTCTCCACCTTACTGGGTAGGTAAGATTACATTATTGGTTATATTAAATGAGAAAAAGTGGCGGTCGGATACGACATTCTACCACAAAAACTGATTCAACCTTTATCGGATATCATTGGCCTTAGGGACATTCCATTGGGAACATTCCATTAATGAGAACACTTGTTACAACATCAGGTTGTTCCCAGTGGGTGGACTAGACATTCCTTGTGAACACGCTGTGTCTCTAAAATAAATGTTCCACAATTTGAGACCAAACTATGTCGTCGTCGTCGTTAAGGTTTCCCACGTGCGCGTTTCAACGTGCTTGGGGATCCATGGCTATATCTTTGATCTAGCCACTTGTTGAAATCATCACGTTTGAACATGATTTTTCGCAGTTGCATTGGTTCAATCTGGGCATTTTTGCTTAGACGCGTCCAGTGCGACTGTTGTCCACCCCGCGGTTTGGCGAAGCACAGCATTTTTTGCAGTTCATCATTCTGATGCCGGGTGGTGTGGGCGATGAACTTAAAATGTTGTTTTTCACAAAAAGAGGCAATGCTTGTTGTGCGTGCTAGCTTGAGGAGCTTGGCATTGCTGTATTTATAGGACCAATCCCACTCCTCGTCCTCATCAGCTTGTGTGCCCTTGGTGTTTCTTGGTGGGGCATTTCGCCGAGCGTAGCCGCCTTTTACCATCTTCCTGAGAAATCCCGTCCATATCTAGTCGATTCGGCTGTTTTCTTTTGCCGTCAGTAGCCGAGCTTGTAGCGCATACGTGAGGCACCGTCGACTCCAGTATTTGGACTCGGATAGAGAGTGGAATTTCTTTGTTAAGTTGATGGTGATATCAAACATCCCTTGAAATCTTTATGCCCAAGTTGCGTCCATTTTAGTACAATTAGTAAAACAATCTTATGATGATGAATACACAAAATCTGAAGCTGAAGCTTTCACAAGTTGGTTGTTTGTTGTGTAGTTTGATTCAAAGAAAGTAAGAATAGTTTTAGAAGCAATTTTGCTAGCATTACCAGTAGTGCATTATAATGACCTTAACATTTCATGTGTCTGTTTTTATGTTCAGATGAATTGGAGTTACAGAGAGATCCTACACGTTACCATTACCTGAGCCAAAGTAAAACACAAAAAAGCAATATTAATGACAAGGAGAATTTCTCTATTACACAGGTAAAAATAAAGCATAATATAATACAAGGTAATATTGACTGTGGCTTTAACTAGTTATCACAAACTCCAGGATTTGTGACAATAAGAGGCAAGTTAACTTACAAATACAAATGTAGAGTACCAAAGTGGAATCAAAACTCTCACAAATTGGCAAATAAAAGTTAGGAAAGTGATTTCAACATTATGTTTTCTAGTTGAATAACAAAGGCCATTCAATCAGTTGTATACATTACTACATGTAAAGTGTGTATGATAGACTGATAGGGTCTGTGGCTAGACTATTCAGCGGTTAGTATCCAGGCATTTGCATAGATAGTGAATTTGAAGTCACGAGACTTTTACACACTTAGCTTTGTCTTCCATCATTCCATCAAAGACTCTTTCGCAAATATATGTAGTCGTTACATCTTGGTATAGCTGGCAATTACTGTTCACATTCCCCCCTAGAGTATTGTTTAACCCTCCTATGACTACAAGGGTCAAAATCAGTCGAAATGTTGATATACTTGCCAAGGTATATCTAGTGCACTTAAAAGTCGAACACTGTCAAACCTCAAGTGTCGTGAGTACATTCACAGGTCAAAATCAGTTGACCCTTTTTGACTGGTAAAAGCATTGTATTGTATTGTTGAGGGTGGTCAAAATGACACTAAAAACCAGTCAAAAATGCCCCTGTGTGCACATTCGGGTCAACAGTCAAAACGGGCAGTTGACTGGTTTTGACCTCTTTAGCTACTTGCCACTAAAGTGCAGCTATAGTAGGAGGGATAATACAAACAATCTATATAGTCATGTTATTTCCCTGAAAACAAAATATATCAGAAAATCATTTCTAATTGTCATTGTGGTTGTTGCATTGACAGACAATATCCGAGGAGGTAGGGTGAGTTTTGCAGTATTTTGATTATTAGCTAGGTCAGCATGCATTCTGCAAATCAGCTTGAACTTGTGTGCTGTGTTACGTGCAAAGAAGTCTATACTGCTAATAACAGGATGAAGCTTCTCTGAGGAGACACACTAACAACCTTTTTTTTTTTGTCCTACAATCTGTTTCTATTAGAAAGCGATGCAGATCATTGGTTTCACTGATGAAGAGATCCTATCCATATATCAACTCTTAGCCAGCATTCTCAAACTGGGCAATATGAAGTTCAAAGCCTACGTCACGATGAACGGAACGGAAGGAGTCAAAATTACCAACCAAGATGGTAAGTTGTCATGGAAATAACTATCCGTCTTCTCTGATAGCCCTCAGCACCTGGCTAATACTAATAAATAATTTTTGGTTTCAAAATAATCCAAACATGAGGCTTACGTGTGCGGTAAGCTCCCTGTTTATTCCCTAATGAGTTGTAAATAGTTTTGGTTCTGAGTAGAACCGGTGCTTTGACAACTCAGTGTTTTGATGAGTTTTCTGTTTGTCTTGAGGAGCCTAAAATCTTAATTACAGAAAAAAAAATCACCTGAAAATCTGAGGGGAAATCTCCTATTACTGTAAGCCCAATTCACACTTAGGGTGAGATTCAAAACTGTCTTGCACCAATGAAAGGAGAGGAATGTACTCATTCAGACCTGCTGATGTAATGTCATTTTGAAACAATTCTTCCTTCAGATTTAGATGATGTTTGTGACATGCTGCAGTGTGAGCGCCACAACGTGGTGCATGGCCTGACCACACGAACAGTACGAGGTGGGAAGGGAGACAAGGTGGTCACCACTCTGAGTGCATCTCAAGCATTCTATGCCAGGGATGCTCTGTGCAAGGCCATCTATGATAGGCTGTTTACTTGGATTATAAGAACCATCAACGAGAGTATTAGGGTAAGAAGAGGACAGTGTGTATGTCCTTTTTTTGTAGTCATTTTTAAGACTGCACATGTGTGCTGGGGGAAGGGGGGTCAGACCTGTAAATACTCTTTTTCATAATAATAATAATGTAGACTTATATAGCGCACATATCCACCAAACTGGTGCTCAAGGCGCATGACATTATTACCCCTGCTCATCAGGCTCATAAATCATTCCTGAAACCATCTCAGCTCCCTGGGGAGTATACAGCTCAATTGCTGCCATTTCAGAGCATATGGGCTAATCAAACACAACAACCAGCTCTGCCCTCACAGGTACCCATTTACCCCTGGGTGGAGAGAAGCAATTATGGTAAAGTGTCTTCCTCAAGGACACGAGCACCCCGGTCACGGCTGGGATTCGAACCCACATTCTGACGACTCAGCCATCGGAACACAAATCCGATGCACTAAACCGCTCGGCCATGGCACTCCATACAGCAAAAATGAAACGCCACTTGTAAATAATTAGCCAAACATGTTAGGTAGAGAGTTACATGTACAGTATATAGATCATTTTATTCACATTCACAATTTACTTTCAAAAATTTACCCAGCTCCCACAGAAAGATTGTTAATAGTCACAGCACAATTTGTAACGGCAAGTTCAAGTCAATGACAGTACAATACAATGCCAACACCATTGTGCACATGCTAGAAGTACAATGCCCATAGTACATTACTGATTGGACTATTTAGGGCTGTAGAATCCAACAAACCTGTGAAAGTATCATCAGAGATTATTGACTACAATTGAAACCTCAACTTTGCTGCTATATCTGCTCAGACAGGTTGGATTCACTCAAATTAAGCTCAAAATCTAGCATTAACCATGAGCAGTGAAAACATGAGCATCGCTCGTCTTGGACAAGTGAATTGTATCAGTCCCTATCATGTGAAGCCCAAAACAGTATCAGTATATAGTCAGCCAGACATTAATTGCTCTCTACAGGTCAAGACCAGAGGAAGAAAGAAAGTAATGGGGGTCCTGGATATCTATGGGTTTGAAATCTTTGAGGTAGGTTTTGAAAATTTCCTCCTGATTAATGTTGTTATAGTGCAGATGTGTCATGCCTGGTATTCACATATGTAAATTATTCAAGGTAGTCAACCACAATGCAAATTGTCAATTCAGTGTAACCCTCCTTCCATCAGTCCCATTTTTAAAACAATTGTCTGAGGCCACTCCAATATATTGCAGTTGATGCCAGTGGCCTCATTTGTCTACCCTTCTGTGCAATATAACACCACATAAGATTGCTGCAGGGTAAGGTGGTTTCACATTGATACATTGCAGGTCATACTAATACATGTATGTTCAAAAATCACCTGTAGGTGCCCAGTGATAACCAGCTGTATTTGGCTGACCTAAACCACTAAATGGCCAGTGACAGATATTAGCCTCAGTGATAGATCCAGAGGCTTAATTGATAATGTTAAGCAGTGTTGACTGGTCGCTGTGGTGTATGGCCCTCACATCATCAGGGTCCACCTCCTTCAGATGGGACATAAAACTGGAGGTCCTGTGTATTGGATATATGTAAAAGAACACTTATCATGAAAGAGAGGGGCTTGCCCTGGTGTTTTGGAAATAGCTAGCCTTAACATTTTAGCCTGAACCTTTGGAAATGACGCTATATAAATGAAAGTATTGACTAACATGACTAACCTTTGTTTTCTGACTCCCAAGCACAATGGCTTTGAGCAGTTCATCATCAACTTCTGTAACGAGAAGCTACAGCAGATCTTTATTGAGCTGACACTACGTGAAGAGCAAGAGGAGTACATTACTGAGGGGATTGAGTGGACGCACATTGACTACTTCAATAATATCCCCATCTGTGAACTCATAGACAAGGTAACGTAAGACTTTCTCCCTCATCGAAGGTGTGCTCCATTAGCTCAATTGGAAGAACCATGGTACACTATCAAAGTTAAGAAATGTTGACAGTACTTGGCTGGGAAGTACTTGGCTGGGAGACGGTCAGTACTTGGCTGGGAGACGGTCAGTACTTGGCTGGGAGACGGTCAGTACTTGGCTGGGAGACGGTCAGTACTTGGCTGGGAGACGGTCAGTACTTGGCTGGGAGAGGGTCAGTACTTGGCTGGGTGAAGGTCTGTACTTGGCTGGGAGACGGTCAGTACTTGGCTGGGAGACGGTCAGTACTTGGCTGGGAGACGGTCAGTACTTGGCTGGGAGACGGTCAGTACTTGGCTGGGAGAGGGTCAGTACTTGGCTGGGAGAGGGTCAGTACTTGGCTGGGAGACGGTCAGTACTTGGCTGGGAGACGGTCAGTACTTGGCTGGGAGACGGTCAGTACTTGGCTGGGAGACGGTCAGTACTTGGCTGGGAGACGGTCAGTACTTGGCTGGGAGACGGTCAGTACTTGGCTGGGAGACGGTCAGTACTTGGCTGGGAGACGGTCAGTACTTGGCTGGGAGAGGGTCAGTACTTGGCTGGGAGACGGTCAGTACTTGGCTGGGAGACGGTCAGTACTTGGCTGGGAGACGGTCAGTACTTGGCTGGGAGACGGTCAGTACTTGGCTGGGAGACGGTCAGTACTTGGCTGGGAGAGGGTCAGTACTTGGCTGGGAGAGGGTCAGTACTTGGCTGGGAGAGGGTCAGTACTTGGCTGGGAGAGGGTCAGTACTTGGCTGGGAGAGGGTCAGTACTTGGCTGGGAGACCATTCAGTACTTGGCTGGGAGACCATTCAGTACTTGGCTGGGAGACCATTCAGTACTTGGCTGGGGTATTGTAATAAGCATGAAACTGACTGAGATATATGTATATATGAGTCTGGTGCCTGTGAGGTCTGTGTGTAATATCTACATTGCTGCATCCTTTGAATATGGGATGTTAAGCCATAGGTCCCATGTTCTAGGTGGAGTGCATGTAAAAGAACCCAGAACACATCATGGTTTACCTTTGTGTTTCTGGTTCACCTAGCTGTCTGTAACACTTCAAAGCTGGGCCCTGAGGGAAAACAGTGATAATCACTGATCAGACTACCCAAGATAAATTAGATATAAATAAGCATGGTGGAGAACATAAATCAATATTGGTATATGTTTAGTGTAAAACCTGGGATGTGTTGCGATACATGTTTATTTTTTCTCAATCAGAATAGCAATGTTCCAATGCAAACAATTTCCAGAAGTCACAGGTTAAAATTGCAAAGAACGTGTGCCATACATCCTTAAAGACCATACAAAATTGTAAATATTTTCAACCCTATTTTAAAAAGTAAGTAATTCTAAGAAGGAATCACCAAAAATAAGACTTTCATTATTTTTATTTCACCCTTCAAAAAATGTACTTCGCCACTGCCGCGAACGACAGGCCCGAAACAAAAGCCGTCGGGGACACTTTCACTGAGCCTATTTTGATGACGTACATTTACGGGAGAGCGAACGCTACGACTGTTTACTGCGGTACGTTTTGTACACAAAGCATATCACATCGCGTACAGCTGCAAAAATAAGGTTACCAACTACAACTTCCGAAAGTGTTTTTGAAAAAGTTTCCAAAAGTAGTACTGACCAATTGTGTTGTTCCTTATCGTCATTTGATGGAGATTATACTGATGCCAACGTTTGTGATATAAGTGACACAGAATCGTATCAATTAAGCCTGGAATGGACCGTGCGAAATCCGGATGAAATCCAGGCGAAAATGGCGAAGTCGAAGGAAGATCTCGAGTCCGGCATAAGCGCACATAATGGTACCCTATTTTTCTTGCTTTTTACGAACAAATATTCTAAGAGCAACCAAAGTTTGAATGTCCAGTATTTGATTCGTTGAATTTTGTTATCAGTAAAGTTAATCTCACTGCAAAATGTGTCCAAATTGTTATTGTTTTGTGCCGATAAAAAATCATCCTTTGGTGATCTTGCCGGTGCTGTCAACCAGACTAATAGTTTGACAATGACCTGCGGCCCGCAGTGCACGGACGCACACACAATACATGGGGTGCACGTCAAGGGGAATCCCATACACACATGTACATGTACGGCCATGGACAACGCGGCGGCAGCCAGACCGTTGTTAAGATGGCTCCTTCGAGCTCCCGTAAAAGTACGTCATAAAAACAGGAAAAATGTTTGCTGCCGCCACGGGCCGCAAATGTCCAACAGACTTCGCGGATTTCAACCGCTGGAATGTTGGCTGAAAATCATGATTTTTTTCAGCAATTTCTGATTTGTTTTAATGTTTTTTGGAATAGCATATAAATAACTAAATACATACTGATCAATTTTGAATAATAAAGTCAATAATAATAATAATAATAATAATAATAATAAAGACTTGTAGTGCGCACATATCCACCCTGCTGGGCGCTCAAGGTGTGGAAACAAAGAAAAAACATGAATACAAACAATATACAGTGATAGCATAGAAAAAAATTATGTACTGAGATACATGTACATGTACCTACAATGCAATTACAAATATACATCATCTTTGAAGAATTGTGACATAAGGTGAGTTTTAAGCAGCGACTTAAATCTAGTTATACTATGACAAGATTTGAGTTTAGTTGGAAGATGATTCCAGAGTCTCGGAGCCGCAACAGAAAAAGACGTATCACCCCAGTTACGTTTTGAAGTTGGTTCCTTTAGGAGTGACATGTTGCTGGAACGCAAATTGCGTGATGGAGTGTAGACTTTAAGCAGTTCAGAAATATAAATTGGAGCAATGTTATTAAAAGATTTGTGAACAATTAGCATCAGTTTAAAAACAATTCTCTGTGAAACAGGAAGCCAGTGCAGTTCTTTCAAGATTGGCGTGATATGGCATGACTTTCTGGATAAAGTTACAACATGAGCTGCTGTGTTTTGTATGTGCTGAAGACGAGATATTTGATTCTGCGGGAGACCGTAAAGGAGAGCATTCCCGTTATCGAGCCGTGATGTGACAAACGCTTGTATAATTTGTTCAGCAGCACTTTTATTCAAGTATTTCCTTATTCGGCCAATATTTCTGATATGAAATGATGATATGCGAACAATGTTGGAGATATGAGGTTTTAAAGTCATTGTCGAGGCACATTGTATGGACTTTAAATGAACATTTCTCTATGAATATGGTCTGCAGTAACCCTTTAAAAAGTGTATGCTATGTACAGTCTGAAAAATGGATAGCTCCTTATTAAGAATGACCATTTCTTTTCATATGGTAAATGCCTGTCCTATAAGTAAAACTTTCTTCTTTTTTTTCTTTTTTTTTCAGAACAAAGCAGGCATCTTAGCCATGCTGGATGACGAATGTTTACGACCGGGTGATGTCACAGACGAAACATTCCTGAACAGAATAAATGCGTCCAATTACATCTTTGAGCACAAACACTACGAGAGTAGAGCGAAATTGAAGTCGGACAAGACGATAAATCATAACAGCTTCAGATTACAGCACTATGCTGGAGCGGTATGTTGTGCAATGAATTATTTGATGGGTACCACCACTAGCCCAGGTTGGACTTTCACGTTAATGTGCTACGGTGACTTTAGGACTAGGATTTAACAAAAAAATTGCTAATGCGGAAAATAAATATTTTGTGTAAAATCATAAATTACTGAATTTTTTACCTGTGTGAAGCTGCTGAAACTCGGCAGTAGAATCCCATGACCAAATACAATGCATCTCAGTGAAGTTTGAATTTCAAAATATCATTTTCACTGTTTTTTAAGTGTTTTTAATGAAATAATCCCAAGATTTAACATTAACCCTTCTACAATCAGTGCAATTTTTGAAACAACCCATTCAGGCCACTCCAAGCCATTAGCTGTTGCCAGTGGCCTCCTATGGTTACCCTTCTGTGCACTGTCACACCACTGAGATTGCAGGGTAAAGTAGTCTCCCATTGATACATTGCAGGCCATACTAATATGTTCAAACATTTACAGTGGCCTTGGGTGGCACACAGTTGATTTTGTAAGATTACATAGAAAGGACAGCAGGCTTGTACATGTATGTACTGAAGGTTGCTCAAGAGCAGAATTTTGTGGATCAGTGGCTTCCATGTGTAGGAGGTTAAAGAATTACTTAAGTTTTGATGGCTGTTCGTCACTTGATCATTACGACAAAAAATACACCAGTGTGGGCACAGGTGCGTCGTATATATGAGCGTGATGAGTACACATAAAACCTGCTGCATGGAATATTTTACGCATACCGCACATACTCGGTCATTTTGTTGCTCCACGCGCGTACGCTAAATGGACTATGAAATGACGAACAACCATCAAAACTCAATGTTCTTCAATGATAAATCTGGATTTGTTTTCAATAAAATGACTTAGTAAAAATGATATTGTTCATGGAAGTTTAGTACTGTGTTTCAGCCGTCCACACAGGTAAGATTTAAACAATGTCACAAAAGACGTTTTCTGTGCAGTGACTGACCTGCTGTTTGATAGGACTCCATTTTGGTGTGTACAGAGACAGAGTCCTTATTTGGGCTGGTACCACCACATGAAATTCTACATACATAGACTCGTAAACTTGAAAACTTTCTTTTGGTGCCATATATGAATATTAAGTGCCTTCTAGTGCAATAGTAAGCAATATATAATCTCTTTTAGAATCCTTTTGCATGTATTTTATGTAAAAGGCCAGTGAATTTCCCACGATGGGATAATGAAGTTTTATTGTATTGTATTGTACATGTATATCATGAGGTGACATCTGCATTTCACAAAGCAAATCCTAGTGAAATAGGAACTGTGGAAGTGGAACAGTGAAGTGGAATAGTGAAGTGTAGTAACTTGATGTGTGTATTATTGATGTCAGGAACTTACGCAAACGCTGGAACAATTATCTGCACTACAATAATGTCAATAGTGCAAAAAATGTTATTTGATGAAAAATGATGTGTGTTCTATTGATACATCTGTGGTTGAGTTACAGTATAACATCAGATACTTGCATCTATTTACTACTTAGGTGACCTACGACATTGCTGGCTTCATTGACAAGAACAACGACCTGTTATTCAGGGATTTATCAGAGTTGATGTTTAAGTGTAAGCACATGTTACTGCAGGAGATGTTCCCAGAGGGAAGCCCCAAGTATGCCTCCAACAAACGACCCATCACAACCGCTTCACAGTTCAAGGTGTGTGAGAAGGTTTCTTGTATTAATCAATAAATCCATACGCTGTATACAGAAGTTAGTGTGGGATTCATCTCTGTCAATTTTTATCAAATAATGATACTTTAGATATTTCCCTCTGTGAAACGCCCATTCATTTGGGCTGGGCGAATGAAAAAGCCCACTGGGAAGGAGTGGGCCTGTGAGAAAAAACCCTGACTCCAGCAGTTCCCTGTGTTGTAATAATGGTACAAAGTTATCTCCATTTCTGTTGGAGTTGAAATGATCCTATTCGTCATCTTGTGTTCCATTCTGGCAAGAATGATCTTCATTAAATATTCATGTTTCTGAGGAGAATTGGGAACAATTGGTTAATGATAACTTCATGTTTTTATTTCAGGTTTCTGTAGCACAGCTGATGAAGAATCTCCTGGCTAAAGAACCCAACTACATCAGATGCATCAAGGTAAACAAAACAAATTATACAGTTAAAATATTCAAGTAATCACCAGGCAGTGTTGAACTAGAAAAGGGAGTGGGGTAATACTGTACATGGTACTCGGTTGAGCATGTAGTATGTGTCCACTAAGTAGGTGTACCTACAAAATTTTTCTCTTTATTGAATTTGTTAATTAGATTAAAAATAACAAATATTTGCAGAATAACTTTGCAGAAAACTCTTTTGCTATGTTTGAACATTTCATCAGATTTTGTTTTGAAAACAAAGTATTGATTATTATAGTTTGATGAAATTCTTGCGTCGGGTGATAAACAATTGCTTTAATTTTGCCCTACACAGACGTGTGTATAGCACTGTATACTCAGTGCTTTCCGAGTGTCTGTGGAAAAAACTTCACAGGCGACTCGGGTGGGATTCGAACCCACGACCTCCTGCTTACTAGTGCAGACGTTGCAACCTCTCCACCACCGAGCTTGCCCGATGTCGACCGGCCGGCCAGAATCCCATATAGCAGCGGGTGCTGCGATATTTATAGTTTTGATGAAATTCTTGCGTCGGGTGATAAACATTTTATTTAATTTTGCCACTGTATACTCTGTGCTTTCCGAGTGTCTGTGGAAAAAACTTCACAGGCGACTTGGGCGAGATTCGAACCCATGACCTCCTGCTTGATTATTTTGTGCTTTCATACTGAGAAGCAGACTCTAGTGGAACTCTTTTTCATGAGTGCCAGTAAGAGTACAGATAAATGTACTCGAGTACAAGTATGAATACAAGTACTCATTCTCCAGCTCTGAAGTTGCAGTTGAGTACGAGTAAAAACAAATGTACTGGAAAATAAGTACAATGACTCTGTTGAGAAGTATATGTCTGATCGTTTTTTGAGAAAACGTTAATAAAAAGTTTAATTTGAAATGTTTCTTTGCCATATTGGAAAGAATACAACTGCATGTAATCTGAATGTATTTTCACTATTTGTTCCTTAACAATACAATGAAATGCACTGAAACTATTGCAGGCTTGTTTCTGTACATACATGTATCTCTTAATTCTTAGTATGGATGCATTTACAGTCATTTTATTGAAGTTCACTGGCTTTTAACCCTCCTACTATTACAAGGGTCAAAATCAGTCATAATGTTGATATACTTCCCAATGTATATCTAGTGCACTTAAAAAGTCAAATATTGTCAAACCTTACGTGTGGTAAGTACATTTACAGGTCAAAATGAGTCGAATGTTTTTGACTGGTAAAAGCATTGTCAGGTATTGTTCAGGGTGGTCAAAATGACAGTAAAAACTAGTCAAAAATGCCCCTGTGTGCACATTTGGGTCAACAGTCAAAATGGGCAGTTGACCGGTTTTGACCTCTACAGCAACTTTCCACTAAAGTGCATCAATAGTAGGAGGGTTAATAAGGATAACAAACAAATCAAACTGAAAGTGTCACTTTAGTGGTCACACTTCAGTAATTTTGCTTCAAAAAAGTTGCATGCAAGATTCAACTTAAATGTTGTTCTCTTTGCAGCCTAATGACTATAAGGAGAGTGGGACATTTGACATGAAGCTTGTCAGGCATCAAGTCAGATATCTTGGGTAAGTAAAACAAACTTTGTTCTCTCTCTATTGAATGGTTATAACTGACAAAACCACCTGATTGGGTTTGAAAGGTTAAACACACTGTCCAGAGAAGATGATGATTTCATGTGCTGAATGAATCTAAATTAGTTGGGCAGGCATCAAAGGTTTCGGCATTAGGGACAAGAAATTTCAGTGGATCCATTTGAATTTGGTGTTTTTTAGGCTTCAATTGGTGGTCTCGGAAATCAATTTAAATCTATTTTAAGGGAAGCTACAGGGTTGGAGGATGAAGGATAATCATTTTTGCTACAGACCATGCTCTGAGGATGATTTCTTTGCACACTTTGTGAAACATACGTACTGCATATACATTGAATTGTTTGATAATTTGTTCATGTTTTTGTCCCATGTGTGACATGTCATTTCCTATGTACAGACACACTAATTTTTGTGAATACAATTGGAAAATGAAGTCTTGAAATTTCAGCCGAGTTGGGAATTTTGCACAAAGTCATATTCTCATGCCTGTCTGCCATATGAGTATGAGTATGCTCTGTCCTCCTTAGTTTGATGGAGAATGTTAGGGTACGTCGAGCAGGGTATGCTTTCAGACAGCCTTATGAGGTGTTCCTGAAGCGTTACAAGATGCTGTGCCCAGCCACATGGCCTAACTGGCCTGGACAACCCAAGGATGGCGTCCGGGAGATCTTACTGTACCTCAAGATGACCAAAGACAAAGAGGAGTTTGCATACGGGAGGACCAAGATTTTCATCCGGAACCCACGGACGGTGAGTTTACTCAACATGTCGTGATGCCTGGTTTTTATTCCTGCTGTATTTTCCTTCTTTTTTCCCCTATTCTTTGCCTATCAGCAAAATCACACATTAAAACGTCATCTATTAAGCATTTCCTGTGCTGTAGTAGCAATGTCACAAATTAAGGCTGTGCTGGGTATCTGGGTACCCGACCGAAACTGTCATTACCCCGTTAAGGCTGTGCCGGGTATCTGGGTACCCGACCGAAACTGTCATTACCCCGTTAAGGCTGTGCCGGGTATCTGGGTACCCGACCGAAACTGTCATTACCCCGTTAAGGCTGTGCCGGGTATCTGGGTACCCGACCGAAATTGTCATTACCCCGTTCCATTTTTCGGTTCCAACTACCCTTTTTAAAATTCGGACTTAACATTTGAGCGGTGCCAACAGAAATCTGTGACTCTTGAATAATGTAATGTTTACACTTTTACAATTTTATTTTGTCAAGAAGAGATTCAAGAGATTACACTAAATAACGCCTTTGTAGTATTTTATGGACAGTTTCCACACACTTTCCTCTAACTGGTTCAGTGCGATACAATGTTTACCTGTTGTTTGCAGTTATTGGGTTAGTGCATGCTTTATGTCTGCACTGGGAGTGTGTGCCATGAGCTGTTAATAGAGGGGATATTATATTACTTGTTGCACTATTAATAAAAATGTGTTGTTGAAATTGAAAATTAAAACGGGTATCCGGGTACCCGGGTATCCAAAGTTTCTTGATTACGGGTATCCGGTTCCAAAAATACCCGAAAACGCACTGCCCTATCACAAATATGCTACAACAAACAGAAGTATGCAAAAAATTTTTTGTGTCTATTTACTATTGTGTGAAAGTTTATACTAATATTCAATTCAATCTCACATTTATATCCATAGAAACATACATGTAGTCAATACACGTGTGTGTAATACATGATCCAACAACATTGTGTATGGATGCACAGTGCTTATAAGCCTTAAATATAGAACAGAATTGCAATAAAAGGGAAATAACTTCATAACTTAAACTGACAAACAAGGACAACTGACCAAATGGATATTGTAATGGAATGACTAACCTATGTATAGTTTAAGAAAAAGTAGATACGAAGATAAAAATGCATGGATTAAAAAAAGTCAGTTGTGAATGGAAACTCTTGCATGGTGTCGTTGAACCTTTCTCACTTAACGAAGGTTGAGATACGAGTTGTGCAATAAGGTTCTTTTCAGAACCTGTACCTCAGCTTCGTGATAGTTGAGATTAACACATGGTGTTACCGCAAACCGAAACGAAATCCTTGGTTGATGTTGGCATCAGAATAAATGTTGGCATCTCTGTCAGTGAAAAGCCAAGACAATGATGTTTAACAACATGAGGTCAAGCGTACCAGTTCCAACCTTTTGTTGGCAGTGTTACTGCATGGTGATGGAAATCACTGAAGGTAGGAAGGTACAAGCTGATGTATCCTCAATTTACCCTAAATGACGCACCTAAGGTTATATCATCAACTGGACAGTAACTTACAAATGAAATTAGCAGTTCGGTGTTTCACTTTGTTTCAGTAAAATGCTGAATTTCAATGCATGATCATACACGTGGACGTCTTGAGCGCCGTTTTTTGAGACACACAGAATTGCGGTCATCAAAAAATTGATGTTGGTATAATGACTCACCCCCAAACTGTTAAAGTTGATGGGGGCATAGAAAATGTACCCAAGAAGAAAAACAGTTGAATCATGTTTCATCTTATTCCAGATAGTTGTAAAATTGTTTTTAATCTTTAAAATAAAAATATTGTTTTAGATTTTTAAAATAAAATGGTATAATTTGGAGAAGCTCTCAAAACTTTTAATCAATATTCTTGAAAGACCAATCAAATGGAAGGTGGTTAAAATTTTTGCAAAAAGTACTTTTAAAACTTTGAAATGTGTAAAAATTCTGTTAACATTTTGTCAAATAAAAGATTTCTTTTCATAACCATGATATTAATGTTTCATTTTCTCAATAATTTTCCCCTGCCGACGAAATAAACACCAACAAATTTAAGTAGTCTCCGTTCACTTCTTCTATAAGGAATGTGTCCATTTTGAGGATCAGTATTTCTTTTAAAAAATCATTGCAAATGCAAAGCATTCATATCTTTTGGTTTCCACAGACAAAAGCTTGTTGATGGCACAGAAAAATAAAATCACAGAAGTTCGTGAAAAAAAAATTTAGGTCATGTAAATCCCTTACTATTTGTATCTAGTAAAATCAGTGGTTAAACAACTTTTTCCACTTTCACAAGCACTAACTTTCCAGTAAATCATACAATTTCACTATGATTTTTATTTTTGTAACAAGTATGACTTAGACAAGTTTATGCAACCATTAATACGCCATAGTTTTGTAAGTTTTCCGAGAAATGATAAGCCAAAGGTAAGTGCGTCATTTCACGAGTGCGGCGAATTACGTACATGGACGATATGTAAGGGTTAAGGACCTCAATTGACTTAATTTTGCCCTACACCGACGTGTGTATTAAGGACCTCCTAAAACTGAGCTGATGAATACAATGAGCAATTTGTTTCATTGTCCTAGATAAGGCCATACAAACTAAAATTTGAAACTGTTTTCTTGTTTCCTCAGTTGTTTGATCTCGAAGAGCGGAGGCACCGACGCATGGAAGGGCTTGCTACCCTACTGCAGAAGATCTACCGTGGCTGGAAGGCATACTCTAGGTTCCAGGAAATGAGGGAGAGTGCAATCATCATTGAGACACGGTTCAGAGGATACAAGGTCAGTTGGGGGAGGGCAAGGGTAGATAGAAAGATAGAGGTTTTGTCTAGAGTTGCCAATATTTTCATGAGTGTACAAACCTTGAGGGTGGTAGTGGATGGAAGCTTTAGGGATCATAACTTTTCAGATGTGATCCTCAGCCACGACCCATCAGTTCAAGTTTATGAGCTGAAATTCCTGATGCTAGTATAGTTAAAAAATCTGGAAATTATGGCTCAGTGGAATAACATTTGTAAATATGAAGTTAAAATACCTAGGATTTAGTACAGTCTTTATGAATATTTTTGACTAGCCCTCTGGACTACTTTGAAAGGCGTTTTGACCCATCCACCGCCATTTTAACTGGCAATGTGGCTATAGGCCAGCGGATTACAGTTCAGGTTGAACCCTAGTTTATGTTTCGTAACATCAAAAATTTTGAAAAGTCTCTTTCATACAAATATACTACTCAAAACAATTTAGGGAACACCGGATTTTTAACATGAAATAGGTTTGAAATGTTCCATGAACCGGGATTTTCATTTGCAACCCCCTCTCTCTTTCAGTAGTCATGTCATGAAATGTGTAATCACTACATGCATCCTTTATCATCTGTTTCATTGTGCAGTTGTTTCTCATCAATTCTGCGAAACATTGTGTTTATCTGAAATAAATGATCTTGCTTTAACTGAGATTATTCCAGTGTTCCCTAAATTGTTTTGAGTAGTATAAATAAGCAGTGGAATAAATAATAGTAGTTTTGTATTACCCTCTGATTATATATGGTGAAAAACATAAGTAACATGTTATTGTTTTTCTGTTCTTCAAACAAAAAATCACGGTAAAACCAAAACAGGGTTTTTTCCTGGGGATAAACTGCCCAAGCCTGATCTATTACATGGATCCTTACTTTTGTTGAATCAAGATATACATTTAACGATCAAACAGTGAAAGTTTAGTCGTATGTTGTGTCGTTATCACGAAAATAATGAAAATGCATTCAGATGTTTTATATTATTCTAACATTGAATTCCTGTCACTGGAGGATAGAAATTCAGTTGGAAAATTGAAAATTAATAATAATAATAATAATAATAATAATAATAATAATAATAATAATAATAATAATAATAATAATAATAATAATAATAATAATAATAATAATAATAATAATAATAATAATAATAATAATAATAATAATAATAATAATAATAATAATAATAATAATAATAATAATAATAATAATAATAATAATAATGTGGACTTATATAGTGCACGTATTCACCAAACTGGTGCTCAAGGCGCATTATATTATTACCCCTGCTCATCAGGCTCATAAATCATTCCTGAAACCATCTCAGCTCCCTGGGGAGTATACAGCTCAATTGTTGCCATTACAGTGCATATAGGGCTAATCAAACACAACAACCAACTCTGCCCTCACAGGTACCCATTTACTCCTGGGTGGAGAGAAGCAATTATGGTAAAGTGTATTGCTCAAGGACACAAGTACCCCGGTCGCGGCTGGGATTCGAACCCACATTCTGACGACTCGGCCATCAGAACACATATCCGATGCACTAAACCACTCGACCATGGCACTCCATTAAAAAATTGTCTCCGGTGGGAGTTGAACTGGTGACTGTTCGCTTTACAGTCAGTCGCTCTACCGACTGAGCTATCAGTGACTTGAACTTGATAGCACCTCAGACAGAAAGATTTCATATGGGATGTTTGATAACATCAACTCTACACCAATCAAGCTTCATGCAAAACTGTGATCATTTCTGTTTTTTTGATATTACCAATAGTGTGTATATATAGGGCTTTAAACCAAAAATCCTTCGGGTGACTGATTTATAAGCGATATTGATGTTGATTTGAACATCTGACGGAAACACTTGACGCTAATTCCACCCGCTTTTGTTGTTTTCTGTAGGAGAGAAAGAACTACCTGAAAATACGCAATGCCTGTATCACTATAGAGTCCTTCTATCGTGGCTACCAGGCACGCAAGGAGTTTAGACGACGATGGTACCATGCTAAGTGTCTATGGGCTGCTAATATTATACACAAGTATTACATCGGCTGGAAGGTGTGTTATAGTTATATTTGTGATATATGAGTAAGAAGAGCTTGGCGTTGTGATTCAAGCACGATGTTTCTTTAAAGGCTACATGGCTTAATAATAAAAAGACATGATGTACATGATTTAATAGCACACAAGGCACAGAAGCCATTGCATTATTATTATCTCATGTCATTAGGTCAATTGACCAATCAAGAGCTGTGAATTCAAACTCTTTTTGACCAATTAGTTGAACGGCAGCTGGGCATAAAACAGTTATAATATGTCAATTCAATTCAATTACATTACATTTATTTCCATTTCACAGTATACAGTATACAGTCAAAGTATACAGAAAACAGTATTAATGCATAAGTAACCTATTAGACAGAAGAAAGAATGAAATGGAGGCACGTCCTCCCGTAAGCGGGTTGCTTGTGTTGGGGATGCAAGACAAGACAAGACAAGACAAGACAAGACAAGACGTACGAACGGACAGACAGGAAAACAATAAAACACTTATCACGGGAAAAACTGCAAATTTTACGAGCCCAAAGAGGGTACTATACATGTACATTGATAGCAATTAACAAACTTACTAAGATAATACACATAAGTAGTTTACATAGAACAATTTTATAGGTACATTTTTAATTTTATATTTGAATAAATTAAGTGTTGAATAAATTAAGTGTTGACAGACTCTTTTTGATTTTTTTTTATCTACACATACATCGGCTTTGTCAGTGCTTTACCAGCGCAGATAAAGGGAATATGGCATCAATAGGCCTATCCAATTTAATTCCTAAAACCTCAGCTCCTTAAGTGCTGGTCACTTTACGATGCCAGTCAAACACAATAAACACCTCTTCCCAGATATACGGGTACCCATTTACTTCTTGGTATTAAAATGTCTTGATCACAGTCACTAGCACCACAATCCTTGGCTAGGAGTTGAACCGACAATCTGATAACTGACCATCAGTCTGATGTGGTGAACCAATTGGCCATTGCACTCCACCATTGTACCATGGAATATGCCACCCATATTTACTATCTGGGCTTTTTAGCTTAGTAAAAAAGGACTAGGTCAGGCTCCCTGGATAGACCTTGGCTGGTTAAAAGAAACTTGCATCTTGAGAAAATCTCCAAGTCTGTCCACATTGGGCTTAAGATTGTTGGGCTTCCTACAGTCTCTGTTCATCCCAACCCTCTCCCAAAGTCCAACGTCCAGTTTACGGCGAGCAATATTGCTGAAGATAATTGACCATTATTTTCATTTTGATCCATGCTCAGGTACGGAAGGACCACAGGAAGCACTTCAAGGCCCACGCAGCCCCCAAGATGATAGCATTCATCCTCAGATACATTGTAAGTTATACATGTCCCCAAAGGTCATGTCATCAGGTCAATGCTTGAAGGTCGTTAATGTGACACTGTTGGCTCACTGTAAAATGACCTTAACAACGTATCACCTGTGTTTTACAGCAGTTTTATGTAATATTTGTTATCATCTGAGCATTATTCATTTCCATTTAGAAATGAAAACAAATACTTTAATGCATGAAACTTAAGAAAATAATAGTCAGAAACATTAAAAAATGTGCCGAAATTAATTTATGATGGGACCCGCCACAAATTAAATTTTTAGAGATTATTACTGAAAAATGCTACTCAAGATAATTTTAAGAAATGTGTCATTATATAGTATTTGTTTCTCATTCCTCAAGTAAAATAGAAATTCTCAGATGAAAAACTAAAATCTGGTAAAATAGCGAATAAACATAGGCAATCCATATTTAATGTAAATATCTTTACTTTGGCATTATGGACCTTTTAGAAATAAATAGATCACATTAACACTAATTCCCTAGGCCCATTTGCTTATACATAACCTGAATCCTTCCTAACTCCCTAGGCCCATTTGCTTACACATAACCTGAATCCTTCCTAACTCCCTATTCCCATTTGCTTACACATAACCTGAATCCTTCCTAACTCCCTATGCCCATTTGCTTACACATAACCTGAATCCTTCCTAACTCCCTAGGCCCATTTGCTTACACATAACCTGAATCCTTCCTAACTCCCTAGGCCCATTTGCTTACACATAACCTGAATCCTTCCTAACTCCCTATGCCCATTTGCTTACACATAACCTGAATCCTTCCTAACTCCCTATGCCCATTTGCTTACACATAACCTGAATCCTTCCTAACTCCCTATGCCCATTTGCTTACACATAACCTGAATCCTTCCTAACTCCCTATGCCCATTTGCTTACACATAACCTGAATCCTTCCTAACTCCCTATGCCCATTTGCTTACACATAACCTGAATCCTTCCTAACTCCCTGGGCCCATTTGCTTACACATAACCTGAATCCTTCCTAACTCCCTAGGCCCATTTGCTTACACATAACCTGAATCCTTCCTAACTCCCTAGGCCCATTTGCTTACACATAACCTGAATCCTTCCTAATTCCCTAGGCCCATTTGCTTACACATAACTTGAATCCTTCCAAACTCCCTAGGCCCATTTGCTTATACATAACTTGAATCCTTCCTAACTCCCTGGGCCCATTTGCTTACACACAACCTGAATCCTTCCTAACTCCCTATGCCCATTTGCTTATACATAACTTGAATCCTTCCTAACTCCCTCGGCCCATTTGCTTACACATAACCTGAATCCTCCAAAATCCTTCAGTAGTAAAGCAAGCACATGACATGTATGCACACATGTTTCTAATCTGTGATACATGTACATGGCCAGGGACCCTCCCTGAGTGCATGTAGCAATAAATAGTGTCCACTGACCCAAGCACTGACCTTGCAATCACTACAACAAACATGGATGTACATGTACCATGGAAAGGCAGGTATGCCAAATAACCTCAATCCTCCAAAATCCTTCACTTTAGCAAAGAGCATGTAGCATGTAACCTCAATCCTTCAAAATCCTCCACTTTAGCAAAGAGGATTTTGGAGGATTTCGGACGGTTAGGGTTAATAATCTTTTGGCATTGAACCGATCATCTTCATATTAAAGATACATTACGGTGCCAATGTGCTGAGACATATCTTTAGTACAACATTTTTTCTGGCAAAACTGTTAGCTGTATGTCTTTGTGATGTGGGTAGTATTTGCCTGCATGACTTTTTTATATAAAGCACATTGACTGTTGATATTGGTCAATTTGTTATATTCCATTTCAGCACACCTGCTACTTACGACGGTTGCAACAGCATATTCCTACTATGTCCCCCCTGGACTACACCTGGCCTCCCTGCTCAGTCCTACACACCATAGCGCACAAACAACTCAAGGAAATCTTCATCAGATGGAGGGTAAGTGATATAGGAATACCTTCTTTGTCACCATGGATACAACATACAATGACAAATTAATAAGTACAACAATCCAATTATGGCCATCTGTCATGATTTTTTAAAATTTTATTTAAAAATTTATTATTTTTTTATGCAAGTCGCTCCACACAAGGCCAATGGCCACTCATACTGATTAAGCACGACCTAGGCTAATTCTACCTGAGGACCTGGGGTAAAATTAATTATGTGGAGTGTCGTGGCCGAGCGGTCTAGCTTACCGGACTCAAGTTCTGGTGTTAGCAGCAGAATGTGGGTTTGAATCCCGGCCGTGACACTTGTGTCCTTGAGCAAGACATTTAACCATAATTGCTTCTCTCCACCCAGGGGTTTAATGGGTACCTGTGAGGGCAGAGTTGGTTGATTAGCCCTATATGCGCTGTAATGGCAGCAGTTGAGCTGTATACTCCCCAGGGAGCTGAGATGGTTTCAGGAATGATTTATGAGCCTTATGAGCAGGGGTAATAATATAATGCACCTTGAGCACCACTCAGTTGGTGGATACGTGCGCTATATAAGTCCACACATTATTATTATTATTATTATTATTATTATTATTATTATTATTATTTAACCTCCTGATAATGATCAGAGCATATTGATTGAAGCGTTGAGTTATAGCCACCAGATCTTTCAGAATTAATTACTACTCAAAAGAGATTTTTCCCATGGTGTCACCGCAAACAGTCTTCATGTTATGTAACCGCCACAAAATAATTTTCAACCACACTTTCTTCATCAGGCCAATCAATACCGGAATAAGTTTGATGAGACAACAAGGTTGAGACTGGGAGAGAAGGTGACGGCTAGCATCTTATTCAAAGACAAGAAGACCCTTTACCCTAAGAGGTATTGACAACATGTTTTTGTGTAACTTAATTTGCTGACATGGCTTATTTCTATTAAAAAAATTACCTTGGACAAATTTTTTGTGGGCTGTAATGTCTGAAGCAGTATTTGTGAATAATTTGTTGTCAATTGATTCAAATGTCAAGGGAATGTACAACATTAATAATAATAATAATAATAATAATAATAATAATAATGTGGCGCACGTATCCACCAAACTGGTGCTCAAGGTGCATGACATTATTACCCCTGCTCATCAGGGTCATAAATCATTCCTGAAACCATCTCAGCTCCCTGGGGAGTATACAGCTCAATTGCTGCCATTTCAGCGCATATGGAGCTAATCAAACACAACAACCATCTCTGCCCTCACAGGTACCCATTTAACCCTGGGTGGAGAGAAGCAATTATGGTAAAGTGTCTTGCTCAAGGACACAAGTACCCTGGTCGCGGTTGGGATTCAAACCCACATTCTGACGACTCAGCCATCAGAACACAAATCCAATGCACTAAACCGCTTGGCCATGGCGCTCCATTACAAACATTACAAATTACCTGATTTTAAAAATTGCCAAATTATTATCCAAAAGCTAATTTGATGGTTAGGTTAGTTAATGTACCATTTTTTTTCATCCTGAAAAAAAATTCTGTCTGAAGCGTTTTCATGGCAGAGAAAACAATATGCATATTTGCCATTGCTCCATGTGTTTGCTGTAAGAATTGTGATTGCTTGTCCTAAGCCATGGCTTATAAGGACTGTGCCTTCAAATTTTGTTTTGAATTTTGTATTGTATTGAAAAAAAACCACATAATATTGAATTTATCTCTTGGTATTCTTGAAAAACACATTTATATATACATAACAGCAAAAGAAACGTCACCCCTAAAAAAAAATTTTTCTTTCATTTTATAATTAATATAATTTGTTTAATGAAGAATATTATGAGTATGGAGTGTAACACGAACACAATGTGGCAAATTTGGTTGACCTGGCAGCCAACCATCCCACAACATTGTATATTTATTATGTTTAATAATATAATTACTTAACAAAATTTAGGGGGTGACGTTTCTTTTGCTGTTATGTATATATACATAATATACTTTCATCCTCAAATCCTTATGCGGCTGTGTATTTTCTTGTTAACAGTATTTCTAAGGTTTTCCAAGGGGACTATGTACGACTACGCAGCAATGCCAAGTTCAACAAGATGTACTCCGCTACCAACGACCAGCATGTTGTATTTGCTGATGTCCTTAACAAGGTCAACAGAGGGAATGGAAAGGTATATCCCCCCCCCCCCTACCCCTTAATTATATAAATAAATACAAATACAAATTAAAATCACTCCAAATAAAACCCGAAACAAACCTACAAAAGAGTGACACTGACTGATCCTAATGACAGTCCTTTCCATCTGTAAATCAGCTTGACTGTTGTAAAGACCTCATCACAATGCCATTTTAGAGGTAAAATGATGATGAGACACTCGTGTATATATGTTACCTGCTGTTGCCCGCTGAGTGACAGAGCATTTCAGGGTGTGTGAAATAATTTTTGATTTGATTTTTGCCCTACACCGACGTATGTATGAAGCACTGATGTATGAAAGCTGAGTTTCGCATGTTGTTGTGGTTGTGTAGTTTTTACTGTGATTCTCTTACCTAATAGGGACATGAATTTTGGTTAAGCGCATCAGCAAAGCTGTGACAATAACCCTTCCTTCTATGTGGGTTCGAATCCCAGCCGCGACCGGGATGCTTGTGTCCTTGAGCAAGACACTTTACCATAATTGCTTCTCTCCACCCAGGGGTAAATGGGTACCTGTGAGGGCAGAGTTGGTTGTTGTGTTTGATTAGCCCTATATGCGCTGTAATGGCAGCAATTGAGCTGTATACTCCCCAGGGAGCGGAGATGGTTTCAGGAATGATTTATGAGCCTGATGAGTAGGGGTAATAATGTAATGTAATGCGCCTTGAGCACCAGTTTGGTGGATACGTGCGCCATATAAGTCCACATTATTATTATACAGGCCAGAGAGTCAAGTTTGAGTCGCTGCAGTGAATTGAAATAATATACATAAGGCCTACTGTTAAAGGGAAGGTACAACCAGATTGTCAAATAATAAACAAAGTACATGTATTATCTAAAACCTAAGTTGGTGGAAAGTTGGTCATAGTATCAATCCCTTCCGTTAAAAAAACTCAAAACTTGGTAAATAACAGGAATTCAAATGTAATAATGTTGCCGTGCTTTTCTTGTCTCTTGTGCTCAGATGCATTCACAGTTGTTTGTTTTAACCACCGCCTCCTTCATGATGATGGATCAGAAGACATTAATCCTCAAAAGTCGTATCCCCCTCACTGATGTGGCTGGATTCACCGTCAGCCCTTATAGTGATGGGATAGTTGTCATTCTCTTAAAGAAGGTACTAGAGTCGGTTGCTTGAGTCAGTCACTAGATTTGGGGAAATGGGGGAAGGGGGCAGAGTTGTCATGGGACAGAGTTGTCATGGGACATGAAAAGTAGAAACTTATGAATTTTCAAGTTACATTTCCTTGTGAATGTTGAAATTCAAAATAACAAGTATGGTTTAAAGGGACAATATCGTCATGATAAGAGCAGACTTTCAACAGGGCATAGAATCGGTGTCCTTGTTTAAGACGAACACAGTGACTGGAAATTACTGGCTCATTTATGCAGCAGCAACGGTAATATGACCTTATCATGTGGGGTATTATTTTCAGTCACTGAGTTAATCTAAAATTAGCACTCTGATTCCATGCCCTGTTGATTGTGACAATATTGTACCTTTAATTGCCATTATGTGCATTCATGCTTCAAGCTTTGGGAAAGTGTCAAATAAATAACCACTTACATTTATGGGGGGAAAAAAGGAGAAGAAAAAAAAGTATCTGACCAAAAAGACCAAAAACATTTTGAATGTGTGTTGATACAAGGCCAAAGATTTGTATGTGTGTGATACAAGACTGTAGATTCAAAGCACAGTTACCATCAAGCATCTTCAGTATGTGGATAATTCATGTGGTCATTTCTTTTGTAAACTTGAGTCTTTATAATGCAACTGGGGATTGTCACACTTGATTTGTCCATATACCCCCACAGATGGGGGCCCTCAAATAGTAGCAAATCTCAGCGTAGGAAACAGTAAAAAGACATCAAAAGTCTGTGCAAAGTGTTTTTCTATCACCAAAATCCACACCCTCTGTCTTAAAACATTTGACCTAACCCCCAGGTTAGCTACACTGGAGGGGAGGGGTGGGGACAATAGTTGATGAGTGCATTATTTCTGAGGATATTTGCTTTCATTGACACCTTCAATGTAAAGTCTAATTCAGAATTTATTAATTAAGATTCAAGTAATTGACCTATCGCCATTTGTGACTAAGCCAGCCACCCCGGTGTATAAGCCAGTATTTGAAAATAAGGCTTAATTTTTAATGTTTTGAAAAACGGGGTGTCCACTTATAGTATGTTTGCTTGTGTATTACAACAACAAAAAACAGGGTGTCCAAAAGATACCCAAAGGTATTTCATTTACTGCGTTCATACAATTTTGCCACAAGAGGTCAATTAACAAATGTGGAATGGAGAATTCAGTTCAATTCTTATGCACATGAGAAACGGACAAAACTTATGTCATGTATAGATTGATCAAGAATAGACTTTATCATGCTGTAGTTATTCTTGGCAGATTTCCCTTATGCAAATATGTTTACGGTGCTGTTATGCGGTACATGTATGAGGGACTAGAGCCAGTCTATTTTCCTTTCAGCCTCGGTTTGGTCATATGGACAAGTATGGAAGAAAAACACAAGATGTCTGCAGCAGTAACATTTGTGCACATAACTCCATTTTTTATGATTTTGTTTTGATTTTAGGGAAGTGAAACTACAAAGAAAGGAGACTTTGTGATGGTGACAGACAAGGCTATTGAGCTTGTTACCAAGTTTCAGCGTACCTGCCGGACAGCAACCAATCAGGACACTCCAGTCAAAGTTGCCGACAGGTGAGTGTACTTGTCAACCATATGCTTTGGTTGAACTGTCCCACACTGTCCCTACCCCTACTTGTCCTTCATCCTACTAACTCCTTCAGATGTCAAGCATTTTGGTAATGTGGTGCTTTATAAAATTCAATTAATATTTGTATTATTTTGGAGAGGGAGGAGGCATCGACCCTTGAACCCTCAGTTAAATCTGTTCCAATTCTCCTGATGTCTGTACTCGTCAATTCTTTATAGATTCCCTCTTGACTTCAACGGCACAAAAGTACAAGCCACTGTGTGTACCCAAGATGCCAATACGTCCAACCCTAACCCTTCTGTCAAGCGGAAAGGAGCCAAGCTAGAGATTATGGCCTAAAGGGTCAAACCTTGGTAAGAATGTATTCAAATATAGTAACAAGGCTTGGAGAGATGAGATGGGGAAAGACTAACTGCTCCAGTACGGAGAGGCTTGATGGTCTTGTGGTGGTGGTGGTGGTGGTGGTGGTGGTGGTGGTGGTGGTGGTGGTGGTGGTCGTCAGATGGTGATGAATGGGTTACCCGTGCAGAGGCAAGATACATGTAAGTGATGTGTGAAAGAATGCAACTCTCGCTAACATTTGTGGTAAAAATGTGCGCGCACACTTTATGAGAGAAGATGAATTGTATTCATTGGCCAACCTATTTTTGTTGTTTTGTTCAAGGAAAATTATGTGCCTGAAAATTCCTACTTGGTAGATTTTTTGTGATTATATTACTGCCAACATTCAATATCAAGAAGAAAATTTGCGAAGGCAATGTGGATTTATATGTTTGTAATGACTAAGTGATTTATGTTAACTGGAAACACATGTACTTCATTATTAATGAAGTGATGAATTGCCAACAAAAGATCATGTCACAGTATACATCCCTAAGAATGCAGCATAGTCATGTAATGTATAATAACTTTAGCCCTTTTCACATGAGCACCAATAACAAAGGTCCTTGGTAATGGGCGCCAGTTGTCTGTCACCTCGGTCGTTTGTGATTTTTTAACAAACTTTCACACGACTTCCACTCACGCCAAAACGAATGTCCCTCGTTTTCCATGGAGGGTCAAAGCTCATGATTGTGCAATCCAATATTTCACTGGTACTGCGCGCAGAGCTTATTCACTGGACGCTTTCTCTACGTTACCAGTGGTTTTCCCGCGAAGATATACGCGTTGTGCGAAGTCAAACGTTACTTTCTCCCACATTTTGTTTTCATTTCCTTCCCATTTCCCGACAATTTTATTCTCATTTTATTATGGATATTGAATCAAGTATACTTGCAACAATTCCGACGGATTCACAGAGCCCGATTTCTAACGTAAGGCCATCCAACGAGAAAAATAAACAGTTGTAAGAATTCTTCTTCTGGAATCCTTTGCTCTTTTCGACGATTTCATGGACTCAAATTGTGAATGTGAAATTCAAGAGAAGTAGCACGAACGTTATTTCTTCGGATGTCGCCAACTTGGAAGGACGTACGTACAATTGTTTACCAACACACATCCGGGATTTATTGCAAGCTGATTTAGTGACGCGTTCTGCGCATGCAAAATGATACCGCCAAAGCAAGGGTCCCCTGTTTGGGCGCACGAAGCGTTTGACACGACCTATCGTGGCGATTTTAACATCGTTGCGATTTTTTGGAGGAGGTCTCGATCTCTGTTATAAATAACGAGGGTCCATGGTAATTATTTAACAAGGATAGCTTTCACACGACTGGGATTTGCTATTTTTTAACATGGATGTGATTTTTAGTCAAGGTCCCTTGTTAAAACAGTCTCGTGTGAAAGGGCCTTTTGTGTACAAAAACCAAAGTAAGCGTGGATAACTACTTACGTACAGATCTTATAATTACATGTGTATGTATGTCACCATGTTTGTGCCTATTTCCATGGAAATTTTGTACTAGTTTAGTGATTTTTTGACAACTTCAATCAAAAATTATTATGAGGACAATTTTTATTATCTTGTTATCGAAACATTCCAGACTTATATGAGACAATTTGTGAAATTTTCACTCAAAATCAGTGCATTATTAAGGTTACCTAGATATGTCAGTGTTACAGTTTTTAGGTGTTTGTGTCAAGAAAAGCATAAAAACAAAATAGGGATTTTAAGTTTCAAAGGATAAAGAGGTTGAACAAATTAACAGACTGCCTGTCCAGCCTTTGTATATTGTGCCTCTTATTTATATTCAAAGGCTCCAGGGGTAGGTGGGGGAGGGAGGGAGGGAGGATGGATGGATGGGTGAGGGAGGGAGGGAGGGAGGATGGATGGGTGAGGGAGGATGGATGGGTCAGGGAGGGGTGAGGGAGGAGGGAGGGGTGAAACGTGACATGTCCTCACTCTTTTGATCATCACCATGTACATGTATACTATCCAGATAGCTTATAAAGGAATTAATTGGCTAAATAACAATAATAATAATAATAATAATACAGAAGATTTATAATGCGCACATATCCACCAAGAAGTGCTCAAGGCGCTTTATAGTAAACAAGAAATCATACAATAGCATAACAATACAATAGCAAATGCAATATAATACTAAACAAAATATAAAAAATGCATATAAATGAATGTTAGTAGTCCTTATAGGCAATACACATAAGATGAGTTTTTAAGTTTTTCTTGAAGGAGTCAACAGATTGAGATTCACGAATGTACAGAGGTAAATCATTCCAAAGGCGTGGAGCCACAACTTCAAAATATACAGTACATGTACGTGCATCTTGAAACCATGCTTGGCTGATGAGCCATGAGCTGCTGTCCTCTTTTCAGTCTCTGGTATGGCTTTGATATGCTGGTCTGAGCTACAATCAGGGACAATATTTGTTTGGATACCCCCCCCCCCCCAATATCCCCTGAACCCCATCAACCCACCCCCATCTACCCACCCCCATCTACCCACCCCCATCTACCCACCCCAACCTCCCACCCCCTCTATACCATAGGAATGTTGTTCAGCATGTCTGCAGGATATACAGGGTGCAATCTGTGTTATGTGGTCAGAGTGTGTATACCTTTGAGTGACTGCATAGTCGACAACATTGTAGCAGGGAGAGGTGGGGATTTCAAGTGTCCTAAGAATATTGCCCCTGATGGTAGGAATTCAGTATTGCAAAGCACTTCATATAGAGTACAAAGGTTCATTTCATCTCTGTCAACGTTCATGAGAAATAGGAAAACACACTAATCAATGCCATATCAGTGTTAACCCTTGACCTAAGCTTGGGCGATATCGATTTATTTCATCCACGATATATCGGCAAACATATCAATTTTTTTCCGATACTATGGCGATTTATTTTTTCATTCATACATGATTGCTTCAGAGCCGATAACCACAGGTGTGCCCCTCTACAAGCAATAAATCGCAAGTTCACAATAAATCACAAATTCGTTTGCAGAACTACTTCTGAAGTAGTTCGCTTTTGTTTCTCACTTCCAAAAGCTGAAAAGACTGTTCTAATTTTGTTTCCATGGAATTTCTGACTTGACTCATAATGACTATTTTTTTAATCGCAGTATATTTTTTTTAATCGCAATATATTTTGTTAATCGCAATTTGCCGATATCTTGATAACTTAAAAAGGTTCTCGATATCGTAATTGAATAAAAAAAAGGTATTGCGATATTCGATATTATCGTGTTATCACCCAAGCTTACCTTGACCCGTGTACTGTGATTGTTGTTCAGTACTTGTGTCCAAAAGTAGGTTTATGTACATGTAGTTAGTGCAACACATTTATTTATATTTACTAAACATATCAGTGTCTTCCATTGTGTTGTGAAGGGAGAATGTATTTCACTAAAATCCCATGTTGTGATGCAGTTTATGTTGGTAGAAATTCCAAGACAGTGTCACATTCCAGATATGCACAATGTATATACTCATCTATACAGCAGATAGGTATAGATATCCTGCCTTCCAAGATGGCTGCCGATGATTCTCTTGTGCACATACATGTATATTATGTTTGACATTAGGTGGTCTGTCAATGCTTATTATCAGTGTGAATTATCCGTGTGTGTAAATTAATACAAATTATGATTATTACTTTTTTGTGGATTGTAAAGTGTGATTTATTATACGGGGTGGATTATTTGTTGATATATACCTAGATGACAAAAGTCAAGTGGTGTTTTCGTGTCTGTTATATTTAATATGTTATGCCTAGTACTTGTACTTGTAGCTGCTTAATTTAACCATATTTTACCAAAAAAGTACTGAGATTGGATATTCAGACTCATATTTTGTATCATAATGATGTATTATATTCTCCAAATTAATTTGTAGCAGATGAACAAGACCCAAAACTATTACGTCTTGTTTTCAAATTGAAAACAGGACATATTCAGCTTAAAGTTTTTCAATTTGGCATAATTTTTGTGTTAATTTTTTGTTGTAATAATCTAGGGTGAATGTAGTAACATGAACAGTGAAGCCCATAAGGACAAACAGGTATTTAAGGAGCCATAAAATGTAAACAGGAGTCTTGCATAACTAACCATACTGTTTCAGATAGTGTAGCCCTCAAAGTGCTCTGTGTAACATATCAAAACTCAGTGCTGATTAGACTATGAGGAAAGTACATTGTGTATGTTGCTGTGGGTGTTTTATTTGATTTAACACTGACAAGTGCTTTGAAATATTACAGAATTTAAGGGCATAGGATGTGTATGTTCCTTACATCATCTTAATTATGTCTGCTCACCACATACAGACATTGTCTGTTTCTTCATTTCCTCAAAACTCCGACCAAAGCAACATTGTAATTTTTAAACACTGAAAAAACTGTGGAGTCCCAAGGACCCATTGTAGCATATTCCTCTGTGGGAACCATCATTACATGCAATTAATTGTATGTTTTAATAGAAAATTGTGAAACAAATTAATTTGTACAAATTTTGATGTACATGCAAGACTACCAACAATTTTACTGAGTGGCGTTATAGCCATTTGAACCTGTCAAACAAAGATAAACCATTAATAAGAATTAAATGAGCTAATATATGCGCATTATTTAAAATATTATGAGCAGTAATTCATTACGTTTGTCTGATGGGTATAAAGAGACCCTAAAAGAATGTAAATGTTTCATTGAAATATGTTATATAAATTTTATTCAATGTTTGTTCAAATAGAACCAATTTTTGTTTTCTTGTAATTCCTCTTAAAACACTTTTTAAGGGGATTAAAATTTGCAAAATTTGTAAGCACTAAATCAGAAGTACTAATCTTTTAGAACTATGCAAGTTAATATTTTTAATTCATAACTCTTTAAACAAAATGTGTCTATTTAATCCAATTTCCCCAAAATTGCCAAAGATTTGCTTATTAATTTTGTGGAGGACAGGTTTGGTTGATATTTGGCATCTTTCGCAAACCTCATATGTCATGTTTTCTGGTATCTAAGCATAATGATTGTATTTATATGCACACATTGGCCTTATTAAAGTCTGTTTAATTTGCCCATATGTTAGGGTAAAGCTATGCCACTGGTGATAACGCCAATAAGTTACTTTTACTCTTTTCAGAATAGACCTAAATGAAGGGTGCCCTTGTATGCATATGATATGTCACAAGCTGAAGGGCAGGCACCCTTGTTCAGAAAGAAAGGCACTCATTGGTATATGCTTACTAATGTGTGCCACATCTTTTGAGTGTTTGCACATACATGAACCAATGAGTGACCTTTTTGCATAAGGTATATTATTAAGATATACATGTATTTCTCCAATTGTGATATTATATAATAATGGTGAGTTTATTACATGTACAATAAGCTAATAATGTGATCCTCTATTTTTTCTTTATTCTGTGTTCATTGATCAATATGCAGTACTTTGTAATAGTTAATCAGTTGGTTTCATGAGGCCTTAAATTGAAGTGTGACATTATACTTGTAATTGGTACATTGCAATGCATAAATCCGTCAAATGTTTTATTAAATGTACTTTCTTTAATTGTAAAGTAAAAATAGGAATTTCTGTTCCGAATGCCCTCAAATATGTCTTGGGGCAAAATATGATTTGTTAAAATCTTTAACTATTTAATGGAAAATAAGACAAAAAACATGTCGATTTCAATCCTTTACTCATTTTAGAATCCATTAAACACAAGTCATTGTGTTTAGTACTGTATGCATATGTTTTGTCTTATTGATATTGTCACATTAATTGCTATCACTTGGTAAATGTTAGGGGTGCCTAATATATAAATGAATAACATTTTCTGTATTATAAACATAAATTGTACAAATAATGTGCCCGTTGATATTAATAATTAAGTCATGATTTCTAATAAATGAATATCAAACATTCATTGAAAAATAAACTGATGTTTGTATAGTATTATATGTACGATTTATGTTCAGGTTAACATCAAAATGCCTACCTCCAATAAACACATCCTGTTTGCCAAGTTTAAACTTTGACCATAAATGGTCCAAGGTACAATAGAGCAGGGCATCTGGTCAGAGACTCAAGTTTGAACACAAAGGCAATTGGACTTATCAAATCACTTTTATTTTTTGCTCTCAATTTACAAAAGGGATTGAAATGAAAACCTTGGACTAATTGGACATTGTTTATAAAACAAAACGGTTTCCAGCAGAAAACTGATGTCAAATTCTCTGGTTAGAGTCCTTTGGTCCAGGTTTAAATGTTTACTACACTAACAAATAGATTATGATTGTATACATATATATTAATTAAGTTGCACTTATATTGTTTGTTTGTTTTGCGTAATCTAATACACCCTTAAATGATAATCCGGTGTTTTAAATTAAAAACAAGGCGTACGATTCAGTTAAGCAGTCTTACCAAATAATGTGATACAAAATACGATAAACCTTTTCAATAGTACAAATATGAATTCATTCGGCGTTAATTCTTCTTTTTACATGATTTGTTCATTGTTGTTTGTATCAAATTTACAGTTTATTGCATTTGTTTTGTCCAATCAATTAACCAGAAGGAAAGACACTATTTCTGTGGCCATAATTAAAAACTACACTAGGTATTAAATACAAATAAAAACATTGTCATAAATAAAAAAAGAAACATTTAGAAAGCACCGTATTAAAATTAAAAATCAGTTTGATTTAACATGAAGATCACCTGATTTGTCAAATTATGGGCGAAAACTACAATATAAAATCAAAATGGCTGACTAACATTTTGATGTTGGGTTATAATACATTTTGAAGCATACAAACCCCAAACACATAGTTAACATCAAACTACAGTGTACATGTACATGCTTTATCTAGAGCTCTTGCGCAAATATGGCTGCTTAAAAATGAAATTACAGAAGCTGTCCTACATTGAAATAAATATGTCACAATTATCATGTACATCTTAGCAAGTTTCAACTCGATATTCACAATACAAAAACAACTTAAAATTTAACAAACAAAAGTTCAACTAATCCTACATAAAGGCAAGAGTGGTTTTCAACTTCATAAGTGTGGGTGATTGACAATATTGGTCATCAATGAAGCAACACAACACAAAATAGTCGGGCGTCATATGAGAACTGGCCAAAAGTGCAACTGATCTTTGACAGGCAGCCATCTTTGTCTGGTTCCCTGAAGGCAAGACAATGATCATAGCTGTATCCATTTACTTTATTGAAGGTGCCAGCCTATTTGCCAGTTTCATTATGGCGTCTTACTAATTTACACAAGAAATCAGCATTAGACATGATTCTGAAATACAATAGGCTCTGTACATCACAGAGATCGATATTAAGCAATCTATGACTACCGTATTTTACATCCGAAGTTATTTACATATGTTCAGCATATAAAAAATTGATGAAATAACTCTTTACTCAAACCAACAAGATCAAATAAATTAACATTTACGGTACAAACAGAGTGGGAACTATCAAGAAAGTTTCTTTGGGTTTTGCATATGATGTAATTCAATCAGAATACCAGTAGACACAAGACAATGATATTGTGATACCAACAGCATACTTTCATAAGGTTTGAGGTTTAAACAAAAAACTAAGATTGTAATTTGATCCTGTGATGATAATGTACAGTCTTAAGGAAGTGTTATACCTGGTATTCTCAAAAAACATAAATGAAGACAGTTTTATATAAAACTTACTTGGTTATGATGGTATGAAACGCCCTCAGTTTGAAATCTTTCTGTCTGTGGTGTTTTTAAGAACAGTCAAATAATGATTCCCTCATAATATACATGCATGTCAGCAAATTCCATATCTTAATTTACATGAATTCAATCTCAGCAGAATGACAGTTTATCAATAGTACTTTCCTTTTCAAATCTGCAACTATTATTCTAATTAACCTGTCCTTATACCTCAATGCATTTCTTGTTTGATACCTCATTTAAGAGTTAACATTGGTGTTCCTACCTAAATAACACTTCATTTTTCAAAATATGATTTTGTCAAGAGTGAATTGCAGTACTCAATGATCTAGTGCTGTTTGACCTATTGACCTATTGCTGTTTGCAGCCACAAGACAACTTGTGCACGCATACACACACACAATATATGGGCCATATTTTATGCACTGTGCATTTTTTACGTTAAGTTTTCCTAGAAATACACATAATTGAATGCCAGCTTGTCTTTATCAATGCAATTATTAACAAGCATGTGTTGTGTTCTGCATCCGTACCAAATGTACTCGCACAACCAAATGTATGTGCTTGCACCATTTTTATGGTCTTAAAAGTTGGTGGTCATGTCATGTGTATAATAGGTGATGTGATGTGATGTGATGTGTATAATAGGTGATGTGATTGGCCACTGTTTATATGAATGCCGATAGGTCAATTACTTTACAGAATCCATTACCATGATTGACCTAAGGTCAAAAGCGCAGAAAATGACTCTGAAAAATGAGAAGAATTTGTGCCCTTTGCAAAGGAACTACAGGTGACCAGCAATACATGTTCCTTCAGCTGCAATAGCAACCATTACATTCCTAACCAATTTACAACGGTGCGACTGTACGTTCAAAAGTACACTACTGTCACATTCTATTAACAATTAACATACTAATCTTTAAAAAATAACTTCTTTGTGTAATTGCATAGTAAACCAGCCTATCCATTGATTGCAATAATGCTCTCGTTTACAGGAAATGTTCATAGTTTGGTGAATTTTGTTCACTGTGTAAAGGAAAATTATGTTATGATTTTAAGAAATAATATCAAAATCTTTTGGCGAAGATTCGTTTTGATCATTTGACTGAAAAATTAAAAGATATTGTCAACCAAATTCATCAAAATCTTCAGGCAAATCCATAAAATTGACTTGTAGTTGTACTTTTGTTTTGGTATATACATACATCCTATAAATAATTCATCACTTTGAGATAAAAAATACAATGGCAGACCCGGGGACTGTTAAAAATGACTAATTGTATAAAATGCACTGAAACTCTTCATTGTGTATATATTTTGATTATTTTTACGCCTTGGTCATATTGTCACTTGTTAATTTATGTTCATATTTTTGTTCAACATCATAACAATTGAACATAGATGCCACTGTGTCATCTGTACAATTACATGGGTCTGAAATCTTAAGCCTTTTTTTTTGTTTTTAATATGTTTAAAAAAATATCACAAATTTTTTTACAAAAAGGAACGAAAGAGCGACATTAACATACAAAACCTTGGAGTACCTCTGGAACGAATCATCAAAGGTCAACTTCGCCATTGTATTTCTTTTTGGCATTGTCATCCCAGTACAGAGAGTAATCAGCCGCATGCTGGTTTTTTCTCTTCTCATTTTTCTTCTTTCTGGCAGAACGACTGAAAAGAGAAATAACAAAGAATTTTTTTTTGGCTGACAAATTTATTAGTAACTACTGATAACTGCAATACCTGTCCACAGATAACTCTAATATTAATCTAATTATTCACCATGAGGAGCTCCTGGACTTGAGTTCACATAAAGCATCGCTTGGATTATTATCCAAAGTACATATACTTGTCAATAGAGAAAGACATCTGCACTAAGTAAGCAGAAGGTCTTGGGTTTAGTTCACTGCCCGAGTCACCCAGTGGAGGTATTTTTCTTTATCCACAGCCACACAGAAAGCACCAAGTATACAGTGCTTCATATGTGCAGTGTCTTGGTTAGTCCATCTATAAACTGATAAAGACCAAGGACATTAACTAAATCTTGCAAACATCAACATGTATCTATTCTAGTCTTTCCAGAACTTACCGGCCATAATCAACAGCGACGACAATGATTATAACAAGAATAATGACTCCAACACAACCGACTATGCCATAGCCCCACACAGGAATTGTTTCTGTAAGGAGGAATATTCATAATATTTAGAATGATGACATGTTTCAAATAGGAAATCAGTTCGTGTTGTAAACAATCAAGTGGAACAATCTCTTGTTTTGGCATTAACAATGATGCTTAGAATTATGACAAATTATTTATCACATAAATCTCAATAAAAATTTCCCTCTTAGGGTAAGGGGAGGATGAGGAATTGAATAGATGAGTTTTGATTTGACAGAGGTAAAAAATGTGATGCCATGATGAAAATGACAGAAATAGTAAACGAGAACAGATATTGGTAAATCCGAGAATAGCCAAGACAAATTCCGTCAAGTCTTCTCACCAAAGAATCCCTTTGATTGGTTGTCTTCCATTTCCTTTGAGACCGTGTTGTTTTCTGTGGTCATTGCATCATTGGCCTGGTTGGCGCTGAAGCTCTGGTCTGGTGTCCTGTGTTCTCCGTCCCCATCATGTACCATAATCCACTCATCTGTGCACTCAACTAAGAGCCCAGTCATTTCACTGTTTACAGACAGAACCAAAATGATAAAAATAAATAAAATACAGAAAGAAAATTCAAGATATCTTTTGTGTCAAGGAACAGCATGACTACCCCACAGCAACAAAATACTGCAATACCCAATGCAAGTCACAGATTTCCCACTTTTTCTTAACTGTCTGGTAGCATGGAGCCTGTCTGTCTAGTAGCATAAAGATCAGCAAAATGATGTATTTATAGGAAATTTATATTTTATCGGCCCTTAAAAGCTGACATGGCAGAACTATACATCTACAAGATCACCACACATCCTCCCCAATGCATCCACAAGATCACCACACATCCTCCCCAATGCATCTACAAGATCAACACACATCCTCACCAATGCATCCACAAGATCACCACACAAACGTAGGTTGTTCTTACCTGAACTTTGGCGTGTATCCCTTTTTACACTGACACAGATTATCTTCGCTACAGAATGACAGCGGCACTTCACACTCCGGCACACAGACCACTGATGTACTTGGCTTTGTGTCAACAGGACAAGGACCTGTTGACAATCAAATGTTACCAAAATTGATGTGATTTTTCTATTCTCTTGAACCGATTACTAATTATAAGAATATTACCATTAACATGGGCGTGATTGGGCAGTTTTTACAAATCTACGTAAATTTTGCTAGGGGCCGCTGTTGTGAACAGCACTGGGGTGAAATCTATAGTTCTGAGCGTTTGCTTCGCTTTCCTTTATTGCTTAAATCTTTAAAATCCGGAGGATCACAACACTGTGATTTGTAAAAATCTAAAAATCCATAAAAATCTGGGAAAATCCAGACAAATCACACCCCTTCATTAAAAAGCCAGTATACACCTTTTGTACAGTGTCTGTAAATGCATCCATACTTTTATACGCATTAAGAGATATGTTAAAAACCATTTTTTTAAATAAAAACATGAAAATTTCAGCTTACAGGGACCGAACAAAAGAGGACAATAAAATGTTAGTCCCAGGACCCAATACCTGACTCTGCTTTGTGTACCTTCTTCTTTTGTGTTCATTTCACACCTGACTAACTTCAGCTCACTTCTGCTCACTGTTTATGTATGTATGTATATCATCTATTTTGGTTTGAAATGTAAGGCCAATAACTACTATTTTGCTTATTGTATTTATTTTCCACTACATTGATCAAGCGTTTTACAATGTGCATGATGGTGCAGGTTATGCCTTTCCACTTTGACAGTTACTACATCGATCAAACGTTTTGACGGTGCAATTGGCCAATTCTGGATTACTCTATACATTTCCAGACATATTTACTGTTAAACCATGCTTCGGACAATTATTTTGTAAAATACATAATTTTTAAAGTATTTGTTATAATATTATCCTCAAGTAAAATGGTAATGCTCCAATGATAAAGTAACATGCCAGAAATTACCAGTAAAATAGCACAAAAAAAAGAATACAGCCATAATCCTCACCAGTAACATTGAGTCCATCAGATCGCTCACACCAGACTTCTCTTTTTCCTTTCTTCCAAGGGCTGGTACGCCACGTAAACTGGAAACACGTATCCCCTGATAAAAAGTAATAAACAGCACTTGGGTAAAATTCATGGTTTACAAAAGATTCCCTTCACAACTTTGTTACCTCTCTTGGAAATTCATTTTCAATAATTTCTGAAAAGATTTCGGAACCAGATTTCGGAACATAAGTTTGAATGAAGTCACTTGCTTAGACTTACAGAACGTTTTTTCATATATATGTCTCTTTTAGGACAATTATAATTTAGCTAATTACACCCATACACCAACACCTCAATTTGTATGGTGTAATTAACCCCCCTTTTGTTGTCATATCCCTTTGTGTGTTGTCCTAGTTTTACCCTAGCTTTATCACAAGCTGCCACATCTACTTATTGTGTGGCTTAATAATCCCTCCTTTGTTCACTTCTGATACTCCTATTGGCTTTTTCTAGACTGATGCTTATCTTTAATTGGTCACTATTTTCCCGCCTTTTTTGGATCCCGCCCATGATCCTTTGCTTTCCCTTTTCCCTATAAATGGATGTGTTTTTTATGTTTGTACTTTGTCAAAGCCTCTGATGAAGGTCCGGTTTGGATCGAAAGCTAAGGCCACCCTCCCCGATTTAATATATTAATATTAATATTAATATTAATATTAATATTAATATTAATATTAATAATATATATATACATAAATAAATAAATAAATAAATAAATAAATAAATAAATAAATAAATAAATATATATATATATATATATATATATATATATATATATATATATATATGGCAATTTTTGAAACAACATTACAAGGCCAATCTACTCTATGTGTATTGTAGCACTCTAGTGGTAAAAATTAACACAAATAGGCTAAGTTACTTTGTTATACCAAGTAAGCTATCTTGCAAGGAACATGGTAAGCTTGAAAAAACAAAACAATACAAGCTTATTTGCTGCAAGCTTATGATTACCATGTAAGTTACTCCGCAAGCTTACAAATACACATGTAACTGTGTAGGCCTAAGCAAAAACTTGCAAAAAGTGAGTATAAGTAAATAACTTGTCTACGAGTACAAGCTCAAGTAAGATTGCTGCAAGCTTATAAGCTTGTTGTAAGATTAATATGGCACTCATGGTGTAAATGTGACAGAATTAAGTACTTTATATTCAGTGACAACTCTTCCCTGGTAACCATTAACACTTGAATGGAGTCAACAGCAGTGATATTCTAAATAACCTGCATGGCTTAAAGCAGACTGCTCGCCTGTCTTTATCCTATCAAGGATAGAGACAGACTCCGGTCGTACCATTCAAGGGATTTCATTGGATGTATTGTGTGGAAGATATGACATCATGCTTTTAGGCTCGGAAGCTAGCTCCCAACCAAGGTCAAAATTGAATCTATATGAAACTGAGAGGTCGGCATCGGGTGTCTTTCACAAGCCTCACAACGTGGCGTAAGATCTTCGGGCTAGACTAAAAGCTACTGCTTGCATGAACAGTGCCTTCAGAGAGCCTTGCACAGAGTAGATACCTTAAACAAAGGTTCTTAAAAACATGTCATTGTCGTCTTTCTGGGGATGATGTTACAAGAGTTACCTAAGTAACATAGATCTAAGGACAATATACCGTGGCATGGTCTGTACTCCATCTCATCCGAGGGACAGCCACTGTCAGGACCAAGAGCTGCTCTTGATCTTACTTGTATTCCCTCATTACCTGAAGAAAGAGACATGGAGACATAAATGAGTGATTCCATGAACAAGTGGACATGAAGCGGAAAATTTAAAAAGTTGATTTTCTTTTTACTAAGGTCATTTCAACTCATTTTTGTAAAGTTTTGGAGTTAAGAGTTTATGGTATAACAACAATTTCCGAGTGTAATGTCATCACAAAAAGTGTAACATCTGTCACACTTGATGAGGCTAGCCTGTAAGTCCTATTCTGATTGAAAAAATGAAGATGTAAATTATTTTTATTTCTTAATAATTTTATTTTGCTAATTTTCTTAAATGATAGCACCTCATACTAAATGATTTCAAGGGATATTGAAACCGGCATTAATCTCCTACAATTGGTGCAATTTTTGAAACAACCCATTCAGGCCACTCCAAGCAATTAGCTGTTGCCAGTGGCCTCCTATGGTTACCCTTCTGTGCACTGTCACACCACTGAGATTGCAGGGTAAGGTGGTCTCCCATTGATACATTGCAGGCCATACTAATATGTTCAAACATTTACAGTGGCCTTGGGTGGCACACAGTTGATTTTGTAAGATTACTTGGAAAGGACAGCAGGCTTGTACATGTATGTACTGAAGGTTGCTCAAGAGCAGAATTTTGTGGATCGGAGTGGCCTCCATGTGTAGGAGGGTTAACTTTTTAAAATCTGTTTAGAACTCTAAAAGATGAACGCACTTTAGATGGAATAATTTCTCAAGATGATTTCAAGATACTTGAAGTTTTATGTAGATCTCTGATTATTTATGTTCTTTTGAGCATGCCAATGTTGCACCTACAACTCCCTCTGACTCTGCTGTTGATTGGACAGACAATTACATGAAGGAACAAACAAAAGCAAACTGAAGATCAAACTGTCTCAATACCTATAGCTCTTCCTTGGAGACATGATATATAGCAATTACTCCAGTGACTCCATATTGTGTGCTGACACTCACTGGGACATGGGATTGTACATTCACGCTCTCTCTGTATCAGGGATATCAAAATCATTCAACATTATAAAATGCTGTACATTAGGCAAAAAAAGTCTCCGGTGTCTGGTCTCCGCGCGTGTCGCCTCAGACCTATTTAAAATTTTCTTTTTTTGTTGCTATGAAACGATGTCCAATTGCAGCCAAAATTGCTGGATCGATTGGAATTCTGCCGTACTGTGTTTTAAATAACTTTTTCACATAAGGGTATGAATGTTTGCCCGATTTGCCTCTCTTCACCACCACTGGTAATGTACTTTGTACATGGGAAATTTGGTCCCAGTGTGTTACATGTGTCAACTGTTAGCAGAAGAAAGAAAAAAAAAAAAAAAAAAGTGCGTCACCGCACTGATTTTGAAGCCAACCTATGACCACAAACTGGAGTTTTTTAACCTTGTACACCCAATACAGGGGATCCAGGGTTCCCCCTCCTTTTGGCTGCCGTTAAACAAAATTAAGCTTCCTGGGAGACCATATACGTAAGGCATATATTAAAAATGTTATTAATATTTCTTTTTAAAAAAAAGAAACAAATTTTGATGAATCTACTCGGAACAAATAAATTCCAACAATCTGGATTCCCTTCCTGGCTCTGCCTCTCCACTGATGGATCCAGAGGATGGATAACTAGATCCCCAACCCCTAACAACAATCAAAAAGGTAGGAGAAGAAGAAGTCCCATGTCACAAACTACACAATGTTGTTGTATGTAGCACAGCTACGAGCATAAACATCATTTAACGTTGGAATATAGTACTGTGAAAAAATGAAAAAATGAGATTTCTGATTTTTGGACAGGGCAGGACGGGGCATAGAATCAGTGTCCTAGTTTAAGGTGAACACAGTGACTTAAAAATACTGGCTCATTTATGCAGCATCAATGGTAATATGACCTTATCATATGGGGCAATGTTTTCAGTCACTGAGTTAGTCTAAAACTAGGACTCCGATTTCATGCCCTGTTGATCTTGACAATATTGTCTCTTTAAGTATTCAAATCACGAACCACTGCCCTGGCCTCCATCTTTTGGTTTATTATGTAAGATACAAAGTTCTTTCAAAGCTTCATCAATTTTGGGGAATAATCCTACCTCGAGCCTCTCTCTTCCCTCTTCAGTGACGTTGATGTTGCTCTGGTATGCTCCCTTCTGACACAATTCCTCACTGACAATGACACCATCCTCCTGTTGACATGTGACATTACGTTGCTGCCATCCAATGCCGCAGTCGCCACCCTGACACAAAAGAAAAACAAAAGATGCCCAGGGAATTAGCATCATTATTCAGATCAATAATGAATCAAGTATTGCAGGAATTAATCTACATGAGCTACCCTCAATGCTAGTTTTGATGGAATTTTGTGGATTCAATATCTAGCCAAGTCCAAAGGTAGGATAGTTGTGTTACTGCTCGGTGATGGATTGAGGAAGATGTACAACATAGCTACCACAGAAATCGGGGGTAAACAACCATATTGTTTAAAGAATAATATACCTTTAAGTCAGTTTAAGGTCTTGTTTCAATCAAAATTTCTGTCAGTTCTCCACTGGAGAATATTACTTTACACTTTCTATTTAAAAAATGTATTTTGCAAAAAGATTCATAGTTTCAAATACTCACATATTCTGTAAAACAAATATATAATAATAATAATAATAATAATGTGTGGATTTATATAGCGCACGTATCCACCAACTAAGTGGTGCTCAAGGCGCATTATATTATTATCCCTGCTCATAAGGCTCATAAGGCTCATAAATCATTCCTGAAACCATCTCAGCTCCCTGGGGAGTATACAGCTCAATTGCTGCCATTTCTAGCGCATATAGAGCAAACCAACTCTGCCTTCACAGGTACCCATTTAACCCCTGGGTGGAGAGAAGCAATTATGATTAAGTGTCTTGCTCAAGGACACAAGTGTCACGGCCGTGATTCGAACCTACATTATGTTGCTAACACCAGAACTTGAATCCGGTAAGCTAGACCGCTCGGCCACAACACCCCATGACTGTGATACTGATGTTTACAAATTAAAAGTTATCAAAGTTTAACAGAAATAATACATTTTGTTTAATATACTGGTGCCTCAAGCCATTTCATTGATTTGACATAATCCCCTACTGTGTCCAATCCCTAGTCACCTGTGGAATTTTTCCCACATAATGGAAAGCACTAGTGGCAGTGATTTCTTGCTACAATAAAGGGGTACAGATCTGGACCTACATGCATATGCATGACCTACCCACTCAACACTCTCCCCTAAATGTCAATCACCGATACTATTTATTCATTAAAATCACACGTTTTGAAGGTGTTTAGTGTTACACTCCATAGATTGTGTGCCATTTATGGATGGGAACAATGAAAGACGGAAAATATAATACTTTGTGTGCTCTGAGTAAAACTTTTTTTTTGAGGTTGACAATTGTCGGGCCTTGTTAAATTTTAGATTTCTTTAAAAAGATTTAGCCGGACAAGAACAACATTTTGCTTTTTCTCTCTTGATGTTCCCACGCTCACGAGAACATAATTTTGCTGAGTTTACAACACTTCCTAACAAGGTTGTTGAGCTGGCACTTTTTGGTGCTGCCCAAGGGCAAATTATCACACTTGCATCACCCCCCATAGATTGCAAGTCGTTGTTCATATTGTGGGAAAGTGACCACTTGGACAACGTGGCATAAACCATGGAGGTATAGATGTGATAACTCACATCCGGCCATGCTTTCTCAGGATATTAGTCCACTATTCCTTTTCTGATTGGCCCTTACCGGTTACTAGGCAAGATTACCTCATTGTCTTAGTTTCTTAGCCAATGAAATTGTCCCACCAAACCTGTTGAGCCCGTGTTCCCATGATGTAACTTCTAGCTTGCTTCTAAAAATTCAGAAGCAGTAGAAGACCTCAAGTGAGAAGACCGTAAATTCAAGTGCTCCGATTTTTGCACTTGTAGTTAGTACAACTTTTATGAACAAATTATACTTCCCTAAGTCATTTCCTAAATCCTTCTCGCATCATTGCCACGTGCTCTGTTGATATAGGTAAGCAGATTTATTACTATCTGTATAAATGTACGTTGTATACATCTTTTGGGTGGTTTAGATTCAAGAACTAGCCGTTAGACAGCTCAAGATGGAGATAACAACCCAATATGAGTCTCAGGCTAGACACCCGTCTCTGGTTAAAATATATGTTCCTTTTGTTAAAATTATTGTAGATATGATGCTTAGTCTTAACTAGTCGTCGGACGAACTCAAGATGGAGGCAAACGATCCAATATGAGTTGCAGGCTAGATACAGTTTTTATGATGCTCAGTCTATATTGTGATTAGCGATTATAGTTTTATTTACTATTTTCATACCAAGCATTAGATCAATTGCCCTATCTGGATGCTGTATTTTTGGTTCACTGATGAGTTGAGTTTTTAGTTATAAGTTGAGTTAGCCATGATATTCTAGCGGAAGATGACGCTCTCGCTTAGTCGCTTTTGTATAGGGCTTCTATTTAGTATAGAATCATGTTTGTTGTCGTTCTTTCATCGCCGAAAGATCTGAGACTTTTGATTGTCTTGTAACTCGTTTTTCACACAAGTTATTAAGTTTCACAATCCGTTATTTAGTTAGTTGTATTCTTATTGTTTAGCTTATTTACTATAGTTTATTGCTCCATCTTATGTGCAACCAGTTCGGTCTTGTGTGATCAATGGTCAACTAAGTTAACCATATACTAGGTATACGACCGTTTGCCCTCAGTTGACCTTCCAATATTCTTAGCTGTGCAAATGGTACACCTACTATTTCCTTGTTCAGACCTTTTGTCATTTACTATGTTTTGCATAGTCAAATTGTGATGTTTCATCTTGAATGCAGTTCAGAGTGAACATCACTTGGACAGCAATATTATTATTGTCCAATTCCCTGACTTGGGTTGTTTTGATTCACAATCAATCCACTAGCCATTTTTTATTGTTGAACTATTTGGTATTACTCTTTTAGGTATTGGTTTATCTTTTGAGTAAGTTAGTTTAGTGCTTTTTATATAAAGTTGATCGAACGAGAAGCAGTAGAAGACCTCAAGCGAGAAGACCGTAAATTCAAGTGCTCCGATTTTTGCACTTGTAGTTAGTACAACTTTTAGGAACAAATTATACTTCCCTAAGTCATTTCCTAAATCCTTCTCGCATCATTGCCACGTGCTCTGTTGATATAGGTCCCTGGGGAGCCATCCTGGTTCACCTTTCTACTCCGTCTCGCTTCTCACCACCCTCTACCCCGATTGGATTTTTGCCTGGACGTCGCTGCCTTGGACCCAGAGCCTGTTACTCTTGAAAACCCCTCTACCTGGATTTGTCGTCTCGCTGGATTTCGCCTGGACTTCCGTTCGCGTTGGACCCGGAGCCCACCTGAGATCCCACGTCGCTACGCGTTCTCCTACTCAAGACCCAGTGAAGCGCTAACTAGCTAAGACCTTTAAATTATTATTGTTTTGACTCATGTAATTATTGCTCCAGTGGCTTAATATTCTCTCAAATTCAGATTTGACGTTACCCTTGTGAACATTGCAAGTACCGTTATAATCCTCCTAATTGAAAAGAGTTGTTTTGAGACTTTGAGATTGTTGTGCGATCGGTACCCATTATTGAATAAGCCACTGTAGGAATATAAAACCTTGTAAATTGATTTCATTCCTTGTAATATATATGTTTCATGTGTGACATTTCAGTGGTTTAAATTGTTGGTTTTTCCCTTGTCATGCGACAGATCTAGTGAGCCCTTTTCCTTCCAATTTTTGCCAACTAACTGTTATTTTTATATTTGTATTCGAATAATTTTTTGTTCGAGCTTCACGCCTCGAGTGTGTGAGATTTGTGTCTTGAGTTGTAAACTCGTGACCTTCATTTTCCATCTTTCTAAGTTGTCGATCAAGTTGCGTCCCCACAATTGACAATTGTCTCACTCGATTCTAAATTGTAGATTGCCAGATTTTGGTTGGTAATTATTTTACACCATTGAAGTTCACACCTTAATATTATGTCCTGATGATTTATTGTTGACGTGACGATTGTTGATAATTTTGCACATTTAACTGGAGATTTGAATAACAATATTAATGTTCCTAGAGGGAAGGATCAACTCAATTCCGCTGTCTGTATGATTTTTATTCTGAGCAAATATCCATTATTAACAACGAACTACCGCAGGTACTCAGAAAATGCTTGAGAATACCCTGTGACAAAATTATTGGGGGAAAGGAAATGCCCAGGAATCCCGCCCATAGAAAGCTTTGAGTGAACAGTGCTTTACAAATAAATAAGTAAAGAACAACAATTCAAACAATTATAATTGCCCCAAAAGGTGAGACTATGAACTGAGGAATTTATACCTAGAATAAACACATTCCCTTTTGTAAAGCTTGCCATTCAGTTCATGGTACAAATCCACAGGGACTTCCCCTTCCATTGCCATGTACAAGCTTATACAGTTTGTTCAGTGAGCTGTGGCTGCAGATGATAACATATATCCCAGTACAAAGTTTTCATAGAGTATGTAATTCTATGTAAAAGGGCACTCTGTACTACATCAGTGTACAATGACAAGTCTATATCAATATACATTTCCTTTCAGTTTCTGGACTACTTGTTAGAACTGGAGTGGCTTCCCTGAGGGATAAATTGATAGTTTTGTAGCATGAACATTTTCCTGTTGACTACTGTGACTGCCATAGAAGCATACGGGTTTACTTGTGTAACCAGTGTCTGGCCCACTGTCTGACTAACACTGCAACTGTGTCAGAAATACAACTGAGGACGATCAGAGCATACTGATCGAAATGTCGAGTTGTACATGTACCACCAGTTCTTTTCAGAACTAATTACTACTCAATTGAGATTCCACATGGTGTCACCGCAATTAGTCTTACTTATCATCCTCACCATGCAAAGCTACAAGTTTTACCTAGAAATACAACATTTTCCCAAATGGTGATTCCTTCTTGTTTTGTCTGCGTAAATGCTCATAAGTTTTAAGTTTTAGTTAAGTCTTGCTTGTGGTTCATTTCATAATTTGATTGGTAATCAATGAATGATTGGTAAACAGTTTTGATCAGCTTCAAAATCCTTGGTGAGGAACCATCAAAGTGAAGATGCGTAGCTCTGATGAAGACTATGAAAATGCACCTGAAGGGAAGCTATTAAGAAGAAGCTCAAGCAATCCATCAGTGAATCTTGCTTGGGTGAAAATGACATCGCCGGTGGATCATTTGCGCAACAGCCTATTGTGTGACACCAAGGTTGGAGTCAATGATCAGCCCGAACCAGAGACCGACTCTAAACCAGATGGAAGTCTCAGAAATTTTCTTCTTGTCTGCACTACTAAATATGAAAATACTAAACCGATCATCTCCCCGAGGGGTTCTCCGAAGCCTCAGCCCCGCCAACGACGACGTGGACTCTCAGAAAACACAATGGAATCACCCAAAAGGCAAGACTCCTCTGCAGAGTCCTGTCCTCTTTATGTGAAGGCTTCCCCTAAAATTACCACGCTGACAACTGAAGAAGATAAATATGTTACGATGCGTCCTGTGCAAACTCCCGCAGCATCCTCTGGTGGTAGCAAAGTGAGTTCGTTTTAGCGCTTTTTCCAAAACACAAAACATAAAAGCCATGATACACTTTTAGTGAAATATCTTATAATGCATCCACAGTTTGTAAGAATAAAGAAGACATACAGAAACTAAATTGTATAAGTTTCAACTTTCTTCATTTTGATGTTAACCAGTTCGCATCAGAGGCCGTGTATACACGCAATTTTTTTTTGCACCGCGGATCGGAGAGCGTCTAAACACACCATAGGAAACTCGGGAATATTTGTATGCATGCTCGGTTGACGTGGCAACGAGCCGAGCATACAGTGACATGCTCGGGAGATGTGGCCACACGCTGTGGAAGCTTCCATTGTCCTTTCGGGTGACGTGAAAACACGCCATTTTGGCAGTGCTCGTGCTTCGGTCGATGTGTTATTGCGCAATAATTGTTTGGCACGATAGCGGGGGCCGTGTAAACACGCTCGCATTGGTGGTTGGGGGGGGGGGTTTGGGCACTCGTAAACCTGTTCCACACCTTTTTCTTTGTCTCCATTGAAATCTGTAAAGCTGTGGTATACTAAGATTTCTATAGACCAATTTCCGTGCACCATTGTCCCATTGTTACTCGGTACCATGCCACTCGGATAATGGAGGAAGGAATCCTTCCTCCATGCTCGGATGACGTGTAAATACGATGAAGAATTCTTTAGAGGGCTCGGTGGACTTCTAAAGACGCAACACGAAATACGCCCTCCTGGCTATAATTCCCAAGGGAAACTCGCCAATTTATATGCTAGTAAGCTAAATGTGGGTGTCCCGTCTTAGTATCATTGACGTAACCAAAAAAAATTCACGCAAACAAAAACGTGTTTTTGTGGGAAAAAGAAACCCGCACAGGGGCCCAGAAAAACTTTTTATTCCCGACGCGAACTGTTTAATAATGAAAAAACAGTGGAAAATGTGCCATTTTCTTTTTCATTGGAACATTGCAATTTTATTAGAAAGGAAAACAAATCCTTTAAATTACATATTTTACAAAATAACCAAAGAAGCATGGTTATACAGTATAAATCTGCTTAAAATATATTTATGGTGAGTCCAGTCATCAAATAATTTTGGCACTAATAAACCAGCTTCTGATAATTATTTTGTGAAATAGCTTGTTTCAAAATATTTTCCTTGTTATAAGGAAATTAGCTCTGATCCGATGAAAAACAAAACAAAATAAAAAATAAATTTATTTCAAGTCTGGGCATTTTTTACGATCAGGCATTGACGAATGGAGATGCCCCATGTCACAAATTGCATATAAACGAGTGTACGATCTATTTATTTTGTATTAAATATAGGCCGAGATAATCTACAAATTTTGGATTTTTTTTTGCACATTTGCATTGATTTTTCCATGATAAGTACACATTGTTTACCCTGTTGTATGATGGTATTAAAGAATTATAATTGAACGCGTGTAGAAATTTGCACTGGTCACACCTTATGCATAATGCATTTAGTGTTGACCTTTACTAACAATTTGCACATGGGCACAACCTGTTGTTTATTTATTTCTTATTTAACCTGCGGAAACCTTTCAGTGAAACATTGTTAATTTTTTCAAATGTGTCCAGGGGAGAAAATACAAACATTAATATAAACATAAAAAAATATCAATTTGATAAATAAATGAAGAAAAACAACATTGCACAATACCACTCTCTGAAACTATGGTGACAACTCTTCCATGCATAAACTCTGCAGACCCAGTTTACCTGGAGTTACCATGAATTACAACAATTTGGGCAAAGAAAATGTGCAGGGGGGGGAGATAAGTTCAAGACATAATTTTGTATACATAACAGCAAAAGAAACGTCACCCCCTAAATTTTGTTAAGTAATTATATTATTAAACATAATATACAATGTTGTGGGATGGTTGGCTGCCAGGTCAACCAAATTTGCCACATTGTGTTCGTGTTACACTCCATACTCATAATATTCTTCATTAAACAAATTATATTAATTATAATATGAAAATAATAAATATTTTTAGGGGTGACGTTTCTTTTGCTGTTATGTATATTTTAAAGATGTATCATTGTGATTTGGATTTTTATTGGCAATTTCCTTTTTTTCTACAGTACAACACATTTTCGCCCATACATGTACATGTACATGAAAATGTTGAAATGTGTTCAAATTCACTGTGTGAAGCATGAACCAGCCTTAACTTGGAGCACCAGTTCCACTCTCTCCTTTACAAGAAATAGCCCCTCTATCCCTGCCCAGCACAGCCAAAAGCCTTTATTTTCAGCGTCACCCTGTTTTTCAGCTGACCAATTTTTCAATATGTATCAAGAGAGCACTACTTCTGCTTCCATATAATGCAAGACAAAATAAACTGAACTTGGTTTTAAAAACCGTTTGACTATCATTTTTCCAGCCTTTTCCTCTAATGAATGTTATTAAATATGCACAAATTCAGAGATGGTCTGGCCGATATTTAGGTGTTTGGGTATGTGCCCGAAACACCTATTGTTTTTGTTCGTTTTTTTTTTCTTTTCTTCTCCTTCTTCTTCTTCTCCGGCTCGATTGTCTACAAAAAAACACATACATGTACTTGCAAACTTCACATGAACTTGAAACTTGGCATATACTTAACACGTAGATGAAACATGAGTTGTGACGTCAGATGAAACATGAGTTGTGACGTCATGATGGGGTCATCAGATATCGAATAAGGATAAATCAATTTTTAATATTAAAACAAATCATATCTCAACAACCACAAGAGGTAAATTCACAATTTTTGTACCATTGTACGGATCGTTAATTGCCAAAAAATATATACAAAAAGGTGACCCCAATTTGACCTTACTTCCTGTCCAAACCGGAAGTCAAAGTTTAATATTAAAAAAAATCATATCTCAACAACCACAAGAGGTAAATTGACATTTTTTGCACCATTGTATAGATTGTTAATTGTCGAAAAAAATTTACACAAAGGTGACCCCAATTTGTCCTTACTTCCTGTCTAAACCGGAAGTCAAAGTTTAATATTTAAAAAAATCATATCTGAACAACCACAAGAGGTAAATTGACATTTTTGCACCATTGTATAGATTGTTAATTGTCAAAAAATATTTACACAAATGTGACCCCAATTTGACCTTACTTCCTGTACAAACTGGAAGTCAAAGTTTAATATTTAAAAAAATCATATCTCAACAACCACAAGAGGTAAATTCACAATTTTTGAACCATTGTACAGATCGTCAATTGTTAACAAATATTTACAAAAAGGTGACCCAATTTGACCTTTACTTCCTGTCCAAACCGGAAGTCAAAGTTTAATATTAAAAAAAATCATCCACAAGAGGTAAATTCACAATCTTTGCACCATTGTACAGATCGTTAATTGTCAAAACAATTTTACATAAAGGTGACCCCAATTTGACCTTTACTTTCTCCCGAACACCTAGTGTTTGTCAATACAAACACCAATCTCTAGTTGTTGTTGTATTTGTTTCACTACTTAAATCAAATTTTATTGGTTACTTTCTACAGCGCCAAACTGCTAAAGTACATGTAAGTGCTGCCTCTGTACTTCACCAGATTGTAGATGACCACCTTATCTGCAATATTTGCAATAAGCAGTACACAAAGCCCAAAATACTGGGGTGCTCACACAGCTACTGTTCACACTGTCTGGCAGCAAGGCTGCAACGTACACATACCTCGAGAGGAGACATCCATTGCCCAATATGTACAGTAGTGACCCCTCTTCCTGTGAATGGGCTTGATGGCATCCCAGACAATTTCCAGCTCCTGGCGCTTGTTGAGGATATCCAACAGCATGAAGGGCATTTAAAAGATGAATGGTCAGTTGATGATGATGCATTTCAGGTGGCCCAACAATGCAAAGAAGAAGAACGGTTGCTTCGGGTTCGAAAGCGCTCAACGGAAACTTATACAAGAACGAAGGTGAAACAACCTTTGGAAACTCTGCCTGCGGGAATCGTGAAACAGGACGATGAAAAATGTGCACAACATCCAGGCAAAAGTTCTGATCGCTTTTGTAAGACTTGTAATGTACTTATTTGCACAGACTGCACGCAGTCTAACCACTATGCAGCTGGCCACCATTATATCGATGCTGCATTGGCAGAAGCCCAGTTCAAAAGTATGATGGAGAAACTGCTGCCCATGGTCCAATTGTACAAGACAGATTTCACTCAGGCGGTGAAATCAACAGAAAACGCATACTGCCGCCTACACAGCATGATCCGTGATACTAAGAAAAAGATTTCTGATCAGGAGAGACAAGAAATTGCCAGAATCAGACAGAAGGCAGCAATGTTGCAGGAAAAAGTGGCCCAACTTGGCAATGAGAGAGCAGATACATTAGAGGCAGAACATGAAAAGTATTGCCAAAATGCAGAGAGAGCAGGCTGCACTGAAGATATAATCAATCATGCAATGCTCAAAGCAAGCCAACTCGAGCTTCTCAAAGCCAAAGAAAAGATGCTCATTAATATTACAAGTGTCATCAACATGAAAATCATCAAACCGATGCATGGTCTGTCCTTCTTGGACTTTGCAGAACATCGGGACCTTCCCAGCGAAGTCAAACTGGGCCAGATCCTGCTGACTGAAAACTGGGAGTTGCTGACAGAGTGCAAACTGGATCAGAGCAAGACAGCTGAGGTTGGCTTTGTTGCGGTGTACTCCAGTGGGGATATTGCTATCACCGATATGAAAACCTGGCAATTGATGGTAGTGAGCCGAACTGGTCAAGTATTGAGAACAGTGGAGAGGTCAATGGAACAAAGAAAGAATGCACTGTTCAGACCTTTTGCCATTGTAATCAACACCAATGATGAGATTCTTGTTATTGACAACTCAATGGTAAAGGTGTTTGACAAAGATATGAAATTCCTCTTCACAGTCCCGACCGCTTTCCAAGAGCACAAGACAAAGGACACCCAATTGGATGTCATCTCCTGCCTGGCCGTGGACAAGCAGAACAGGATCGCTGTGGGAAACCGTGAGAAGCAGTTTGTGTCTCTCCATCATCAGACTGGTCAGCTAATACAGATAGTGCAGGCCAAGATGATTGATACACAGCTGGTCATTAGCCAGGGCCAGCAACTGATCTATACCAATTATGAAGAGAAGAAACTCCTGTCAGTGGATTTCAGTGGCCAGACAGTGTTCTGCGTCGACACCGTCACCAAGAAGCCAACCGGTGTGTGCTGCGATAACATCGGATATATCTACGTGGGCATGCATACAGAGATCACTGGACAGTGTGAAATCCATCATTACAACCCCATTGGAGAGTTCCTCGGATGTATGATACAAGGACTAGTCAATCCCCTTGGGATGATCCTCACCCCTAAGGATGAGATAATTGTGGCTGATATGCACTCGGTCAAGATCTACTGTAGAGTGTAAAAAACTTCCTTCTATTGCTCCAACAAATTTGACACAGTTTTCTTCTGAGTTACCCAAAATGTTCTAGAATTTTTCCCTTCACCGACTAATTAATCAAGCAACATTTACTCATTGCTTTTTAAGTGCGGGACTTGAACCCATGATCTTATTTATTTCAGACCAATATAATACAGACGCCTACATGTACACTAGTGATCTGAAATAAAGTTTCAGTCTTGCATTTCAAAATATGAAGGAAGCATTTCAATTATCACTTGGAATGTTCCATTGGGAACATCGCCTACTCCCATTGGGAATGCACACTCTGTTCTCACTGAGAACAGTGCAGGGTTTCATTTGGGCACACTTTGTGTTCCCAAAAACAACATTTGGAAAATTCTATTAACCCTCCTACTATTGCTGCACTTTAGTGGGAAGTTGCTGTAGAGGTCAAAACCAGTCAACTGCCTGTTTTGACTGTTAATAATAATAATAATAATGTGTGGACTTATATAGCGCACGTATCCACCAACTGAGTGGTGCTCAAGGCGCATTATATTATTACCCCTGCTCATAAGGCTCATAAGGCTCATAAATCATTCCTGAAACCATCTCAGCTCCCTGGGGAGTATACAGCTCAATTGCTGCCATTACAGCGCATATAGGGCTAATCAACCAACTCTGCCCTCACAGGTAGGCCTACCCATTTTAACCCCTGGGTGGAGAGAAGCAATTATGGTTAAGTGTCTTGCTCAAGGACACAAGTGTCACAGCCGGGTTTCGACCCAAATGTGCACACAGGGGGCATTTTTGACTGGTTTTTATTGTCATTTTGACCACCCTGAAGAATACTAGACAATGTTTTTACCAGTCAAAAACAGTCGACTCATTTTGACCTGTAAATGTACTTATTTACTACACGTAAAGTTTGATAGTGTTTGACTTTTAAGTGCACTAGCTATACCTTGGCAAGTATATCAACATTTTGACTGATTTTGACCCTTGTAAATGAGTACACTCACTGGGAACATCAGGCATTCCTACATGTATTTTGGACAGCTGCTGTTTCTAATGGGAACACTGAATGATCCCTTAGGAATGCACTGCATTCCCAAAAGGAACAGGAATGTTCCCAGTTTGTGACGCTCCTTAAAACTCCCTCAATATGACTCACCCTTGGTAGACACTGTTGCCAGTTCCCTGTCACCCAGCGGTAGCATGGGGTAGCCTTGCAGGGCCTCCACTGATACAACGATGACACGCACGGACGTCCAATCTCATTGGCTGGTCTGAGGATGGATCGACTACGTGTCCGTCCCACTGACAATGGAAATAAAATAAAATTCATAAATGAGGAAACACTGACTGGGCCAACTTGACAATAACTTTTGACAAGTTACACAAATTTACTGGTGACAGATTCGAAACGTTCAGAATGTCGAAATATGACATTAGTCAATTTCATTATCAAAAATCAAACAGAAACAGTCATTGTTATTAAGGTTCTGTGTCTTCGAATGATTCACTGAACAGCCTTGTTGGAATGCTGGGGGGGGGGGGATTCAGCAATAAAATGCATTGCAGGGGTTAATCACAAATTTGTCTATTTTGTACCCATTTATTTGGAACAACTTGATGATGTGTGTTTCATTTATATATGTTTTGAATTATTTTGATGTTTATATTGTAAAATCTTTACCTTTACTTTTACATACTAATCTTATTACAAACTGGCTAACTGGAGTTCATATAGGCCCTACATATTTCAAACAAATTTCTTCTACAGTTTGATAACAATTTGACATTGTTTTTTACTTTGTGGCCTTTAATCAGTAGTAATTATAAAAGGGTATTAAAAAGTCCCTTTTTTTAAACAATGTAAAATTTCATGTGGTTTTGTCACGTGGTCTTTACTGCAGGTTAATGACTGGTTTTGGGCATGGTCACGGGAGATAATGACCGAGACACACAAAGTAGGTTATTATCCTGCTGTAAAGACCAAGCAACAAACAATTAATCCCATTTATAAATGCCCATTTCAATTTCGTTTTCAAAATGTAAACAAAACTTTTTTTGAATAAAACCAAATAGAAATGGGCAAATTCACGTTTTGGGGACACACGAAACACTTTCAAAGTACATGAGTCAGTTGTGATGCAAAACAATCTTCGTCACTCAAATGCGCGTCGCCCAAAACAGCTGGCAAACATCTGGCACATATGCGCTGCTCTAATTTTTTTATAAGCCATGTCTTTACCATCTGTTAATGCACCTCCACCTGATTTTGTTTTGTCCAATCAGATTGTCTAAACTGTCTTGGGCATTTATGAATTATAGTTAAAACTTTAAATGTCTGTCTGTGAAATGTTAAATTGCTTGTCAGACAAGTACTGTAACTAGCTTTATGTGGATTTTATTTGTTTGATATTTCATTAACCCTAACTCCCTAGGCCCATTTGCTTACACATAACCTGAATCCTTCCTAACTCCTTAGGCTCATTTGCTTACACATAACCTGAATCCTTCCTAACTCCCTAGGTCCATTTGCTTACACATAACCTGAATCCTTCCTAACTCCCTAGGCCCATTTGCTTACACATAACCCAAATCCTTCCGAACTCCCTAGGCCCATTTGCTTACACATAACCCGAATCCTTCCTAACTCCCTAGGCCCATTTGCTTACACATAACCCAAATCCTCCCTAACTCCCTAGGCCCATTTGCTTACACATAACCTGAATCCTTCCTAACTCCCTAGGCCCATTTGCTTACACATAACCTGAATCCTTCCTAACTCCCTAGGCCCATTTGCTTACACATAACCTGAATCCTTCCTAACTCCCTAGGCCCATTTGCTTACACATAACCCAAATCCTCCCTAACTCCCTAGGCCCATTTGCTTACACATAACCTGAATCCTTCCTAACTCCCTAGGCCCATTTGCTTACACATAACCTGAATCCTTCCTAACTCCCTAGGCCCATTTGCTTACACATAACCTGAATCCTTCCTAACTCTATAGGCCCATTTGCTTACACATAACCTGAATCCTTCCTAACTCCCTAGGCCCATTTGCTTACACATAACCTGAATCCTTCCTAACTCCCTAGGCCCATTTGCTTACACAAACCTGAATCCTTCCTAACTCCCTAGGCCCATTTGCTTACACATAACCTGAATCCTTCCTAACTCCCTAGGCCCATTTGCTTACACATAACCTGAATCCTTCCTAACTCCCTAGGCCCATTTGCTTACACATAACCTGAATCCTTCCTAACTCCCTAGGCCCATTTGCTTACACATAACCTGAATCCTTCCTAACTCCCTAGGTCCATTTGCTTACACATAACCTGAATCTTCCAAAATCCTTCAGTAGTAAAGCAAGCACATGACATGTATGCACACATGTGTTTCTAATCTGTGATACATGTACATGGCCAGGGACCCTCCCTGCATGCATGGAGCAATAAACAGTGTCCGCTGACCCAAGCACTGACCTTGCAATCACTACAACAAACATGGATGTACATGTACCATGGAAAGGCAAGTATGCCAAATAACCTCAATCCTCCAAAATCCTTCACTTTAGCAAAGAGCATGTAGCATGTAACCTCAATCCTTCAAAATCCTTCACTTTAGCAAAGAGCATGTAGCATGTAACCTCAATCCTTCAAAATCCTTCACTTTAGCAAAGAGCATGTAGCATGTAACCTCAATCCTTCAAAATCCTTCACTTTAGCAAAGAGGATTTTGGAGGATTTGGTAAAGTTAGTGTGAAGGGAATAAAAGTTTGAGGCTTGGTCTTTACTGCAGGATAAAGACCTCTGGGGTCCTGCCCAGGAGCGATAATTTATTGCTTTTAGCCACGACCCCAGAGGTCCCTGCAGTAAAGACCAAGTGTCAAGCTTTTATTCCTATTCATAAATGCCCTCCTAATGTTGGTGTCCTTAAGAGTGTGAATGTTTGTTAAGACTTGAAGTGTGCGTACACACTGGAGGACACTTAGTACACGTACTTAGCATGCATACACTCTGGTTGGATAACAGGATGGGTAAATTAGAACATCACACGCTTCAAAGATCCTGCCTCAACCCATTTTGAACAACATCTAACGGGTCTTATGACCCATATGAGCAGTTGTCAAGCAATCAGAATGTTTAAACTGTCTGAGCCATTTATGAATGTACGTTTATCGTAATTGTGATTTGTTGGTGGGTTTTTATCAAAGGAATGTACAAAATGGTAATGCATGCTTATTCACGTTTTTTTTTGGTATATTCATTTTAACATGAAATTTATGAAAGAGTACTCTTTCCTAAATTCAAAGTGGAATTAAATTTATTGAAAAAATTAATTAAGTTTTTGTTTAAATGAGAACATCCAGACGAGAGGAGGGGTGGACAGTTTGGTGTGACATCAGATATGCAACCAAGTTTGAAATTTAAAAACAGTAAAAACATTGATAGACTGCCATGTTAATAAAGAGAGATATGTATGTATATATATATAGTTGTAAGGGGTGTGTAGCGCTTCAAATAATAAAACTACTTTATTCTTTAATCACTTACCTATACTTGCATATTCTAATCGTATCCCTTTGCTAAAGTCTTTTCACTTATAAATACAGTGTAGTTTATGTATGTACTTTCCACTGTCATGAAACAGCAGCGAGGTCAAACTAAGCCATATATTTGCATATTTCCACTGTCATGAAACAGCAGCAGGGTCAAAATAATTAGGCCATCATTTGCATATTAAAAGAAGTGATTCCACATGTAGTTCATAAATTTTGTGGTTATTAAAGTAGGGAAATCAAACATTTGTTTAATTACTTATTTTATTCATATTAAATAATAGAACTTTTTGTTGAAGATTTAATTGGCAAGGAAGTTTTAATTAATTATTAGAAAAATAATCAAGCTGACACGAACTACATATTGTTTACTGCTACTTTGGATCTGCCTAGAGTATATAACAGCGGGCTTAAGGTCACTGCCTGCCCTGACTTTACATACAGGTAAAGTTTGCCATTATTTCTATCCAATTTTGAACTTATTATTTCTAAATTATATACTTAGAGCATGACAAAGGGACTTATTTCACTTTGACAGCAAATTATTATAGGTTTGTTTAGTGGTACTTGTGGAATTTTAGAGGCTATGAAAAAAGTGAATTTTTGAGATAGAAAATTAGTATGAATTCAAAGATGTTGTGTGGGGAGTAGCCCCATAAATGTGGCACGGACACGCCCCCCCCCCCCGCGTATCCTTAGCCACAGGTTGGTCTCATTCCGCTAACGGTAGTAATTCGAAATTCCAGGCGCTGAAATTGACGATATTTGCGACTATTTTAACAGTCTAGATACGTTCCTTACATGTTTAACTATCTAGGCGCCCAAAAAAATGGTGATTTTACTTACATTTTATATTTCCTGACATATAGGCCCGAAAAAATTACAAGACGATCGTCATTGTGCAGGTTTCATGAGACGCCATCTTGAATGTATGAAGAGTGTGAGCAGGAAAACAACTGCCGCAAGCAATTTCTGACGGCTGTTTTATGTGTGCACATACTTGCTGTATTTAGCCGAAGTATTCCGTTTCAGGGTTGCCGTGTTGTCGGTAGTCAGAGCATTTTTGTGCTAAACATGTGATATAACTACTTTAAAATCAAATATATATAATAAAAATAAATAAATAAAACATGTCCAGTTCCTGCATTCAATTATTTACTTTTCCTATAATAAGTAAGCATAAATGATTGGATCGAAAGCTAAGGCCACCTCGATTTAATTTATATATATAATATAAATATATATATATATATATATATATATATATATATATATATATATATATACACACACTTATTAATTTTATTTTATTTTGTTTGTGTGTGTGTGGGAGAGGTTCTTTGTTAATAATTGAAAAGAAACAAAGTAACAAAATCCACAATATAATTCAGCACACGAAAAATGTTAAAAATACTGCCGTTCAGTGACAGGCAGTAATGGACCGGTCGAATCAAAATGAAGTGTTTCATGTTTGAGGATATCGCTGATCGGTACTACTACTAGATTGCATATTGTTGTTTAACAAAATGATAATAGTAATAATAGTAATAATATTATCAGTATTATTGATAATGATGGATGGCCAAAATATTAATAATTGGGACCGTTCCTGTACCCATGGGTTTTATTGAGAAATTCACGACCCCAAATAGCATAGACCCAAACCACATGAACCATCTTTGCAATTTGTCTGGTCCAGTGCTCATGAGTGCAATCTTTAAGTACACATGCTAGCTTTGGCTTAAATAAACAAACAGGGGTCTACATCTTAATTTAAGACAGTGAAATAACCAGGGGAAGACTCTTATTAGAAAATAAACCACCTTTGTACTGGAAGTTACCGCCTTTATATTCTCACAAAACAGATAAACATGAAAAATTGTAAAAATATTACCTGTACTATATTACATAGATATTACATAGACTATATTCACAGATATTTTGTCAGATAAAACAATCATTCCGTTTTTTTGTTTTTTTAATTTTTTTTTTTTATAGATTTACAAAAATGGTGGAACCATTAATATTGTTATTATTAATAGTAATAGTAACGTAACACTATATTTCATATATTAAAATTATTAGTGAAATTTACATATTGTTGTTTAAAATTACTATTTAAAATTAGTATTAAACTATTGTAATTAATAATAGACTATTTAATAGTACATTATCATTTTATTTTAATGAACATTCTCTCTTGTTTATGTACAATGTAAGTACAGTTAAATAACCTGGTACATGTATATGATAGTTAAAGGGGATGAACTTACCATGCGATACGGTTAATTTGATGAAACTGCTCAATGTTAGTTTCTTGAAAGTGATCTGCGACATCACGTGGTCATATCTCTGCGCGCTAAAATACAGCAAGTATGTGCACACATAAAACAGCGTCGATAAAATTGTTGCGCGCGCAGTTGTTTTCCCGTTCAACACTATGGCCGTCCCTCGTTGAAACTTGCACAATGACGATCGTCTTGTAATTTTTCGGGCCTATATGTCAGGAAATATAAATGTAAGTAAAATCACCATTTTGGGCGCCTAGATAGTTAAACATGTGAAGAGCGTATCTAGACTGTCAAAATAGTCGCAAATATCGTCAATTTCAGCGCCTGGAATTTCGAATTACTACCGTTAGCGGAATGAGACCAACCTGTGGCTAAGGATACGCGGGGGGGGGGCGTGTCCGTGCCACATTTATGGGGCAATGTGGGGAGGAGCACAAGTGTGTTTGTACTGCTGGCATATGTAGTATGTGCTGAAGACATGAGTTTCTGATTATTAATATAATGAAGGCCTCATTTGAAGATATTTAAGTTATGGCTCTTTATGTTTTAGACAAATAACCATCATTTTTATGGATGTAAACTTGGCAATTGGGTAGAGATTGCAGGCGGATTTATGTGATGGGGTGGGTTTGCTGCGCGTTACTTTGGTCGGTGCTTAGGAGTAGGACTACCTATTTTGGGGTTTTTCTGCCTTATGTTTTAACACAATTGCTGAGTCATCTAAACAAAAAGAAATGAAAGAAAATTGTAACTAAGCAACACTTTTTCACTGCATGCCCTGACTTTACAGGCCATTACTCCAATAAACTTGAGATCAACCTGAAATCCAGAGAACCTGCGTGCCCTAGCCCCTTTTTCCTTGATGACTGATGTTGATGTGCAGTGCCCCCTTCCCCCGTCCCTCTCACATATGTATATATATATATGTTTACTATATCGCGCTTAGGGCGACCGACTTCTATAGAAATTGCTATTTCTCTGCGTTAAGGCGACCGTTTCCGGTCGCCTTAACGCCTAGCTACCCTTTAAAGTCATAATTTTGTTTCGGAAATAGCCTAAATTGCTTCCTTAGCCTGTAAACATCTTATTTCCAGAGTTTTGGAAGGGTGGAGGATATATAAATAAGGGAAAGGGAAGGGGGAATTTTGTGCACGTTTCTATGGAGCGGTCGCCCTATTGGTGGAAAGACAGTTATATATATGTGTGTGTATGTATATATGTATATATGTATATATATATATATATATATATATATATATATATATATATATATATATATAAAACAACTGACCTGTGAAAGTTTCAGCTAATTATGATGTGTCATTAATGAGAAAGTACCAAAAATTCATTCAGAATTTGTTTTCGGCAAACTTCGTTTTCATTCTAACATGAAATTTTGATACAAATGGACCCCTTGCTGTACAGCATGTTTTGGTTATTGACTTCTGACTAGTGCCTCCTGAACCAAACATAATAGGGTCTTGTTCCACCCTCCCCTTTTGGCTGTGTGCCTCCCCCTTCTACTACCCTGGAGCTGTCTGTGCCCCTGCTCTGAACAAATATGTTGACAATATATGTGGAAAATAGTAGTTATTGTCTTTACAATAATTATATGAGGGCTAGATGGCTCTGGTATAGCACCATTACAGCAACCATGAGCTCTAGTATTTTTTTCTTTGTTCACTTTTAAAAAACAAATCTGTGATCATTTGAGAATGTCAAAAGGTATACACTGCATTTAAAAACCATACAAAAGGGTAAATGTTTTCAACCCTATTTTAAAAAGTAAGTAATTCTAAGTACGAATCACCAAAAACAAGACTTTCATTATTTTTATTTAACCCTTCAAAAAACCTATGAAAATGTACTTCGCCACTGCCGCGAACGACAGGCCCGAAACAAAAGCCGTCGGGGACACTTTCACTGAGCCTATTTTGATGACATACATTTACGGGAGAGCGAACGCTACAACTGTTTACTGCGGTACGTTTTGTACACAAAGCATATTACATCGCGTACAGCTGCAAAAATATGTTTACCAACTACGACTTCCGAAAGTGTTTTCGAAGAAGTTTCCAAAAGTAGTACTGACCAATTGTGTTGTTCATCATCGTCATTTGATGGAGATTATACTGATGCCAAAGTTTGTGATGTAAGTGACACAGAATCGTATCAATAAAGCCCAGAATCAGTGTTGTAACCAAGTCTCAAGTCAAAATTTCTCAAGTCAAGTCAAGTCTCAAGTCAAATTTTCCCAAGTCAAGTCAAGTCACAAGTCATTTATCGTCCCGAATCAAAGTCAACTTTCAAACTTGTGTGTGGGTGACTGTGTGTGTGTGTGTGTGTGTGTGTAAAGCATGTGAGCGTCGCAAACGGGCACGCGTCCGATTTCGCTGGACAGCTTTCGGATTTTCAGCCAACCTTCCGGCGCGGCCTTACAGACATCTTGAAATCCTTCTGTATTTCCAGAAATATGTAGTGAATTATTTTTGCTGTGCATAAGGCCAAAAAAGTTTCAAAATCGGTGCGGTGACGCACTTTGGTTTTTTGTTTGTTTTGCTTGTTTTGTTTTGTTTTGTTTAAATTTTGTTTACATGTATAGGCGGGGACCAAATTTCCCATTATACAAAGTATGGTGGCTAAGAGAGGACTCACAAATCAGGGAAACGTTATACCCCTATGTGAAAAAGTGTGGCTGCGATTGGACATCTTTGCATAGCAAAAAAACAACATTAAAATGCCGACACGCGGGTCTGAGGCCACGCGCGCGGAGACCAGAAACCGGAGAATTTTTATTTTATTTTAATTTTTATTTTTTTTGCCTATAATAATGTTCTGTTTGTCATGTTGCCTGTCTTGGCAGTGAGAATAAAGTCAGTGTTTGTCATTTGTTGTTTATAGGCTATACATAATTGACTAATCGCTGGGCAATATTTTCTACAATTTTTACAAAACCATACAAACGCACGCACGTGTACTGTGTATCGTGCAGTATGTGTGGAGGGAAATGTATGCTAAACGTATAGGCTCAAATGTACAATGTAACGTTAGACACTTTATTAATATTTTACTTCATTAATATAAGTTGTTGATTGAATAAAATAAATGAAAAACAAGTGATAACATGATGGGAGGTAAATAAATGACAACTGAAGACCAGAAACTCACAAACGGATATGTCAAACCTGCCGATCCACGTAAGTATAGCGTTAACGCTGCACAAATTGTGTAGTGCGTCATTGTTTTTGTTGGTGTCCGCATCACAATTCAAAAATGTCATTTACAAAACAGGGAACCAGGTAGTTTTTCATCAATTCGCTCCAGAAATGATGGGGGTTGTGTGGAAAGTATAGAAAGAAGCGATTGAGGTTTTTAAATTTTTTATTTGAAAATTATCGATCTAGCGTAGGTTAACGTATTTTGAGGGGTTATTTCAATATTTATACGGAAATTTGAAGACGGTTGAAACTGTTACACCCGGGACAGTTCATTTTTCTCCCCAAGACGGAGGGTAACTTACGGTCTTATATGGGCCTTGGAATTTGGTAATTTGGAAGAAGATACATTTTGTAAACGGCCCAAAAACTAGTAATTGCTGCTTCTTAGTTATTTGGTCGCTGTTAATTGTCACAAACAATACATTTGTTAAAATCACGGACTCCAGTGTATTACAACGTTGTGCATGAAAGCCTTACTGATTCTATGTTGACAACTCTGGCAACACTTGCATAGGTGATGTAAGGAGAATTTAAAAATTACGTTCGTGAAATATTATAAAATTCCCTTTTTACGGAGTAAAACATTAAAAAACACATGTACCCTTTAATGATTACTTACATAATAAACACAATTTGAGTCAAAATAGTTATTCGGTTTTGTTTTACGGAAAATGTGCGATAATTTGTTCAACACTTTACAAATTCTTAATACAAATAACAATGTCACTATAACCTCGTTCCAGCCGTTTGTATAAATTATTTTGAATGTTAATGCAATGCATTTACCAGTAATAGCCCACAGCTTCCACTACGACGGATTGTGTTGAAGACTAGACATGTAGCATACACTTTACAGTACAAGGCATGTACAGTACTACTAGTATACACTATATTATATTATGTATTACGTATAGATTCGCGACGGCATTTTATTTTTTCCGTCACAAAAGTATTCGGAAAAATACATGTAATAAAACAACCTAAAATACATGATGACTTGCAATGTCGTCAAGTCAAATTTACTCAAGTCAAGTCAAGTCACAAGTCATTTTCGTCCAAGTCAAGTCAAGTCCCAAGTCATTTTTATCCAAGTCAAGTCAAGTCGCAAGTCACAAAAATTGGCGACTCGAGTCCGAGTCACTGACTCGAGTCAACAACAGTGCCCAGAATGGACCAGGCGAAAATGGCTAAGCCGAAGGAAGATCTCGAGTCCGGCATAAGCGCACATAATGGTACCCTATTTTTCTTGCTTTTTACTAACAAATATTCTAAGAGCAACCGAAGTTTTGAATGTCCAATGTTTGATTCGTTGAATTTTGTTATCAGGAAAGTTAATCTCACTGCAAAATGTGTCCAAATTGTTCTTGTTTTGTGTCGATAAAAAATAATCCTTTGGTGATCTTGCCGGTGCTGTCAACCAGACTAATAGTTTGACAATGACCCGGCCCCCACGCACGTATATACATGTACGTACATGTATGTCCACACTGCACTGGAAACATACGTGCACGGCCGGACGCACACAGACATGTACATGAGTTGCACGTCAAAGGGAATCCCATACACACATGTACATGTACGGCCATGGACAACGCGGCAGCAGCCAGACCGTTGTTAAGACGGCTCCTTTCAAGCTCCCGTAAAAGTAAGTCATAAAAACAGGAAAAATGTTTGCTGCCGCCACGGGCCGCAAATGTCCAACAGACATATAAATAACTAAATACAACATTTGTGACAAGGACAGCCTTCCCAAGGAACTACAGCACATCCGAACTACCCTCAAACGCAACGGTTACAATCACAACAAGATCAGCACAGCGAAGCCGGTTCCAAACTCCAAAAGCAAGGTAAGTGATCTAACCCTCTCTGCTTGTCTCCCCTATCTAGGTTCGACGTCTCACAAACTACAACGCATCCTCCGACAAGCAGGCATCGATGTGTTCCACTCAGCCCCCAGCAAACTCAAGGACTTCTACATACCCACAAGGACAAACCGGACCCAAACAACAGAGCGGAGTCTACCGGATCCCCTGTGAGTGCGGTAAGGTGTACATCGGCGAAACAAACGCAACCTCCCCATCAGATTGAAGGAACACCGAGCACACGGCCGCAGAGGAGATTTCGAGAAGTCCGCCATCGTCAAGCACTTTCGCACATCAAGGACCACCAAATCGACTGGCAGGCAGCCCAACTCATCACACCCATCGACGCATGGCACCCCAGACGCATCAGAGAGGCCATCGAGATCGTCAAACACGACACTGTGCCACAGGACATCGGTTTCTTCATCAGCGACATTTGCCGACCTATACTACAGACTGAAGGATCTTCTATATCCAAAGTCCATAACCCACCCCAGACTGAGGGATCCCCTATATCCTAAGTCAACCACCCTCCTTCCCCTGTGCTTGTTAACAACTGATTCAGTTCAGTGAGCACACTCCTCTCCCCCAACCCCTAGGATCCTAGTCTCATAGTCTCACAGTTTCCCGCCTGCGCGCCTCAACGAACTAATCCTCCAGCATCCATTCATGGGATGATCCTCCAGCAGCCTACTTAAGCAGCAGCATTTTCCAGAGTCCGGCATTCTCCTGAGGACGATCAGAGCATACTGATCGAAACGTCGAGTTGTACCCCCAGTTCTTTTCAGAACTAATTACTACTCAATTGAGATTCTACATGGTGTCACCGCAATTAGTCTTACTTATTATCATCCTCACCATGCAAAGCTACAAGTTTTACCTAACTAAATACATACTGAACAATTTTGAGTAAAAAACTCAAGGCACTTTGTATGGACTATTAAAGGGAAGGTACAACAGTTTTCAATAAATATATCACAAAAACTAACCAGGGAAGCTTTCATCACAATAGATGCTCACAGTTTGGAGCAAGCAATGAAAGACTTTATACAGGGTTTTTACAAAACATTGCCAGATTTTGAAATTTGAAATCTATGATGAAAGCACTAAGAAAGAATAATTTCTCTCATTATAATTTCTCTGATACATGCGCCAACATTTACACCAGGAAAGCTTTTAGATATTAACTTGTTAACTTCATAGCCCGGTAATTACCACATGTTGTACCTTCCCTTTCGGGTTGAAATTGTTTGAACCTACCGCTGTGTCCACAAGACTGTGTGCACTTGCCCCAGTCTGACCATGGACTCCGAATACAATCCTCTGGGCATTTCACAGTACATGCAACCTCCAGTGTCTTGGGTTTGGGAAGATCCAACTGCAACATCAAAACACAGGGGTAGTAACAACATACGGAATTTAAAGCCAGTATACATGTACACTTTTGTAAAAATGTCTGTAAATGCATGCCTACTTTATCAAAAAATAAAAACCATCCTGTACAAGTTTCAGCTTATTTTCATGTGAAAATAGTGAAAAGGCATCCAGATTTTTAGTATTCATTCTTATGTGGAAGTTGAAAATTAATTAGTGAAATAATAAGTGAATAAATGCACTAAAACAAAATATAATACTGATAGGTGCTACATTGCAAATCAATACTGAGCAATATAGAGGGGTCTACTAAACTTTTAGGTTACCTTTTCACAGACTGACCAATCCACATCCTGTCCGTCACTCTGAAGGCACTGGGGCAAGCGGACTTTCTTTCCCCTGCCGCACACAGCGCCCGGCTCCAGTAAACAAGAGCTCCAGTCGGTGGAGTTCCACCTGTGTGCTGTGCAGGCTCCACCCATGTAGCACGGCTCCATCTGGAGTGGTGGGGGGCAGGTGATACCACTCTCGGCTAGAGACGACGGCTGCCGGAGAGTGGTACGGGTGCGATTGTGGTAGTGAAGCATTTCACAATCCTGTGAATGAGACGATTGTAAAGTTTATAAATCATTGGTTTTTTTATTTAAAAAATTAAAAAAGGGTGGTGTTTCTGGGAAGCGTTATTTCAATTTTTGAAAACTTATTTTTTGTCACTGGTTTTTACCACCCTGAATACAGAACAGAAATGGTTGTACAGTTTATACGTCATTGACAGAACATGAGCGTATTGCCTTTTGTGAGTCCAAATGTTTGATTTACCAAAAGTGACCAACATTTTTAAGATTAAAAACATATTTTGGGGATTTTAAATCAGCAAACTTTTAAACAAGATAAGCTACATTTTTATATTTAAGTTAAGTCAGGGTTGGGATAAAACCCTGAAATTTAGCATTCCTTAATTTTTACAAATTAACTATGAGTATTTAAAAAAATATTTTTGTATGCATATTCGCCCTGAACAATGCTACAATAGAAGATAAATTTAAAGTAAATAGACTCAGAGGAGCTGAAGGTTGGAATTGAGATTCCTCTTGAAACAGGATAGATCGTAGGATGGAGGGAAACATGCACCAGGCAAGGAATTCCAAAGAGATGCAGCGTGTGGGAAAAAGGTATTATTATCGCTTTTTGTTGTACATCTAGGTATAGCTAGGGTGTATGGGTTAGAACAGGCGGAAAACTGAGATTCACGCTCAAACACCCCATCAGGAGGAACCAAGTTGGATAGACAGGTGGAACATTTACCATGAATATGAAAGAAGTTTGGTATGGTTTCTTTTTAATTAATCTGGTTGGTTCTGGTTATGGAAATTGGATTTAGTCAATTCTTACCTGAGGACATGCCGTCCACTCACTCCAGTCACTGACCACACACTCCCCTGGACAGGGCTTACTGCATGGCCTGGTCATCTGCGGCCGAATCTGAAGGTCACACAGACTGGAACTATTATCAGGTCCAAAGAACCCAGGTGGCCCATCTATTTTACATCTGGGAACATTGGAAAGGTGAACAGAAGAGTGTGTGAAAGATACAACTTTATGAAAATACTTGATAAAAAGTGTCCAGTTTGCAAATTTGAGATTTACATGGAACTTACTTGGTATGAAGCTGATAATGGTATCTGTCTAATTAGGTGTTATCATTGTAGTACAATTAAATGTTATCCTCCGGAGATGTAAATCCCACATTGTAAAGAATTCAATCTGAATGCATTTTCACTATTTTCTTGTTAACGAGCTGACGTTAATGAACTGAAATGAGCTGAAACTTTCACAGATTGGTTTTGACTCGCATGTCTGTCTGCAATTTCCTCCATTTTGTGTAAAGGAAGAGCATTTAACAAAACATTAACCCTCCTATGGTTTGACCTTTCAAAACCTTTCAAAATCTGCTTCCTGGCAAAATGGCTATCAATAATGTATGAACCCTTTAAAACCCTCCAGAATTTGTTGCTACTGAACTACCACACCTTTCAATACCCTTTGAAAGGTATTGAAACATTTCAACACCAGTTTGTTCAGAGAGTTGTTTCACCTTTCGAAACCTTTCATAGGTCCCTTTTGTCAGACAGTTTTCTCACCTTTCAAAACCCTTCAGTACAGCAAACTTGAAAGGTTTTGAAAGGTCTGACAATTCTATGGCAAACTGCACTGTACATATGAGGGTTAATGCTATATTATTTTCAAGATGAAGGTAGTCTTCCAATTTTGTCTTTATTTTCCATAAATTTCTGAAAAATAGGTATCAATATGAAGTTTTACTAATAATAATAATAATAATGTGTGGACTTATATAGCGCATGTATCCACCAACTGAGTGGTGCTCAAGGCGCATTATATTATTACCCCTGCTCATAAGGCTCATAAATCATTCCTGAAACCATCTCAGCTCCCTGGGGAGTATACAGCTCAATTGCTGCCATTACAGTGCATATAGGGCTAATCAACCAATTCTGCCCTCACAGGTACCCATTTAACCCCTGGGTGGAGAGAAGCAATTATGGTTAAGTGTCTTGCTCAAGGACACAAGTGTCACGGCCGGGATTCGAACCCACATTCTGCTGCTAACACCAGAACCTGAGTCCGGTAAGCTAGACCGCTCGGCCACGACACTCCACTGTTTTACTCTTCAGTAAAGATGTCTCTATTTTCATTGGTGGATCTAGAATGGTGTCAAAGGAGGGCATGTGTCGTATTTTTTTTTATCACCATGCATGTAAATTGACCATACATTTTTGGGTTTGCCATCCCTTCTTCCCCCCATTCCTTGACAGTGTGCCCCTCCCTCTTTTTTGAGGCTCTGGATCCAGCCTGCCTATTTTCCTACGCCCATACCTAACTTCACGTCGTTGGTGTCCCTGCCCACAACTTCCATTTCCCTGTGTGATCTCACATTCCTGCCATGGTCCACGGTACCACAACAGGCGGCTGTGGGCTTCAGATCGGCATGGCAACCGCTGGTATATCTGTCAGATCGAATATAAAAGGCAAAGAAAGGGTTTTAGCGAGGAACAAATTGAAGAGAACTGAAATCTCCAAAAATATAACAGAACAAATATATTGTAAGATGTACTGTGGCAGTATGAATCATAGCGATGTTTGTATTTTTATTTCTGAATAAAAATTGACCTCCAATCTCCACGCGCATTGCCGATGAACCATGAGCTAATGTATTTGCCTCGTGCATATCGTAGTCCTCTAGCGGTGTAATGCACTTCAGTTGCGAGCTCTGGGCTTTACACGGTTCCATTTATAGCTTCTTGACCATAAACATATCACAACATTACCATCGCGGTATCACTGGAATGATTAAATAAAATCATTTTTATATGCAAACTGGAAATTCTCGCTGCTGAATTTCACCCTCTCATCCACTACATGTACCTTCCAAATACCATACCTTTCCCTATGTTTTTGAACCTCTTGCAGCACTTATCCTTAAGTATGAGTTTTTCAGGTCTCAGCGGCCATTTTGTTAGAAAATTTAAAAGTGAAAAACTTTCCCTGGTAATCGTTAATACCACAATGGAGCCAGTTGCGCATGCAAACCGGTTAACCAGTGATATGCTAAGTTTCTACGTCAGACATAGTTACAGTTGCCAAACTATGGCTGGCCGCCAGTGCAAAATAAAACGGGAAAATTCAATGTTTGTTTTAAATACTGTAATTAGTGAAAAACACTGATAAAATCAACATACTTTACCAAAATATATTCCTCTTAAATACCTTTGGCATAAAATGTTTAATTGTGGGCAGAATCTCTTGCTAACCATGTTTGACATTTTTGCTCACTGATGGCCGTCCATACAAAATGGCGCTCAATGCTTACAATACAAAATGCCCTCTGCAACCCCCTGAATTGTGTGATGGCGCCCTCATATGGCCATGGACGGGGCGAATAGCGCATGATGCACATCATTTCCTTACAACAATGGACCCTTTCTGCATTGACAGACACTAGGCCACAGTGTGTGACAGCATGCGTCATTATTTTTTTACCGGTAATGTTCAAGTTTGACCTGCAATTATGTCAAAGTCAAACTGGGTTATTGCTTTTAATTTAGAGCAACCTGATCAAGACTTGAAGTATTACGCAAAAACAGTGAATGAATTTTCCACAAATTTAGACCCCGAATAAGTCTGTAAACAGATCAACTGCAAGTTTTCTTGTTTTGAGAAATTAATTACCAAACTAATTATTTATAGTTACTGCACCTCTTGAAGGAAGGGGGTGGTGGCTTCTACCAAATTGGCCCCTAGGTTAATTTCTCACCCTGTTGCCCCTCTCAGGTGTTGGGCAGGGCCGGCCTAGATAAGATAGCTCTTGGGTGATCTCTCGCCATCTGATCCTTTGTCCGATGCCTGCAGTCTGGCTGCATTCACTCCATGAGGACCAGGGACTGAGCTGGCAGTCCTCGGGGCATAGTATCTCGCATATAACAACCGTGAAGTCTGTGAAGAATGGAAATATTTACAGCTGGCTTTAAACAGATATTAACGTTACCCGATTGAAGCCTTATGGAAACATGTTGCTGTAAACTGTAACAGTAATTCTCAATAAAATGCTATTTTGAGATTATTATTATTCTTTCTTGTCTGTTTTTGCTTGGTCAGTGAATTACATTGATTGATATTGTTCTTGATGGAGGAGTGACATCGCTTTGAAACCTCACAGAAAAGGCACTTTTAAATCAGGATAAAAAATATCTCCCAATCGGGACAGCATAATTGACATCAACCCTTGAGACTTTATATGAACACTTAAAAACCATCTTTCCAGCACGCCCATGTGAAAAAGTGGGACAAAGGTTTGGATGATATCATGATACATGCATCAAAGCTGTTGAAGGTATATGAGCATAGACGAGCATAGCTAGCTAGATGCATGTCTGACGATCGTAACAAAATGGACGCGGAACACTCTAGCATTGGCAGTCTTTCGTACAATAAAAAATCGACTTCAAACAAATTTTACGACAAATATATTAAATAGTATCTTGGCTTTATGTATCAACAAGCACCAAAGCCCGATGTAATTCAGCGTCGTTAACGTTAAGGTTAAGCTTCGTTAACGTACGCAACACAGCTTACCCGAACGGACGACAACAATGTCACAACCTTTATCTTCATCCCCAGGACGCGCAATCTGATTATTATACGGCCTATATACAGGAACATTGGTAGTCGTTATCTGTGTGTACGTACATTCCGCCGGAAACCATCGAAACAAATCCAGATGAGCATAGTGCTGCACGTGTCTGACGATCGTAACAAAATGGACGCGGAACACTCCAGCATTGGCAGCCTTTCGTACAATGAAAAATCGACTTCAAACAAATTTTACGACATCATAGAGGACAAATTTTATGACAAATATATTAAACAGTATCTTGGCTTTATGTATCAACAAACACCAAAGCCTAATGGCCAAACATCACGATGTAATTTAGACGATTTTCATTTGGGTTTAAGTGTCATCAACGGATGTAACACAGATTGCCCGAGCGGACGACAACAATGTCACGACCTTTATCCTCGTCCCAGGACATGCAATCTGATTATTATACGGACTTCATACAGGAACATTGGTTGTCGTTATCTGTGTGTGAGTTCCGCCGGAAACCATCGAAGCAAATCCAGACGAGCGGCATGTCTTACGATCGTAACAAAATGGACACGGAACTAGGACTCGCAAGTGATTTTGCATTTTTTCGTAATTAATTAAAACATTAAAAACTCAAAGTGTTACAAAGTGTTCTCTTAAAACATAATCTTTTTAATGAAAAATATTACTGTTGATTATTATTTCGTTTGCAGTATTAGTCGATCACGCAAACGTACGTAACATAGAAAGACACCAAGAGTTACGATCGTTAATAAGATCTTATTGATATGGTTTGGGAACATAGTTACAAATAATTTTCACTTTGGGGGTCAGTTGAAGAGGGTCATAGCAGGTCATAATATTAAAACAAGGACAAGTAAATTTCAGGTAGTAGTGCTCTCAGTTAATGGGATTGATTTAGATCATTTAAAAATGTCACATTTTTGTGTCTTTTTTTCGTGAGGATGATACAAATAAAACATGAATAAAAATACTTTGAAACATCACAGCCTAAATATATTATTTTATTTATCAGACTGATATGTAAGATAACACAACACAAGAAAACTGAGCCATAATAGTCTCCATTATTTTTTTAATTTGTACACAACTTTTTTTTTCAAAAATCTCTCCAGTATCAAAAACTAGCACATATATTTATAGATCACTATTGATTAAAAGTGCAACAATAGTGCATCATGTCAAGTCAGTTTCAGTTGTGATTGGTAAAATTGGTTTCTTTATTAAAAACATGGCTTACTTTTTGTATACATCCATAACGCGTGATGTTCATAAGAAATGATATGACCTTTGAACTCATGAGTTCACCTCAAATTATACATAATAGATATTCTTAGGCTACGTTTCCGGCCAAATTATGCTGCAAATCTGTCAAATATTGAGTGAGCATCTTGCATCATTACATAGTGCAAATAAATAATATGTATGATGTACACACATGCTGTACATGGTAAACACATACGGACAGAATCTTTTCCGGACATCCAGACAGAATCTGAAAGAATCCAAGTAAATTTTCCTCTTACCCGTATTGGCTCCACACTTTGCAGCTTCCACGATCCTTCGTTCTTCATCAATACACATTTGTGCTCGGTATTTTACTCCAAGGCCACACCCCCCAGACAACCCCCCAGCTGAATCACCCATCAGACTGCCTGACTCAGGGGGCCCCTTGAACTGTGAGGGTTCCATGAAGCAATCCGACCATATCCCGGTGGGTTGTAAGCTGTACGTGTGGCAACGACAAGGCTGGGATTCAGACAGAGGGTATAGCTCTTCATTGTTGCACTCTGGTAACCGACGGCTCTGACCTGTAGATTGAGAATATGCAAAAGGATTTTTTCAAACCACTGTCATCTTGGACGATCGATGTTTAAAGCAGGGACAAATTCAAGGCCAGCTATTGGGTCTTCATCAAAATGGGTTAGTACTAGGGTGAGAAAAGTAATGTTCCTTTTTGCCCATTGATAAAAAAAAATTAAAAAAATTAATTGAGTGACATTGGATAATTTATAGACTGATGGAATTCTTGCGTCGGGTGATAAACAATTGATGATGTTGCCCTTACACCGAGGTATGTGTATGAAGGCAAAATCAAATCAATTGTTTAATAATAATAATAATAATAAAGATTTGTAGCGCGCACATATCCACCCTGCTGGGCGCTCAAGGCGCGGAAACAAAGAAAAAACATGAATACAAACAATATACAATGATAGCATAGAAAAAAATATATATACTGAGATACATGTACCTACAATGCAATTACAAATATACATCATCTTTGAAGAATTGTGACATAAGATGAGTCTTAAGCAGCGACTTAAATCTAGTTATACTATGGCAAGATTTGAGTTTAGTTGGAAGATGATTCCAGAGTCTCGGAGCCGCGACAGAAAAAGACCTATCACCCCAGTTCCGTTTTGAAGTTGGTTCCTTTAGGAGTGACATGTTGCTGGAGCGCAAATTGCGTGATGGAGTGTAGACTTTAAGCAGTTCAGAAATGTAAATTGGAGCAATACTATTAAAAGATTTGTGAACAATTAGCATAAGTTTAAAAAACAATTCTCTGTGAAACAGGAAGCCAGTGCAGTTCTTTCAAAATTGGCGTGATATGGCATGACTTTCTGGACAAAGTTACAACACGAGCTACTGTGTTTTGTATGTGCTGAAGACGAGATATTTGATTCTGTGGGAGACCGTAAAGGAGAGCATTCCTGTTATCGAGACGTGATGTGACAAACGCATGTATAATTTATTCAGCAGCACTTTTATTCAAGTATTTCCTTATTCGGCTAATATTTCTGATATGAAATGATGATATGCGAACAATGTTGGAGATATGAGGTTTTAAAGTCATTGTCGAGTCAAATATAACACCCAAATTACGTGCTTGTGATGAGGGGGTTATCTGCGAGTCACCAATTGTAATAAATGAAAGAGAAACTTTAAATAATTGCTGACGTGATCCAAATAGAACAAATTCTGTCTTTTCGTCATTCAATTTCAAGAAGTTTTGCCTCATCCAACTACGAATCTCTTGAATACATTTCTCCAGCGTTGTAATACACGAATCGGCAGGTTCTTGAGAAGATTTAAAAGTAATGTAAAGCCGCATATCATCAGCGTAGACATGATAATTTAAATTATACTTCAAAATGATATCACGAACAGGAAAGGTATAAACAGTAAACCACTGTGGGCCGAGCACGGAGCCTTGGGGTACAGAACAAAAAACAGTCTCCGGTTTCTGGTCTCCGCACATGTCACCTCAGACCTGCGCATCAGCATTTTTAGTTTGCTATGAAACGATGTCCAACTGCAGCCAAAAATTGCTGGATCGACTGGAATTCTGTTGCGCTATGTTTTAAATGATTTTTTCACATTGGGGTATGAACGTTTTGCCCGATTTGTGCGGCCTCTCTTAGCCACCATACTTTGTGTATGATAAATTTGGTCTGGTTTCAATAACTGCGTGTACATGTATCACTGAATGGCAAAAAAACACGCATGTCACCGCACCGATTTTGAAGCCGACCTTTGACCAGAAACTGGAGACTTTTTATTTTGGCCTTATCACCCGACGCAAGAATTTCATCAATCTATAAATATCGCGGCACCCGCTGCTATAAAGGATTCTACCAATCGTCATCGGGCAAGCTCAGTGGTCGAGAGGTTAAGACGTCTGCACTAGTAAGCAGGAGGTCACGCGTTCGAATCCCACCCGAGTCGCCTGTGGAGTTTTTCCCAGACACTTGGAAAGCACTCAGCTAGCAGTGCTTCATACATACATTAGTTAGGCAAATCAAATTGACATTGGAGAAGGGCATTACCTAACAATCGACGTCTTTTGATCTTTCTTCCGTTACATGTCTCCGGACAGTCGCTCCATCGTGACCATTCACTGAGTTCACACTCTCCATCGCACAGCACGTGACATGGCTTGGAGGCAGCTAGCATGGGAGGGCCATAGCGTAGGCACAGGTCGACGTCCACTTGCATTCCGCCTTCCCGTTGGCACTGCACCTCTGTAATGCAAGAACACATTTACCATTATAGAGCCTCTCCAGATCTTACAGACAATTAATGCACATGGAATAGGGTTTTTTGCCAGATTATTTCTAAAATTTGCTTGATCTCTCACAAAGCTTGTGTGTGTTGTAATGGAAAGCCAGTGTTTGTGATATCATTGGCTAAGTGGCCAAACAACAGCTGCTCAGCAAACTGTCTTAAAGGGACGATATCTTGATCAACAGGGCATGGAATTTGAGTACTAGTGTTAGATTTAGTCAGGGACTAAAAATAATACCCTAAGAGATAAGGTCAAATTACTGTTGCTGCTGCATAACTGAGCCAGTAATGTTCAGTCACTGTGTTCATCTTAAACTAGGACACCGATTCTATGCCCGGTTAAAGGTCTGCTCTGATGGTCCCTTTAATATTGGCAATCAGATTTGAGGGCATTTAAAAAAAATTAAAAAAAAACACTGAATTCTGTAGTTGGTGCCTACCTCGTGTTTGGAGCCCGTCTCCACATGGATCCCAGTTGCCCCCCTTCCTCCCTATAGGCAGCTGACAATCTCCCCATGCACCCGGTACCCAGTCATAGGAGTAACAGGAGTCCGGGACCGGACACACCTGCCGCTCTTGGAGTGGGGGGCATGGCTGCCCACCATTCTTGGCCCATTCCAGGATGTAGCGTTTACGCTCATGCAGAAACCCAACACCTTTGAAAAGATACGGAAATTTAAAACGGATACAAAAATGAAGAGAACGGATAAGAGAAGAGAAGCTGTTGTTTTAGGTTCATGGCAAGTTCATTGTTATTCTATTCATCGTCAGCTTGGGCAGAGATGTGATTTGTGGGTTGCCACTACTTAAGGGACATTATGAGGCAGAGATTGGGAGTATGACCAAGACATGGCAGGAAACACAGGTGTTGATCAATCTATACTACTCAAAACAATTTAGGGAACACCGGAATAATCTCAGTTAAAGCAAGATCATTTATTTCAGATAAACACAATGTTTCACAGAATTGATGAGAAACAACTGCACAATGAAACAGATGATAAAGGATGCATGTAGTGATTACACATTTCATGACATGACTACTGAAAGAGAGATAGAGGGGGTTGCAAATGAAAATCCCGGTTCATGGAACATTTCAAACCTATTTGATGTTAAAAATCCGGTGTTCCCTAAATTGTTTTGAGTAGTATACATAAATATGATCTTGTTATTTATTTTATTTGTTAATCACTTTTTTTGGGGTGGATTATTATAAACAAATTTTAGAGGCCCAACAGAAATTGGTTTCATTGGAAGAAAACTTAAAGTATCAAACTACAGTCTCCTGACAACGGCTAGATCACACTAGTCAAAACGTTGAGAACAAACCAACCAGCTCTTCTCAGAGCCATCACTTCTTCCAAGACGAGATTATTACATGGTGTAACCGAAAGAACTCAAGTATCTATCTCCACCATGCAAAGCCTCAAATCCTACATCAAACTACACTCACCAGTTTGGCATGTCTGTGAGCATTGGGTCCACTCCCCAAAGCCAGTGACTGAACAGTCTCTGGGGCAGGGGATGTGACACTCACGCACGCTGGGTGGTTTCCCCTGATTGCTGCATCTGCATTCGTTAATGGACATCAAACAATTGGTGTGAATTTTTCCTCAATTGGGGTAATGGTTTACTCTGATAATAAGTTGTTATTTTCCTAGTGTCTTTTGATGTAAGTTATGCAGTGGCCATCTTTGCTAGATTCCCTGTTTGCAATAATATCATACTAAGCACACAATGGGGCCAGTCTTCATTTTTTAAAATCAAGCCTCACTTTAAAACTTGTGGATTTGCATGTAAGACGGCTGAAGCACGACAGATGACAGAGGTGGATGAAATATTTGAATAAATGATGGATCACTTTTTTAATTCATGAATTACAACCTTAAACTGCACTTTAGGAAAAGATTGTCAAGATTTTGGACAATTTCCAACATTCACATTGTGGATATTTGTTTTTGTAAGTACACAAGATTATGGGAATCAAAATGATAAAGGGAAGACACAGCATTAGTAATGTTGGATTAAATGTTTCTCTGAGTATGCTTACTCTCTTTGGATCAAGATATAATATGTAATTGGTCCTCTTTATCTAGCATTCATAAATGCCCAAGATTTGGATTTATTCAACAAAAATTACAATATTGATGCTCATTTTTCGAACAATCTGGAGCCCTTTACAAAGTGTGATTTTTTTTCCCATGGTGATTTTTCATCAGGAGTCAGGGAGCTACACAAAAATGGATGCCACGGTTTTGAAAGGTGTCTGGCTTGCCAGACTGGATATAAACTATGGTATTAACCACTGGGGTGACTGTCCAGGCATCCACTGTCCTACTTACCTCTTTTCAGGTGCCTCTTTATTCTGTGTCGTCCGCACACACACCATCGACCTAGTCTTGCGTCCAACGGCACACATCCCCTCGACGTCCTCCAGTAGTACTGATCTCAGTCCGCCCAAGCACTTGCTCCATGCTGATGTACTCCAGGCAAATTGGGCACAGCTGTGGTCATTACAGGATCGCGTCTCAATAAGGTGCTGGGTCAAAGGGCATTCATGACCGCCTAATAGTAATGAAAACAAGATGCAAATCACGAAAAGATAAGATACAAATATTGATATGATTTAGGCCAGTATGCTAACAAGAAATCCACCGAGTATGTGCGACACCTGTATGGAGACAGATACAATTTTACAGCATTTATTGTTTCATTCATGCATAAATATTCCAGTTGGTAAAGCAGACACAGGTCCGAATTCAGCATTGACGTGTTTTAGCAACTTTTATCTTTCAATACTTTAACCCTAACTCCCTAGGCCCATTTGCTTACACATAACCTGAATCCTTCCTAACTCCCTAGGCCCATTTGCTTACACATAACCTGAATCCTTCCTAACTCCCTAGGCCCATTTGCTTAATACACATAACCTGAATCCTCCAAAATCCTTCAGTAGTAAAGCAAGCACATGACATGTATGCACACATGTGTTTCTAATCTGTGATACATGTACATGGCCAGGGACCCTCCCTGCATGCATGGATCAATAAACAGTGTCCACTGACCCAAGCACTGACCTTGCAATCGCTACAACAAACATGGATGTACATGTACCATGGAAAGGCAAGTATGCCTAATAACCTCAATCCTCCAAAATCCTTCACTTTAGCAAAGAGCATGCAGCATTTAATCTCAATCCTTCAAAATCCTTCACTTTGGCAAAGAGGATTTTGGAGGATTTGGGAAGGTTAGGGTTAATAAAGGGAAGACACAGCATAAGTAATGTTGGATTAAATGTTTCTATGAGTATGCTTACTCTCGTTGGATCAAGATATAATATTTTCAACTCAATGTGGAGTGCAGAGCCTAAGTCATGAAAAAAAATGTGACAGAGCAATCACAATTTGGAGAAAAAAAAGTTGCTATCTGGCATTATTTTGTAATGTGCATGTTTTTGTTTTTTTCTCTGAAATAAGAGTATTTGAGACATAATAGTTTTTCAGTATAACTGGTATCTTTACCACTTATCACATCAAGTTAGCTTTTGGATAATAATGTATACATTTTTTGTCCTTGAGCAAAACACTTTAATGTAATTGGTCCTCTTTATCTAGCATTCATAAATGCCCAAGATTTGGCTTTATTCAACAAAAATTACAATTTTTTTTACATTTTGAAAACGAATTCGATATGGGCATTTATGAATGTGAATAACAGTTTGACGCTTGGTCTTTACCGCAGGTTAACGACCTTCGGCTCGGTTCTTATTGCCTGTGACCACGCCCAAAACCGGTCGTTAACCTGCGGTAAAGACCGTGCAACAAGTTCCTTTAGTATAAATGGGCACCTGTGAGGGTAAAGATGGTTTGATTAGTCAACCACGGGAAACAATGTAAACTGCATTGGGACATAATGTGAAATGGGCTATTATAAGACTAAATTATTATTCATTTCTAGCTAAATAATTACTTACCTATTGCAGGGTACGCTCTGATGTTCCTATACCTTGTCTGAATGCCGCCCTTACCGCACACACGACTACAAGGGGTCCATGCAGCCCAGCTATCCACTACACAGTCAATAGGGCATGGAAGCCAACATGACATGATAATATCAGGCTTTGGGGTTATACTCAAACACAGTTCATCATCAACGATATTCTATAATGGAGGGGATAACAAAAAAAGAGCTCAAAGATTAATTGCATTTATATGGGAATACAATGAAAATTCATTCCTATAGTTTCAGACCATAAATTACCATAACACTATTTGCATGAGTCCATGCAACTGACACATTATCTACCATGTGACTCTTAAAACAGCATTTACTTTTTTTTTATAGTGATTATGTCTCAATACAAGATGATCTGCCCTGTCTATCAAACTGCATGGATTGACCAATAGGGTCAGGCCCTTTCCATGATGACCAACATTATGTTGGTCCAGCACTTTGCATTTATAATAACGGTGTGAATGGCGTGACCATCAGTTCTTGCAGTCATCTCAATTCCCTCCCCTCCCCCCCTTAAGTCCATTATGCCACACAGGGTTATTATTAGACAAATTTTACAATGACTGATTTAATTATTCTTATTATTGTTATTATATTTATTAATGTTTTTGTTAACCCTTCACCAACATAGCTAAGAACTATATAATAAAATTGTTTAAAAAAAAATGATAGGCAACTTGGGCAGGACTTGACTCCATGACTTCCTGCACTAGTGCAGAGGTATTAACTACTTAACCTCTTGACTTTCAAGCTTGCCTGACGCTAGAGACTTATAGAACAGCAGCAGGTAAAATAATGTCTACAAATTTATATTAAAATTCCTACAGTTCAAAGTGATCATTAAAATTCCAAGCGATCACAATTCCAATTGATTAATTCCAAATGATCCATTTCAAATTTAAGTGTTTCAACATACTTCCGCGTTTTCTTGAAAATGACAATATGTCAGACGGAATTTTTCAGGATACATACATGTGACCATTACCATCTTACAACCAAGTCATTGCATTTCAAACTCTTTAACCCTCCTATGGTTTGACCTTTCAAAACCTTTCAAAATCTGCTTACGGGCCAAAATGGCTATCAATAATCATGAACCCTTTAAAACCCTCCAGAATTTGTTGCTACTGAACAACCACACCTTTCAATACCCTTTGAAAGGTATTAAAACATTTCAACACCAGTTTGTTCAGAGAGTTGTTACACCTTTCGAAACCTTTCATAGGTCCCTTTTGTCAGACAGTTTTCTCACCTTTCAAAACCCTTCAGTACAGCAAACTTGAAAGGTTTTGAAAGGTCTGACAATTCTATGGCAAACTGCACTGTACATAGGAGGGTTAAAAATGTAATTTGTAAGTTTGAATGTCTTGCAGTATTCCATGCATTGAAGGGTTCTTTTTTTCAGCATGAGGGCAGTATAATGTATAAAACAACCACAGGCAATGACTGCCATAGATACTTCTTTTTGCTGAACATGTTTCTTGGTACCGGGTGCCTGGGAACAAACACATATCACTATTACACCACCACAAAAACAAAAAGTACAAGGAAAAAAAAATCGCTATATATCCGTGGTATTTGAGACTGTTGTTGTGTGACGAATACTTGTAAATCCTTATCTATATCGTCTGCATTACCTAAGGACTCAATGGGTATCCTCTCAGATTCACTGTGTTTTGTTTGAGCCACAAAAAATAGGGTGGGGGGATACTTGGGTATGTACACGACAAACGTAATCAACTACCCCTGCCTAGGGCATTTTTTTTTTTTTTCATTAAAAGAGGAGCCAAACTCAGAACGTGTGTGGGCTGCTAGATTTGATTTGAGGTTCTCTATTCTAAGCTAACAAAACAGCGTCAACCTTGGTTTCTGCGCAAGGAGCAATGTTGATTTTTCTCTCTTTCTATCCGAGTAAATGATGTGAAAAATTTGATAGAACGAGACAGACAGTGAGACAATGGGGAGCCTAGGCATGATGTATTTAGTTGGCTACAAATGGAAGGGGGGGGGGGGGAACACACAGACTTGTGCCTCATTAACGATGGCTCTTACATTCCCAGCAGAATAGCACTAAAAACCATGACAAGTTTGATAGATTTGATCACTTGTGTGTCACTGTAATACCATCAAACTTTCAGACAAACAGACATACAGGACTCCTTTGTGGGTGATACACATGTATACACATTTTTAGAGTCAATGTTTTTTGTTCTGGTTTAGAAATGTCAATTTTGATTCCATTCCATTCCAAAAACACAAATATTGGCTACTGGGATATATAATTGCCCATATTACTTACAATGAGTGTGTTGACTTACACCATCCCTAATGTTTTTACCTGAGCCTTGATTAGGTGTTCGAGCGACAGTGCGAACACCTCTTGATATTGTTCGTTGTTTTTTTTTCCTTTTTCTTCTCCTTCTTCTCAGTGAAACATATCCAGAGACAAAAACATACAATGTACATGCGGAGTTCACAGAACCTTAAAACTTAACACATAGTTAGACCTTAACAATAACATGTAGTTGTACCTTAAGTTGTGACGTCATAGTGAGGTCAACAGATAATGAATTATAATATTTCAAAAAAATGGAACTCCTGATATGGATGATTTTTTAGCCGTGCTATTTGTACACGTTGTATAGGGCGAGTTGAACCTACAATATTATCCATATTACGGATTCACCTGGTGCAATACTTTGTGTACAATACGAGCTGGTTAAAAAAACATTCATATCGGAGATTCACCAGGTGCCATACTTTGCTGTACAATACGAGCTGGTTAAAAAACCATTCATATCGGAGATTCACCCGGCGCAATACTTTGCTGTACAATACGAGCTGGTTAAGAGTTTTCCAATGCACCCTTGACAAAAGGTTTTCAGGCACTGGAGTTAATTTAAATACAAAATCAATTAATTTTGATTTTGAGACAAGAGATCCAGATCTTTTTTTAACTTGTGTATTTTATTTCTTTTCTTTTTATTATTTTATCAATTTAATTAAATTAAATTTTTCAAATGGAATAATGTGTAGTTTTTAAACGAAAAACATCAACAACTTCCAACAATGATTGTTTAATAACCAATGTGGCAGAAAACGCGTCTAGAACAACAAAATGGTTAGTAACTTTTTCCAAAATTGTTGGGTATTTATTTTTAAATATTGGTTTTTAATTTTAATTTATGCAATAACCAAATGATATGTTTCATTATATTTTTAGTCTTTGATATATATCTAATAAAAACAGCAAAAATAAATAAATAAATAAATAAAAAGATTAAGGCCTAAGCATTTAAGTGGTGTTTGTAACAGTAAGTTTTTTCTTCATTCATAAAGTGACTAGTGACTTTTCCTAAAAATGTTTCATGACATCATCACGATCATGTGATGTCATCTAATGAATTATTACGTAATTAATTATAATAAACAATATATTTTATATCTTGTGAACCACAATAGATAATTTCTTGATTCCTTCATAATCATACAGAACATGGAGGACTCGACATTTGATACAAAGACATGACCTTATTGACTCTCACTTCCGGTCCAAACTGGAAGTTCAAGTTTAGAAAATAGTGGCAGGTTTTAAAAAAGTCACCTTTTACTATCTTGAGAAAACAGACAGAATTTTAACAAATTTGGCACAATTGACACCCATATTATGAGGACAAATTTGTAAAGTATGAATGACGTCACATGACTGAACCGGAACTTACGGTTAAAATAATTTAAAATTATATGGGATGACTGAACCGGAAGTTAATGTTTTCAGTATAACACAATATCTGATATTTTAATTACATATTATGAAAACTCATATCTCCTGAAGTAACTCTTGTCTTTTAACAACTTTGGGTGATGACGTCATCACGTACATATGATGCACACTCGAACACCCTGAGTTTGTTTTTAACAAACTCAATACCTCTAGTTTTTACTTTTTCTTCTCCTTCTTCACAGTGAAACATATCCAGAGACAAAAACATAGTTGCGGAGTTCACAGAACCTTAAAACTTCACACATAGTTAGACCTTAACATGCAGTTGTATCCTAAGTTGTGACGTCATAGTGAGGTCATCAGATATCGAATTAAACTCAATCAAAGTTTAATATTTTCAAAAAATTATATCTCATGAACCACAAAAGATATTTTCACAATCTTTGCACCATGTTATAGATCTTGAATTATGTGATTTTTCATACACAGACGTGACCCCAATCTGACCTCTCCTTCTGGTAGAAACCGGAAGTTTAAGTGAACAACTATTCAGAATCACTATTCTGTAAATGTATTTGTACAGCCAAAACATAGTTGCGCAGTTCAAAGAACTTTAAAACTTAACACATAGTTAGACTTTAACATATACTTCCAGGTGACGTTGTGACGTCATGGTGAGGTCATCTAGTGAATTATTACATAATTAATTATAATTAAAACAATATAATTTATCTCGTGAGCCACAATAGATAATTTCTTGATTCCTTCATAATCATACAGAACATGGAGGACTCGACATTTGATACAAAGACATGACCCTATTGACCCTTACTTCCGATCCAAACTGGAAGTTCAAGTTTAAAAAGCTCTTTATAAATTGACGCAAATCTGAAATGGTATTCGAAAAAGCATTCTGGGTTTATGTTAAGTGGGATCTGTTCTTTTCAAAAATATATTTGGTGACATCATCGCTTTTAACAGCGCCCTCTAGCGGCAGGTTTAAAAAATACACTTTTTGCTATCTTGAGAAAGCATTAGACAGAATTTTACCAACTTTGTCATAATGGACACCCATATTATGAGGAAAAATTTTGTGAAGTATGAATGACGTCACATGATTGAACCGGAACTTATGGTTGGAAGAATTAAAAATTATATGGGATGACTGAACCAGAAGTTAATGTATTTATTATAGCACATGTTATTTTAATTATATATTATGAAAACGCATATCTCCTGAAGTAACTCTTGTCTTTTAACAACTTTAGGTGATGACGTCATCACATATGATGCACACTCGAACACCCTGAGTTAGTTTTCTACAAACTCAAATATCTAGTTTCATTTCAATTTTATTCCTTATTAATCAAGTTGATTAATTTGGTAACCCATTGACTCAAAAATGAATTGTATTTATCATTTATTCCTTAATGAGTTAGAGAAAATATATCATGCCCTATCATGCTCCTTAAACCGTTTCTATTGTGTTGATGTCTTACTACCTATAAACTTAAAGAAACAGTATCGTCATGATCAGAGCAGACTTTTAACAGGGCATGGAATCGATGTCCTAGTTTAAGATGAAACAGTGACTGAAAATTACTGGCTCATTTATGCAGCAGCAATGGTAATGACCTTATCATGTGAGGTATTATTCACCGAGTTAATCTAAAACTAGTGCTCTGATTCCATGCCCCGTGGATCATGACGATATTGTCCATTTAAAAGGCAGTATAGTACAATGTGTGTAAATGCATCCATAGTCTAATAATCAAGACATATGTATACTACTCAAAACAATTTAGGGAACACCGGAATAATCTCAGTTAAATAATAATAATAATGTATAGATTTATATAGCGCACGTATCCACCAACTAAGTGGCGCTCAAGGCGCATTATATTTATTTCAGATCATTTATTTCAGATAAACACAATGTTTCACAGAATTGATGAGAAACAACTGCACAATGAAACAGATGATAAAGGATGCATGTAGTGATTACACATTTCATGACATGACTACTGAAAGAGAGAGGGGGTTGCAAATGAAAATCCCGGTTCATGGAACATTTCAAACCTATTTGATGTTAAAAATCCGGTGTTCCCTAAATTGTTTTGAGTAGTATACATACCAAAACCAGTTTCAGCCTGGAGAAAAAATTTGAAAAAAAGAAGGGAAAAAATTAAGTAGGCCTATATGCACGTCAGTTGACTTACTGGACTGCCTTAAATTAATTTATAGTAACACAAAATTAGCTAGCTGTTGGCGTTTATTACTAGACCTATGTTTGCAAATTGGCATCAACTTTACCAATGTTAGAACAGTAAAAAAAAAGACAACTTTTCACACAGATTTGTGTAGATCTAGAACCTGGGCCAATACCCCCTTGCCTTAAAAACATATGAAAGTGAGTATGAGCAATGGATATGGGTATTAGAACCCACGGTGGACCTGTCCCTTAATCCCAAGTACATAATGTATTTGCAATTGTAATGATCAACGACTGGGATGGCAAACTTATGTTTCCACAGTGAGTCCTTGGACGGGATGTCACCAGCATTATCGATGGCTCTGATCAGGTTTCACCGTGTTTCAGGCCTGGCTTCTTTTCTCCCTGATTTTTCATTTATTTATTTTGTTTTGGGGTGGGGAAGTTGCAGTCTATTGGGGGTCCATTCCTTCCTGTGTGTATTCTTAATGAGCTTGACTATGAATAAACCATGATTTTGACAATCTGTTTTCCCTTATATTAAGAAATAATTACACCCCCAGGGAGTGTTGTATGGGTGTACTTCAGCACACGGAGATAATATTATTACAGTTAAAGCCCTTATTTTACACAATTGAAATGAAATGTTCAAAGTTTTACCTGAAAGCATACTGTGGTGTTAGAACCTGCATACAATTAGTGTCTGTAAATGCATCGATACTTTAAGTATTAACCCTCCTACTTTTGGTACCTTTTTCATACAAGTTGATGCACCATTTGAAACCATTCGCTTTTGTGGTTTTGAATGGTGAAATAACTGTGTACAGTATTGATTTCCCCAAATGGTTTTGAATGGTAGGTCAGCTAATACAAAACCTTGTTTGGATCTTTCCAAATGGTAGTACAGCTAATACAAAACCTTGTTTGGATCTTTCCAAATGGTAGTACAGCTAATACAAAAGCTTGTTTGGATACTTCTAAGTGGTGAATCAATGGACCCTCTATGCATTTGAATGGATTTGAATGGTAGTAAAGCTTGCTACCAACACTGTTCAAATGGTATCACCATGTGTGTACAAAACCAATGGGCATTTTTGAAAGTGGAAATTTTGAATGGTTTCAAATCAGTAGGAGGGTTAATGCATACATGTATACAAATATACAATTATAAACCTATGAATGTTTCAGCTTATTTCATTTTCTTGTTAACAAGAATATAGTGAAAATGCACTCAGAAAATTTACAGCAATTCTAATTTAGAAATTGTTTCATAATTTTACTAATTAATGATAGCACCTGAGACAGAAATATTTCAAGGGATGTTTGATACCATCATCAACTTTACATCAAGCGAGTTTTAGTTTTATGTAATAATTTTTGGAGATAATAGTATAGGCCTATTGTGGTTCTGATGGTTATTAAAAATTCTAGGAAATTATTCTGCCTGAGGTGTTTTTATTTCCGAGATAAAAGCAAAATGACAAAAGATCAAAATTAAAAAAAAAAAATGTTAGTTGACACTGCCCTCTATTGACTCAATAGTGTTGAGAAACAATCCAAACTTAGAAATGAAATTTGTAATTTTCTTGCAAACTCAAGGACCCTTCTTTCACTGTTTGCTTTGCATTGTTAAGAATTTTAATTAGTTCATGTAACTTTACGTAACTTTTATATAAGTATAAGTACATGTGTAATAGTACATGGTGGTTGTGACCCAGACAAGCTACAATCCCCTTTATGCATCACTGTCCCTAATCACAGGTGCTGCAGGAACACTGAAATTCCTTCAAGTAACCACTCTTTACAAGGACTGATCATCCCCACGATCACCAGATTCTAAGCTTTGGTTTTCCCAGAGACGAACGGATATTCCTGTGACTGTGAACATCAACTCAATAGAGGCATTCCTCTCCCTATCGCTAGTTCCAGTCCCCGAGTCGTTGATGTCGGCAATACAAGATCATTACAGGCCACTTTTTTCTTTCCTTGGTGGCTCCTTCTCTTCTTTCAAGAACATTTTTAAGGCAAAGGGAGATTTGTAAAATAAAAAAATCAGAAATCAGGAAAAATCACCAAACTGGATTTCATTGGTTGGAGTAGGTACGGTCCAGCACACATCATAAATGTTTCACCTGCATGAAACTGGTAGACGTGTTTTGTACCCACAGTTTGCTTGCATCACCACTGCCCGTGTTACCAACCAGTGGCAGAAAATGGTCCCCCCTGATTACTGGAATCTGGTGTCTATCACATGTCTTGCCTTGTATGGGTGCAAGAAACATTTTATATTGAATTTTATATTCAAGCATCTGAAGCTATGGAAGGTCGGTGAACAAATGCACAGCATGTATATGCTGTACACCACTTGCAAGTACAAGCTGGTACTCATGTATACTAAATGTAACCATCTCATGCATAGTCGCACATGTTCCTGACCATTTGACTCAAGGTACTAGTAATAAGTGTCCAATCAAGGGATGTCCGTATCTGGCTTCTACCATCTTGCTGTATGATGTCATGTGTTTGGGCTACAATTAGGATGGACTGACTGCAAAGCCTAGAATGAGGAGACTGTGAACCTACCCTTTTTGAAAAAAAGGCTCCACAAAGCCTGCATTTCACTAGTTGGGGGAAGACACAATGTGCACAGGTACAACCATAAGTGTCTCAATTATACGTAGCTGGTAACCTGTTGATGTATACCCATAAATTGCATAACCGAGTGAGGTATCAACATTCAAAGTTGAAAATTACAAAAAGAAGAGGCTGGTATATAATATTTTTCAGGAGCCTCAACACCAGATGTCATGTTTACTGGCTAAGGAATGAGATGCATGGTGAGGGGAGTCCTATATTCCTGATATGAAAAGATATACTCAAAAGCTGTTGGGTTGCTTCTGGATATGGCTACTGGAGGACCTGGGGTGACATGTCCCCTTCCCCTGAAAAGCTGTATTGGCCCAGGTTCCCCCTTTGTGGTTCCACCTTTTGTGTTCCCGCTTTGTAGTTCCCCAAATGAGTCACTATGTACAGGTTAGCGTGATCCAATTGGACAATTGTGATGATGCAGTACAGCTGACAATTACTGGCATGCCCACATTCAACCTTCCAATTCAGTTCTGATCTCTGTGGACAGATTGATGACCACATCATGTAACATCACTCATCACCACCGCAACCAGTCAATTTTTCATACTATGTACAATCTTACAAATCTCTTTTTGGTTTCAAAAGAAGCAACCATTTCAATTAAAACAATTTTTTTTTTTTGGTGAAAATTATCACCAGAGTGGTAATATATCAAGTGACAGTTGACAAGAGTCATATGATGGTATCACTCAGACGATCATTAGCGTCAAATAGCATCATCTGAACACATCTGAACACATCTTCACACTCCATCTCTGTTTATTTTGTATGATTTACATCCAATATTTTTGGAGGAGTTATTGATATGGAACAGGTGATGACGGCATTTATGTGCATACAGACCAGGAAATTAATCATGTTGTCAACACGCACACTCCCTTTCACAACCTGACAGTTATAATTTTTCAATTATCTACTCATAGTGAGATTGCATCGCTTGACTTTAATTGATTTAAGAAGGCTGTTTTCCTGCGCCTATTATTACTGTCTAGAAATACAAAGCACCTGATTCTAGAAACACTGTTTAGTTCTAATTCAAAAAGAAATTTCTACAGTTATAAATCACAACATCAGACCCAGTGCATTCGAAGGACAAAAGGCTTGGTCCCCTTTCTTGGATGTTCAATCGTTCGTATTCTCTTTAATTTTCTAGCATCTTGATTGGTGATTAGGTATCGCACTACATTTTGTTGATATTGTCTGCACTAGTAAAGACTGGTTTTCCTACAAAAAAGGTTCCAGAGGGCTTGCCCGCTGGACCACCCGCCCGCCCGCCCGCCCGCCCACCCACTCACCCACAATGCCTTGACCCATGGGCCATAACACTGTGAGGATTTCATGCTACCCACTATTGCCTAGTGCGCAATATTTAAAACACCTTTATGATATGAAAATAAAAATCTAGTAAAGTGTGCTTCGTGGACTAAGTGGTAAAATCTCCCCTTCTACGGTTAATTTTGAACTTGAATATTAGGTGTAATAATGTAATGCGCCTTGAGCACCAGTTTGGTGGATACGTGTGCAATTTATAAGTCCACATTATTATTATTATATCATATTAATTTTTACCAGAAAGCTACACAGAACCTTCTTAAATTATCTTTGGTCGATTTTTCAAACATATTTGATATACATTAGGTGTAAATTTTGGGCCAGTAAAAGATGTTTTTATTTGTCATGGTCTGGGCAAAATATCGATTACTGAAAACACAGAGTTGCTGTGAAATTGAAAGCAAGCCATTAAGGGTAAGATTTCTAGACTATATAGAAAGCCATGATGCTTCCAGACAAATGACTGGCTTTCTGGCGCGCCAAAATGTCTCCAACAAAATGTTTTTGCTGCCAGTTTGATGATCCTGGGGCAAAAATAAGATTAATAAGGACTTAAAAGGACTTAAAAGGACCTTTGAGTATTAAGATATAACTGTGATCTGGAGGCGGTTATCATTCAATGACTGATTATATCAATAAATGAATATTTTATTTCATGTCAGCAAAGTTGTTCACTTTCTCATTTCCTGTTGTGTATGCAGTTTCAATAAAAATGTCAAGTCCTTGTAACTGTTTAAGCACTTTCAAAGCAGACATTTCAGTGTGATTGGGTGATATAAAAAGCTCTTCATTTCGATGTACTAGTTGCTGGGAGTTACCGGTTTACTAATTGTTTAACCAAATCTTTCACGGTCGGTTAACTTGTTAACTGAAAGTTGGCACCAGACAGCCACCAAACTAGATCATCGATAAATGGCACAATGTGTGTAAATTATATTTCAATCAAAAAGCATCAATAAACTTCCCGCAATGATGGTTTAATTAATGTGGCAAAAAAGAAAGTCTAGACCAACAAAATGGGCAGTTAACTGTCTCGGTTAGCCAGGTAGCAAATTTATAAATGGTTAGTGCACTTTCAGTTGTTTATTAACCGGTTAACCGTTTAAACATCCCAACATTATCATGTAAATGTACATGGCTATACACCCCAAAAACAAACAAAAAATTATCATATTTCTGTAATGGTTTAATAGAACACAGGCAAATGACTGTTCTTAGTCAGAATTTTGACACAGTCACCACAGTTTTGGCAAGTTACCATGACAGAAAACTTATAAATCCCTTACTTTTTAAAGTACTTGATTGGAAGTAGTTTGTACAGGTTTGTGATTACACCGTGTGATTTAAATTCTGAGAACAACTGTTTTACAGTGATATAACTTTGCCAATCACCTGTGCAATGAAAATAACGGTTGTGGTATCTAGAAGTTTTGCCCGAAGGAAGGAAACAAGAGCATGAAGAAGATGGCAAGAGCATACAGGTCACAGCATCAAGATGACCAATGGCTCTTCACAGAAACTCACAACTCAGTAGAGATTGCTTTTACAGTGTTGCAGCAAACCTACCCTTCAAAAAGTCCTTCAACCAAAGCCTCAAGACTTAAGGACATTTAAGGACCCAGGGACTTCTGTTTATAGTAGGGATATACAACCTTTGAAGAGGTGCTGGAATTCACAAGGATTTATGGGTGACAATCAAAGTTTTGTATTTCTCATTGAATTGATACATTAAAAAGTCACCACATCGCAGGTGCTGTGACAAACTTAACAGCCAGTAATTAATCACCACAAACAAAAATTGTTTCCAAAACATTACAAATAAAATTGATTGATAAGTCATCCCATCCCGAAAAGAATTTTGTTTTATTATCAAACTCTCCTTACTTGATTAACGTCCAAGCAGGTGATGTTCAATGCTTGGGTACTTTCGCCACATCGCGCTGTACCGTCGACAGGGACACACGCTCCCAGGTCCTCGGCGTGCCATTTGTAGCAGAATGCTATGTCACATGGCGCATACTCTGTCAAGTGAGGGCAGTCAATTCCTCCATGCTCCGCTTCAACAGCGACTTCTCTCGTCCTGATTTTGTGACCTAGTGAGGAAGGAAACAACTCTATAGTATGAGCCAATCAGAATCAAGGCTTTCAGTACAGAACCAGGAGTTTGTCTGTGCATGGCAGACAACCATAGCACTATTTTGTCTTCATTCAAAAGTCAAAACAAAACAAAGGACATTTTCAAATCCTGTTTGTATTTGGGTCATTCTAAAGGTTTGAATTTTTTTACAAATGTACCTTATTATTATGCACACTTATATGAAAACACACTCTCCCCCAACCTCTTCTCCCCAGACAAGTACAAGACACAATATACACAAGACAGGCAGCAAGACCAACATTTTCAAAAAGCATGAACACCAAATCACACCCCCCATACAGATTCTCACAAAAATGTTCAATAATGAATCAATATGAACAATTATGAACACACATAAAGTGCTAGGCCTCATTATAACTAGAAGGGGGAAAAAACACCAACAAAAATCAAACAAACAGATATAACATGAATGGATGTTCACCAAACGGCAGACGCACACACAAAACATTTCAAGCCAGTTCCCCCCCCCCCCAACAGCACAAATTGTTTGAATAATTGACATTTCTCAAATTATTGTGATTTTTGATAAAGGTTGTTATACATACCGAATGAGAGGTCAGCAAAAGGGTCATAGTTATGGTACGAAATCACATTCAATTGGTTTTAGAACCAACCCACCCCAAAACACCCCCACCCCCCCCCCCCAAAAAATCCAAACAAAAAAACAAATTTTCAACAAATTGAAAGTGAACATAATTTCATTTGAAAGAAAGTGAACCAGTTTTGGCAAATCCTGGTAAGATTGATTCTCTCATTAAAAGTCATTTCATCAAGAAAGACGAACAATTCTTAATAAAATACAAGCTACTGCAGTTACAAAGACATGAAAATGCAGCATCAAAAACAGTAACATGAGTATCGTCAGAAGAAGATAACAAGAAGTGTGCCGGCCGGCCGTGTAATAACCTAATCCATGGCAATGCACCCAGAGAACACTGTGTGCCATTCATGACATTGTATTCAATAGACTGACACGCAAAGAAGCAGTGTACGCAAAAACTGTACACTCACACACATTTCATGCATTACTGTGTTGTCAACACTTCAATAAAGTGAGTGTTGTGTGGCCAAGTCACATCTAGTTTGCATCCTAGAAAGTGGCATCAATGGCTTATATCCCATGGTTCTCTCAAGGCAGGGCAGTCTTACATTTACCACAGTCGTTGTTTATGTGTGCATTTGGCGTACAATGCCATGGACTGGGTTATAGCAAATTAGCTCACTTAGTGTAGGTAATAGATGTCCGGTATCATTAATAGCACACAAGAATCAGTCACTACATTCCACATTAGAACATTATAATAGGGCCCTCTTTGACTGAAAGGTCATCAAAAGTAATCAGATTGCCTCCCCTCCCCTCCCCCTCAAATGTATTGTCTTATAATCCTGGTTGGACTCAACCGAGCTCTAGTCTTTGCAGTTACATGTAATTCAATTCATGTATGACCATGATTTTCCCAGATTTTCATTTCATATCAATCAGATGTGGTTCAATGACTCTTTGCACTAGTTGCACATTCACTTATAGGTGCAATAATACAGACTGTACGTCTTCATTTGTACAATCTGATTTTTCCCTTCACATTTTGTCGCATGTGATTTTGTAGGTACAACAAGCATTCACAAGGCATTAATAAAATCGCATGCGAAAAAATTCAGCACTGTTGAACTTCTTCCAACAAGATGCATGCGACAAAAACTTGTACAAAATTTAATTTAGGCCTATATTATACGAGTTCTCGTATGAAGCTTGATGTTCACAACCCTACCCAAGACTAACACCCCTTTTTAAATTAACTTAAAGCTGATGATAGTATTAATCATCTTTAACCTTCCTACTATAGCTGCACTTTAGTGGGAAGTTGCTGTAGAGGTCAAAACCAGTCAACTGCCTGTTTTGACTATTGACCCAAATGTGCACACAGGGGCATTTTTGACTGGTTTTTACTGTCATTTTGACCACCCTGAATAATACCAGACAATGCTTTTACCAGTCAAAAACAGTTGACTCATTTTGACCTACAAATGTACTTACTACATGTAATTGGTGTGGCAGTGTTTGACTTTCAAGTGCACTAGATATACCTTGGGAAGTACCGGTATATCAACATTTTGACTGATTTTGACCCTTGTAGTAGTAAGAGGGTTTAATAATAATAATATTGTCTGTGGTGCTGTCACTTTTAAGGAACAGTTTGAATTTAGGAAAGGCTACTCTTTGTCCTTATTATGGTTAGAGTGAATACAAAAAACCTTTGACTGAAAGGTCATCAAAAGTAATCAAATTACCTCCCCTCCCCCTCAAATGTATAGTCTTATAATCCTGGTTGGACTCAACCGAGCTCTAGTCTTTGCAGTTACATGTAATTCAATTCATGTATGACCATGATTTTCCCCGATTTTCATTTCATATCAATCAGATGTGGTTCAATGACTAGTTGCACTAGTTGCACATTCACTTATAGGTGCAATAATACAGACTGTACATCTTCATGTAAGAGTAGTTTTGCTTTGCCAACATTACAAATGTTATACCTTCCCTTTAAGTGGCATGGTCATTCGACTCTCAAACAGAGGGTACATGTAGATGGTTCAAATCCTGTGGTTGATAGGTGAATTTCTTTCAGAGAGATTCCAAAACTGGTAGCTGTACATCATGGTGGTTTCGCACAGAGCACAGTCCATTTTATAGTGTGCACACAAGTCGGCTTATTAGAACAACACTTCACTTCACCAACACAGCCTCGCCCAAGGGAACAATTTGATATTTTTTTCTCTTACATCTTCAGTCATTAACAACAAGCAATTATAGAAAGAAGCTTAATCACGGTTAGTTAAAAAGACAAAACATACAATACAATCCAAGCTTTCAATATTTTTGAGTAAACCTTGCTCAAAAGCTCTTTCAAATTGTACTTCATGATAACGGCACATAACATACAGAGCAGACCGAGGTGCATAGGTGCAAGTTACATGTGACTGGAATCACTAGCAGTGGAAGATTTGCTTCAAGTGCAGTGGCGTAAAACAGGGGGAGAGGGGAGATGCTTGATGTCACTTGCCTTCAATGGCTCCGTCCTGGGTTCGATCCCAAACCGGGGTGAATTGTGTATTGGGGTTTGCGGACTCTGCTTCGAAGGGGGAAAGAGAAATAAGTGAAAATTGCAGTAAAGATTGACAACGTTCTATTCTAAAGCAATGTTTTGTGGAGGTGACCGTTTCCAGATAACAGTGGAAGGTGCCTTAGTTTCTTTTTGCTGAAATGTGTTGTGTGAATATTCACTCACCTTTCAGTTTCTTGGAGTTTTGCGGACTGCACTGCTCGGAGACGCAATCACTCCATTGACTCCACGGGGTGATCTGGCAGGGGGATGGACAGGGTACTTGACACTGGTCGATGGGCTCTGGCTTGATGTTGGGGTTACACAGGGAGGATGACACTGGTGCGAAGTCTGAGCACAGAAATTAAGAGAATTTAATTACTGAGAAATGTAAAAACAATTAAAAAAAGTTTGTGTTGAGCCTTGTTTCGTATCTTTTTTGTATTGAATGCACAATGCCCGAGGGTGAGGTGTCCATTCTTCATGTGACTTTTTATCTTCAAAAATTTTGAAGATGAAAGATTGCATGAATGCTTGACTGTACATGTGATAAAAGGTTTTAATTATAACAAAATACTTATATATTTCTTTAATTTGAAATATTTTCACATGACATTGTTGAGTGCATGTTGGCATGTTTTCCCATTGCCTGGCCAAGCATATGAGCTGGGGGTACCACAAAGCTATGACGCAGTAATTATACAAGCAAACAAATCATCAGGGCAACCTAATGGCTAGACAGATAGCATCCCAGCCACAGAGCCTTTCAGGTCAACACCCTTGATGGAACTGTAATCTTCCTGGCTATGTTTTTGTTTACACTGTCACTGGAATTCCAGAACATTGTAGTGAAAAACATCAGTATGATTAAGCCTGTCACCATGACAGGCTGATTGCCTAGATTATATTTGCTTGTGCATGCACATAATGACTGGCTCCTGTTGCATTTAGTTAAAACCAGCCAACCAGCCAACCAGCCAACCCGCCAACAGAATTGGAAAACAGACTTGGTCAAGGCTAGTCATTGCCCACCCCCACCCTCACCCACCCCACCCTCACCTCACCCACCCCCCCCCCCAAAAAAAGAAAAGAAAAGAAAATGAGGAATTAATCTTACTAGTGTCATTGTACATGATGCAGAACACATCTCGTTGGTGGACCCCTCCGCCACAAAGTTTCTGATCATTCCCAAACTGTAGCTTCTCATAAGGCGTCAGCATTGCATCCACGCTGCAGTCTCCCCACTCTGAAGAGTGCCACACATACCTGTGGGTAAAATGGAATGAAAAAGACGCTGATTTTGAGACTAGGTTAAACAACTTTTTAGGGTATGATTATGACTGACGCAGTAATTTACAAGCTAACTTTTAAACTTTGAATACAAAAATGGAAAATTCACGACTGTTTAGTTTTTTTAAAATAAGGCATCCACAACGAACAATGAATGGATGAAATATGACAAAAATACTTCCTCCCAAAGTCAAAATAAATTTATAAAGATACATGTAGTTAAGGTAGTATGTAAGAGGGAGTGTACAACATAGGTAAGATGATTATACGTGTATATGCATCCATGAATGACGTGACATTTGTATAAAAGTTATCATGTGAAAGTTTCAGCAGATTTTCTTGAAAGTGGAAAATATTACTAAACATTATAGCATCTCAGGCTGTAAGAATATATTGGTACTATCATCATTTTTTATATAGAACACCAACATTGTACATATATATACTGAGCATCAAAAGAAATCTTTGGAAGGACACTCATTAAAATCCTCCACGGAAAAATGAGAAATATTTGAACACGGGTAAACTTCAGTAATCTTGTTTATTGCTTAGTAAAGATTACTGAAGTTTACCCATGTTCAAATATTTTTCATTTTTCCGTGGAGGATTTTAATGAGTGTCCTTCCAAAGTTTCTTTTGATTCTCAGTATATATTCCCTTAAAACATATGCAAAATTCATTGGTATAAAAATGTCACTATGTGCATTACATTCTTAACGAGAAGCACACACGTACATATAACTGTGAATGCTTCAGCTCAAAGAGTGGTCTAAGGTTTCTGAGAACATTGTTGAAATTCAAACTCAACTGTGAGGAAAAAAATCATCTTATGATATTTTGCTTTTGACAAATGTTCCTTTTTATCTCTCTCTCTCTCTCTCTCTCTCTCTCTCTCATTTTTTTTCTATTGACAGATGAAATCGAAGTGGTACTGCACAACTTGTACAATCACCACCTTGTCAGCCAAGTATTCTTTCAGTTAAAATGTCACCATCATTTCCAATTTAGCAAATTATCGTTGGTGTGTCCGAACCTTTAAGGCTTCGGGTCAGGTAATTTACCGAATTGCAGATGCATCCCGATGATTGACACAACATACTAAAACATTCGACATTTCACCACTGATCATTAAACCGTTTCTCTTCATTTTTCGGCAACTGTCAGCGCTGAAGCCGGCGAGAAATATCAGGCTGGGCCATAATGGAGTTTGACAAAATGAAAAAAAGTACTTATGTCATTGTATTGGGAAGGGGAGGGGGATTCTTCACTCTCAGGTAACCAACATTGAAGGGTCTACTTTATATCAGGAGGACATGCCCAATTCCCTTTAGGGTATTTCACTCGTCACCTGTCACCTTGGTGATGGATAAAGCCTACACTTTACCTGGCAGTTACATTTTTTATTTGATGAGGGAAACACATTGGATTGAATGGGATGTCTCATGATCTACCCAGGATACTGTTGCTGGGAAATCAAAGTCCATTGGGATTAGTGTAATAAACACTACAGCTTTTTTTTGTGCGCTTGACATTTGTCCTGGTATGTTTCTTTCCCATTTACTCACTGCCTTAATGAGTCCCACTGGACTCTGGGGGAAGTTACAGCCCTGGTTGAATGAAGAAAACATCTTTGTGGTTAACCCCAATTGGGAATGGGAACTCAAATTACAAACAGAATGTCAAAGTTACCACAGGCCATCCAACACCCTACATAATGCATCTTAGTTTTGTTCCTTTGTGTCACATTTTGTTGGATCTTTTTTTACAAACTAATCAAAACATTCAAAGTAGCCTCCACTGTACCTTTGACATTAGCTGTAATGAGCATTTGGTGTTACAACCAATTTCTTTGAAAACATTCTGTGATGCCCTCCTGTGACAAAAATGCCAATATCCTCAAACAGTGGCAAACAGTGACAATTTCATTGTACAATTATCAGAGGGTGCATTTTCACAACAGGCATTGGCAGATACAGGGTTTTAAAGGGGGCATATACATACATACATGGAGTGTCGTGGCCGAGCGGTCTAGCTTACCAGACTCAAGTTCTGGTGTTAGCAGCAGAATGTGGGTTCGAATCCCGGCCGTGACACTTGTGTCCTTGAGCAAGACACTTAACCATAATTGCTTCTCTCCACCCAGGGGTTAAATGGGTACCTGTGAGGGCAGAGTTGGTTGATTAGCCCTATATGCGCTGTAATGGCAGCAATTGAGCTGTATACTCCCCAGGGAGCCGACATGGTTTCAGGAATGATTTATGAGCCTTATGAGCAGGGGTAATGATATAATGCGCCTTGAGCACCACTTAGTTGGTGGATACGTGCGCTATATAAGTCCACACATTATTATTATTATTATACTCGCGCCCCCCCCCCCAATTTACATGGACAGCAATAACAAAGTGGGGGGGCACACCCCTTTGCCCCGCCCCTCCAATGGTTCCACCAATGTAAATATAATAACACTGTTTAATTTCATCACATATTTCTAAAGGGGAAACTTACGAGGTACACGCTTTGTCAAATCATTTTTTGAATTGAGCAGAGAAAGATTTAGTCTCACTCAAGTGGTTCTCCAGTTGTACTGTAATGTGGAATGGTATTCCTGTGGTTGCAGGTTCAAATCCTGCTCCAGTCAAACTTTCAGTCAATTATTTCAAATAAAAATGCCAAATTTCATGGTCTGGCTCAACAGAAAATACCCTAGGCATTGGAATATCTGCACCTACAGAGTATGCCTAATGAGACAACAACAAAAAAATCATGAAGATGTCAAACTATGAGGGTTCTGAAGACCTCCATACTCTTTGAAGGAACTGACATTCAAAAGATGTTAGTTGTTTCACTGTAGGGGACAAGCATGGGCAGATCCTGGTTGACGGGGGTTACATGTTAAGAAAGGGGCACACTGTGTAAAAATAGGGCACTCATAAAAATGCTTGGGACATGCATAGCAATAAGGGTTTGGGTAAGTGCCCCAATTTCCCCCCTCCCAAATCTTCCAAAGTGATGCAACACCATCACAAACCATAATCAGAAAATCTTACAATTTTTTTTGAAAGCAAGCCTGTAGACTTTTAGACTTTGGCAGAGCACTAACTTGCTGAACTCACACAAATCAAGATTCCTTTTAACTATAACGCTCATTAATGTGATGATAACTGTCTGTCCGAGATTCCGAGACAGTGTACTTAGCCATTAGAGCACATCAATCATCGTAATGCATCATCAGCTTTCGTGAAAGACAGCTGCCTCTGTGCGCAAATTACATCCCCTCTGCAAAGAGAAATAGGGCTATGCCAGGCTTACCCACCTACTGCCGAGTGAGCAATCAAATAAAGTGAAGTTATTCAAACAAAGGCTAAATTAAAATGGAGCCATCTTCTGGAGGAGTCCGTCATCGCAATGCGTCACCTCACACAAAAAGCTACCACCGTCTTTCAGTAACTGTTATTCATCAATGAGAAAACGCTCTTCTTTATGTTCTCCTTTTACCTCCCCATCTCACGAAAGTATATCTTTGGGGTTCAGGAATATTGTGGTTTGATCCGGCAGATATGAGCTGTGGCCGTAAGAAGGCTAATCACAGAACCGGGATCTAGGAGTTAATCAGGGTTCCTGGCCCATGGAAGCAAGCATGGATTGAGTTGAGTCATACTTGCTCTGCTGTGTCTGTCATCTCACCCAACAAAACTGGAGATTGAAGATTTTGTTTTATACATTGCATGTGGTCATTCACACTGTGGATGTACACAGTTGGGAACAAGAAAGATTGAAATGTGCAAAACAAACCATGTGAGTAGAACAGGCAATGGTGAAGAAAGAGACAGATTTTATACAGGAAACTCACTGCATAACCCAGAAAAAGGGCCCTACAGCCAGTTGCCTCACAGAGAGCAATTAAGATGGTGCTGGAAAGATTTACGATACATGTGTTTACATGTATGCAATGTGTTTCCTGATGTTAAATGTCAATAAAAAAGGTAGGGTTTTACCCTGTAGGGGACATTTTGTCCTGCAACAGACAATTTTGGATACATGATGTTTGCACTTGTATGAAATTATTTGCCTGAATTCCGATGTCACTCAAAAAGGTAGAGTGCTTTTTAGCTGCTTCTTTTTTTCACCACAACACAAGATTCAATGTTTATGAGATCTTTGCAACCAATTTTTGTCATTGCCTGCTCTATACCATTGGCACAGACTTCAAAAGATTGTCATTTGGGAAGATATTTAAGCCACTTAGTGAATCTGGTTATCTGACCAAATGTTAACCCAAAAAAAAAAAAAAAAATCACTGTAGTATTTATCTGTCACATTTCAGAATCTGATAAAATATCATTTGGGTAATAACTTCTGACAGGCTGCTTACATGTTGGTCTAGCACTACACCATAAAGTTTTCCAACTTTGAAATAAGGTGATGAAAAGGTTACTCCAAATTCTTTTTTCAGGCATCACTACATTTGTAACAGTCAACGGACACTCTTAAAAGGATCTGTGAATTTAAATTTTCTGCTTCTGGACACTTCAAACAAATAGGGTAATTTATTTTTGACATCCAGGGAATCGAAGATTGAGTGTATTGTTTACATTCTTAATAACATTCTAGACCGGTCCCCTGTCTATAATCCTATCATTGATATAGACAGGCTCCAGGCGTACCACTCAAAGGATTTCATTGGATATGTTAGCGCGTTGTGCTGAAGATCTGACATCACGCTTCGAGGCTTGTGCGCGCGAGCTACGAACCAAGGTCAAAGTTCAGCATCGGGAAAAATATGGCAGCTGCACAGCCAGAATCTGGCGTAATTCACGTGCCTCTAGCTCAAAGCGTGACGTTAGATCTTCAGGCTAATAATATTCATTCTTGACACATGAGGGAGCTAGTCTGTGAGATCCCAATAGAAACTCAGTGCCAAAGCAGCACTGACAAAAGTGTATACAAACAAAACCACAAAAATGAAGCGGTGGGCAGTGAAGTTTTCACTTCAAGAAAGTTAACTGAGTAGTGCCTGAGCACTATGCTTTATACCCATGGATCGTCAACCTTGCCACCCCTAAATTCTTGGATGGATTGTGATATACAACTTTATTGTGACTTTCTCATGTTGCGTCACAAGTTAAAGTCAACATCTAATATTTCAATTTGGAGAATGCATACTGATTCGTTATTATCATTTTTTTCATTCTTCGATCATATGGTATGTATGTATTTAGTAAAAAAAACATGGCTGGTTAATGCTATTTACATACTTTCTTCATCCCAAAATATGACTTCAACTTTTCAACTTATTTTAAGGTCAGATATGATGACAGATGAGCTGCACGCAATCTGTATGTTGTTGTTTGTAGACTGTTGACTATTGGTATGACCAAAACATACATGATAATCCACTATAGAGCAGTGCATTAAAAGGACAGTGACTTCTTTTGCAATTTCTGGTGGAATACAGTGTCATTGGTGGATCAAAGAAGTAGGCGGGGGTGGGGGTGGGGGGGGGGGGAGTGATGTGCTTCAACGAGGAGGAGTATGACGCAGCACCTTATCCTCTGGATCACTCTTGATCCATCTCTGTGCAGCAACACACACAGTACACATTGTGAATATGCCAGTAAGCCATTTCACATCATTTTGGGTCAATGGATTTGTTGCAAGATCAGTTGATTTGAGTTCTCGTGACTCAGTTACACTGTTTCCATGTCCCATGATTCAGACAAGCTTTAACATACAATCCAACTGTACCAACTTAAGCTCTGATAAATCTGGTACCTCATTAGCATTTATTGTGTCCACCTCTTGTTTGCCCTTTGCACCATCCTCGTCCTCAGGGCTTTTGAGCAGTTTCTATAAACATCATCCCCACTACTCTCTCCCCACTACTCTCTCCCCACTACTCTCTCCCCCCCCCCTCCCCCGGAACGGGAGAGATTCAATATCCAATAATCTTGGATACTTAAATTAGGTGCAAGCTTGTAACTTATAGAATTTGGGGGTATAGTCTGATACACGGTTATAACAAAAGCATATGCTGTAAAAAGGCAGGGACTTAGCAATCAAAATTTCAAATCCTATGCATTGCAGGTACATACATACATGTAGGCCGGTAACTTGGTCATATTTCGGCATTCTTTTTCGACAATATGAACCATAAAAACAACCGACGTGTTTAAAAATAATAATATAGGCATATTTTTCACCACCCTGGATCTGCCTGCCAAGTGGTAAATTGATATCACCCATGTTGATTTAAACTATGTATCATGGAATGGAGCTTACCAGCAGTTTCTATGTAAACTAAGTGATATAACAACAGTATGTTGTTTACTGTCAAATTTCAGTCACCGGTCCAGAAATGATTTCAATGTAATATACAGAAGGTTTAAATGGTATTCTTAATGTAACAGAATGTTTTTGTCAGATGTTCCTATTTTTAGGTGTGATTGCGACGTCATTAAACCAAAAGTCAACCCAAACACTATGTGTTTGTTCCAACAAACACTTAATCTCTGGTTTTCTAATTGTTACATTAAGTTCTTTTAAACATGTCTTGCCAACCCTTTTTTGTTATAATAATAATAATAATAATAATAATAATGTGTGGACTTATATAGCACACGTATCCACCAACTAAGTGGTGCTCAAGGCGCATTATATCATTACCCCTGCTCATAAGGCTCATAAGGCTCATAAATCATTCCTGAAACCATCTCAGCTCCCTGGGGAGTATACAGCTCAATTGCTGCCATTACAGCGCATATAGGCCTAATCAACCAACTCTACCCTCACAGGTACCCATTTAACCCCTGGGTGGAGAGAAGCAATTATGGTTAAGTGTCTTGCTCAAGGACACAAGTGTCACGGCCGGGATTCAAACCCACATTCTGCTGCTAACACCAGAACTTGAGTCCGGTAAGCTAGACCGCTCGGCCACGACACTCCATGAATTAAATAAACCACGGTTAGGCCAAAAACAAATTCTCCGGTTTCTGGTCTCCGCGCGCATCGCCTCAGACCCACTCACCAACATTTTTAATTTTAAATTTTGTTTTGCTATATGAAACGATGTCCAATTGCAGCCAAAACTGCTGGATCGTGTTTTAAATGACTTTTTCACATAGGGGTATGAACATTTGCCCGATTTGTGAGGCCTCTCTTGGCCACCATACTTTGTATATAGGAAATTTGGTCTGGTTCCAATATACATGCATATACGTGTATCATGTATTTCACTGGTTGGCAAAAAAAACTTTAAAAAAAAAGAAATTAAAAATTTAAAAAAAAAATTAAAAAAATAAATAAATTAAAAAACGTGTCACCACACCGATTTTGAAGCCAAACTATGACCAGAAACTGAAGACTTTTTTTTGGCCTTAACTGCCACTGGAGAATTCTGTATGTCACATCAAAAAGCAAAAACTGTTCAGTGTTACATAAAGCTTTCTTGGTGCGAAGGGGTAGATGGTTTTAACTTAATCCATAACTAATCAATCCACAATTTGAATGAATAAAAAATTTGCATTCGTCAATCAAAATTCTGAATGCCTTTTCACTATTTTCTTGTAAAGGACAAAATCAGCTGAAACTTTTACTGGTTAATTGTTTTATGAATACATTTACATGAAGTGGGACACAGCAGACTTGAAGTTATGTCCTTTTAAAATTGTAAACCATAGAATGTTGGAGAGGGGGGTCCGCCCCACCATCTAAGGATTACAGCCCATGTACATGGTAATATGTCATTCTCTCTTTGCATATATAGGCCTATGCAGAGTAAATTTGTTTTGATAGATATGCTATGAGATTTGAGACAAGAAAATGAGTGAACTTGACAAAGGAAATTGACAATAGTTTGACATTAATCAAACTCCACAGTAGTGTGATAATAATCTATGTGCATACATGCATGTGACATTGAGTCTTATACGTGTGTCGTGTATCCTATGAGGTGTGATATAAAAATCACGGCATGTCTTACCCCGTATGTAAACCCTTCATTATACAGACATGGAACTGCAGTTTGTCCAAAAAAAAAGAGGAAAATGCCAGGCACAGCAAGAATTTATACTGTTTTTCAGTTTTCAATGGCACAGATGAAAAACCAAAAAAGAGGAAATCAGCTGATCTGCTGAAAAGCTGCTTGCCTGCTTATATCACCCAAGATTCTCTCCCCATGTACTTAAAGGAAGGGTACAACATCAGTTGTTTTGTCTTCTAGGAGTATACATGTATAGGTTGGTGAAATTCTTGCGTCGGGTGATAAACAATTGATTTAATTTTGCCCTACACCGACGTGTGTATAGCACTGTATACTCGGTGTCTGTGTGGAAAACCTACACAGGCGACTCTATGCTTAATTACTATCTTTGATTTAAGCTACACATTAAACAACCAAGTTTTCAGCTCAATGCAGAGTCAAAGTCATTGTCATTCAATAAAAAAACAATGTGATAATGAATACATTATTTGCCGATGAAAATATTTGCATTCTGTTTTTTTTGTTTTTTTTTCAATATTATCTCATGAAGCACACAATAGCTGAAACTACATGGTAAGTAAAGACTGTTTGTGGTGATACCATGTGGAAATTTTCTCATAGAATTAGAGTAATAAATAGAACCAGTTGGTTACAACTCAATGTTTCAGAGCATACTAATATCGAGTTGTAACCAACCGGTTCTTTTCAAAACTATTTACTACTCAATAGAGAATTTCTACATGGTGTCACCGCAATCAGTCTTTACTTCCATGTATTTATCCTTTTCTCCATGCAAAGCTACACATTTTACTTTCACATGTTACTTGTTAACAGTATATCACGAACGCATACACATAGAAGCAGTTTGTACCAATGTTGTACCTTCCCTTTAATGCTAGAAATGAGGAAAACGTGCAGACTAAAACAAATGTAATTTGAAAAATGTCAAACACTTTGTGATATGCGGACAGGCAAAGTGGAGAAAGCCTTCATCCAAAAAGAAGATGACAGTATTATGATGATGATGATGATTGGCAAACGCTTTTAATAGACCAATACGTGCCAATTAAGAAGCCATGTGTGTCTAATAGGCAGGCAGACTGAGAAGGTGTAAGAAATCTTCCCCTTGGTGCCAGGGCAATTCAATTATCTGTTGTCCTCTCTCTCCCTCCTTTCTCGTGGGGAGGAATTAAATCAGCACTTTTTGACCTTATGGCATTTCTGATTTGCAGCTGGAAGACACCTGCATCTGATGGACAACACCTGGATCTTCAAGTCACTTTTGTACAGTGAGCGTGACTCAAGTACAAATTCACTTACCCTCTTATATATCTTCCTCTTATGGACGTTTTTGAGCAATCTCACGTCAAGGAAGAATTCAGTTATTCAAAATTCATTAATGTGTAAATTGTTTTCTAAGATCAATTAAAAATAAATTTTTAAAAATAACAAATAACTGACAAACCACTTTAGGTAAAATGACATGTAATGCTTTGCACTATTCCGTGTTATTAATATGCATATGACATAAAACACAATAAAGGGGGCCACTTTCCTACCGTCACGTTAGCAGTTTTTCTCATGGTTGTAATTTTTTGTTTAATATCTGAAACCACCCAAAAAGAATTTCAACATTTGAATAGACATGCATGCTTATCCTAAAGATAATTTGAGTTGATTATTACTGTTATTTTTTTAATTACCCTAAAATTTCCATCAACAAATGGACGGAAAAGTGAGGTAAATTTTTCCGTCTAATTTTTATGGAAATTTGAGGGTAAAAAAATAAATAAAAAAAAAATAAATAAATAAATCAACTCAAATTAGTTCTAGTATAAGCCTGCATGTCCATTCACTTGTTGAAACACTTTTTGGTCGGTTTCAGGTACTTAAAAATAAATAACAACCATTGGAAAAACTGCTAACATGACGGATGCAAAGTGGCCCCCTTTATTGTTTTTTATGTCATATAGAAATTAACGTAGAAAATGTATTGCGATTGATTATTCACATCCATTCCAACCTCTCCAGAAGACAAAGACAAAAATAAAAATAAAAATAAAAAATAATTGATGATAGCAATGCAGACAGCAATATTTCAAGGTATGTTTGACACTACCATCAACTTTACACCAAGTAACTTCAAGGTTTATGTATATACACACACATAAACTGTGATCATTTACATTTCCCAATTCCCACAAAGTAAGACTGCATGTAGTGACATGACCAATGAAAAGCCTACTTACAATGTATAAAGCAAATACCTATTACTATTAGGCCTACATCAGTTCCCTGCCAAATACAGAGAAAGGTAGGTTGCGACTTTCACCAACAAAATTTACAAACTTTCTAAAAAGCATGTATCATGTAGTGACAATACAAAGGTAGTTCGTGCCTAACCCCTTAATAACAGTACAAATACCTCCTAGTATATCAATGTCATGCCAAAACAATTGCAACTATTTACAACAATATTTTGACATATCTGAAAAGAAATCTAGCACCACAGACTTGTCAATCACCCATAGGGCACAGGTCCCCTGCCAATCACAGGTAATCCTCCAGTGAGTTCTCAATTACAGCTTGTTGACTGTTATCAGCCCTGATGCCCCCTGGCAGTGCAGTGGACCATGCTCAGACTCACCCTGGTAGTTGACTCACCCTGGTAGTTGCCAACACTGCCGCTTTTTGGTCAACACCTATTCTGCCAAATCCTGTATCAAGTTTTATTTATTTCTGATAAAGATATCTTTTTAAGTTGTTTGTATAATTCTGGGATTTTTTCAGTGTGCATTTTCAAAAGGAGTTATTTTAGCATGGGGGTGTTATTTCAACACAAAAACATTTAAAAAAAACCTAAACAATACCATTGTAAGTATATAACCCCTGGCACAAATGTTTGTCAAAACCTCCAACAGAAGTGTGTGAAAATAATCATCTACAATGCTGAGAAGAGTTGGTCCAGCCAGCGAGGCTCAAAGTTGAACCAATTCATGTGAAGGATAGGGTCTTGGCAACATGCTCAAAGTATTACTGGTAGTAGAAACTGTCTTTCCCTTTGGTGTCACCGCAATTAGTCTTACTTATCATCCTCACCATGCAAAGCTACAAGTTTTACCTGTCTTTCCCTTTGTCGTCCTCATGTACATTCTTATTGTACAATAAAACATTCTGAGTATTAAGAAATATATATATTGGAATATACATATGGAGGTTTCAGACTAATTGGGCCCCCCCCCCCTCCCGTTACCTTCTACTGAAGAGAATCAGGACATAGAGGAAGAACTTGAAAACCTGAACTACAAGTTTCTCCATCTCCCCCTCCCCCTCCAGTGGCGGTTCCCTCCTCAAATATTAGTGGACCCTATAATTTTATAATTTTTTTTATTATTTTGGATAAAAACACAATCAAGAGTATTATTCATCACAGAACTTACTTGATGCATACAATACATTGAAATCTTTTCAAATTATTTTCCAACTGAATATTCATCTTCAGGAGACATAAATTGCATGATGCGTTTAACTATTTTCTCATTGACAACATATCAAAATAAGCTGAAACTTTCACATATTGGTTTCTTTACATATCTCTTGATTTCTTAAAAAGTATGGATGCATTTACAGACATTTTACCCAGTATAAAACTGGGAGTATAAAACGGTAAAACATAAACAAAACAGTAAAACAACCAACATCAAACAAACAGATACAGGTAGACCTAGATACAAATGTTGACAATCTTGTGTCAAATTTATTTGGTATGAATTTCAAATTGTATTTGAGTATTTTGTAATCCAATCAGATCTTTATATCATGATTGCTAATAATAATGCCACCACAAATTTGTCTATTATCAGAAACAAAACATACTATCTCATTGACACTTATTCTATGGAGGGGGGGGGGGGTGGGCAAAAGGAAAATTTCATGAGGAAAATCCCCCTCCCTCTCCCATCACTAATCCTCTCCTAATTTGGGGGATCTAATACTTGCCCGGAGATAACATCTGCAGATTTACAGCCTGCATTGGATCCTGCTACAGGGGTCTATGATGATATGCAATGTATTTGACACTATGGACCAGAATCTGGTGATAAGTGTACCAGGCCAAGGACAATCTAGAGGAAGAAGCCTTCCTCTGATGGCTGATGATAACATCTTGGGGCCAATTTAATAAAGCTGATGAAGCAGAAATGACAAATCTGCTCAGCGGAAAATCTTCTTCGCTCACCTATATCTGTTTTAGGGTTACTAGCCCAAATTTCCTATTATTTAGTGCAATTTGCCAATAGCCCCCCCGTCTCTCCCCCAGAGTTACCAAAGTTCTTATCAAATATTGTTCCCAGAATCAGATTTAGGGTCTCAAAATGGGGGAGGGGCAGCAGTTAAAGTGGGGGCACATTGACAATAAAGTTGGCACACGAAAAAAACATGGTCAAGTTACATAAAAGGTAGGGGGGGGGGCGGAGCACAGGCCCTCCAATGCCACCACTTATGGTCGAAAGAATAGAGGAGGCCAGAGGGCAAGCTTCATATGCGTGCTCAAACATGATGCCAGAGCAGAAACGGTGGAAGAGCAGACCGGGTGCATGGAGGACAGGAGTGATTGGAATGTGGTCCTTCCTTTTTGATCTCCATGCGTGTAAATTTACCATACATTTTATATGAATCCCTAGTCTGCTTGTGAGCAGATCTTTATCCGTGCCAGGCTCGTTTCCATACAGTACATTTTATGAAATATTTTCAATTTATTCTGGTCCAATGTTGCTGCATTTATTTTAATAACATGGCCATGGCTAGAATTTTACAATCTGTGTGAATATGGAATACAACGATGCAAAGGCAATACCATGGATGAATGAAACAGAAAGACCAGCTGAGTGCGCATAGTGTGAAGTCATTTTGGGTATTCATTATGACCATTCTCAAAAGTGTTTACAACCACATCCGTTGCGCCCATGCAGAAAATTTCTTCAGATATGATCACTTTGGCATATTATGGTTGCAACACTCTCACCTATTATTTGTATGTGTTTTATATTCATTTCTTGTTAAAAGGTGTGAACACAGCACCACAGATGAAAATAACCAGTTCCACAGCCCTGTGGTGTTAGTTTGATAGATGTGGCCTCAGGTCCAGCCAGCATAAATGCCATCTATCTCAGTTTCCATAGTGTGATTTTCATGTCATTTTAATGGTTTCTTTTATTATGGGGGAACAGCAGGCTATGAAATGGATACAGCCCATGCTGTAAATCTTCGGGCCATTAGCAGCCAGCAGATTTCACCTTCATGACAAGTCAACAGTGAGGTTGCATGCAAGTTGAGCGGCGTGCAATTACCGGTCCTGCTGCCCGATTTTTGAGTGGAGATATATTACGATTTGTGTGCATGTTAAACCATGTTGTTAGTGTAGCCAGGGGATGAGTTTGAACCTCTGGCCCCAGAACTGAAAAAACAAGCTTCTGTATTCAAAAACGTCATGTGTTCAGAGAAAAAGCATGAAGCAAATCTGTAGACAAGATTATACCTTTACAAATTAACAGTGCTGTATTGCTCAAGTAATTATAAGCCAAAACTTTCACATGTTAGTTAACCCTCCTACTATAGCTGCACTTTAGTGGCCTGTTTTGACTATTGACCCAAATTTGCACACAGGTATTTTTGACTGTTTTTTGACTGTCATTTTGACCACCCTGAACAATACCAGACAATGCTTTTTACCAGTCAAAAAATAGTCGACTCATTTTGACCTGTAAATGCACTTACTACACGTTAAGGTTTTGACAGTGTTTGACTTTTAAGTGCACTAGATATACCTTGGCAAGTATACTACTCGAAACAATTTAGGGAACACCGGAATAATCTCAGTTAAAGCAAGATCATTTATTTCAGATAAACACAATGTTTCACAGAATTGATGAGAAACAACTGCACAATGAAACAGATGATAAAGGATGCATGTAGTGATTACACATTTCATGACATGACTACTGAAAGAGAGAGGGGGGTTGCAAATGAAAATCCCGGTTCATGGAACATTTCAAACCTATTTGATGTTAAAAATCCGGTGTTCCCTAAATTGTTTTGAGTAGTATATATCAGCATTTGGACTCATTTTGACCCTTGTAGTCACAGGGTTTTAATAGGCTATATCATAAACGTATAAAATATGAATGCATTTTATCAATAGTGTAATTCAACCTGATAGTTCAGTTGGCGGAGCAACAGTAATGGTTATCAAAGGAACCCACATCCAAACCCGTCATCGGTCAATTTTATTCCCTGTAAAACTAAGAAGAAATAAATACAAGATAGAAGTTTCACAACCACAGAGAATTGCAGGCATAAAGGGTAGTACAGCACTTCATAAATGTTTTCTCCATTGAGCCCTGGAGCAAATGGAATTTCTCAGACAGTTAATATCGGAAGTCATCAACTGGAAGCAATGTTAGTCACGCTGGGGGATTGCGCTGAATCTGTTTCAATTTAAAAGTCAATTTCAGTTAAGTAGACCATGGACGCTGTTATAAAAATTTCTTCATGGAAAATATCAGGGAATAACGGGTGTGGAAGTCAATAAAAAGACGTTTCATTGTTTGACATTTCTTTAGACAGACCATGCCTTTTTGGGGATGATTTACGATGGTTAACGATCAGATTATGCAGTGTAATACATGTTACCATGGTATTTCCTGTGCTTGTATAATGTAAATGACAAAACTCACAGCAATGACAGATGGTACACGATGCACCTGAAGGAAATATACATACGTATAGTACATGATTAGTCATAAGGCCAAAAAAAAAAAAAGATGTTGAGTTGCCCTCCACCGACCGACCCAAAAGTGCTGAAATCTCGGGTCGGGTTTTTTTTTTTTTTTTTCCCCGTCATTCATAGGCCTATTTATTAATGAAACTTACCAATTTTCTTCGTATAAAACATGATACGTTTGATTTGTGAAATTTTCCACTTTTTTTACCGGTAAATTTACCGGTACCCAAGACTCAATCTACATGTTTTCAAATCGAATGGCCCCGGCCCTCACATGGTGCACTGCCTTCGCACACACTGTGTGCCAACGATTGCGACTCAAATCTACATGTTTTCCACTGGCTCAGCGCACTGTTTTGTATGTCAATGATTGCGACTCAATCTACACGTTTTCAAATCAAATGGCCCTCACACGTTGTGCACTGGCTCCCCGCACTGTATGTGTGTCAACGATTGCGACTCGATCTACACGTTTTCAAATCGAATGGCCACTCACATGTTGCCACATGTTAGTGCGGCTATAAGCCAGGCACTTGGTGTATGACGTCACCAAGTGCAGGCTCATCACATGAGGCCCATTTACGAATTTTCAATTCGTCAAAAAATGACATCATTTTGTACACAATAAACAGGCATTTTTTGTTGCAAACTGATGTTTTATACCTACCTATTTACAATTATGAGTGAAATACTGCAAACACTGTGATGACTCAATATAAGCACGCACACGTGTGCATGTTGTTTATATGGTTGCAAATGGGTTCTCAACTGGACGCCGCGCAATACCAGATCAAACACAGTGACGTCAGACACGAAGTGCCTGGCTTATAGCCGCACTGGTTGCGAGTTGAGCATTGCACGCAATATGGATGAATTTGCTGTGTCAATCACAGCGAAAAGTACAACAAAAATGCTTGGGATACTTTTATTCTGAAGCAAAATTCCTTGCTGATAGGTATACAAATGAAAAACATGGTATGTGGTTTCAGTTCCAATGCATTTCAATCTTAAAATGACAGTCAAGGAGAAAAAAAAAAAAAAAAAATTTTAAATCCCGACCGACCCCTTCAAATATTTTCACTGGAGGGCAACTCAACAATTTTTTTTTTTGGCCTAATAAACTGCCTGCCATGCATGTAATGACAATGATCACATAGCATCCAGTCTCTGATAACATATTACGGTCGAACTTGGCATTAAATGGCAAGTGTAAAAAATCACTATGACTCGTAATAAAACCTTAATTAGTAGTTCCACGGTCTTAAATTTAAAATAAAATCAAATCAATAATTAACCAGCGGTGAGTTGGTAGAAAGTTGCTCTTGACCGCAACACCTGTGATTACAAATTTTCACTAAAAGGCAATTTTGGCTTCCTTTTTTTCCTGAGGTTTTTTTGGGTGCATGCTCTTTCCCCAAGCAGGTGTGCTGATGCAATTTAGTTTAGACTCTTTTCATGTTTTTTTCATAAGGAAGAAATAAAAATACATTCAGACATCCATTTCAAATATGTAATACATTTCACATTTCTAAAAAAAATGACAGCATGGGACAGAATAGTGTCATTAACCCTAACCTTCCCAAATCCTCCAAAATCCTCTTTGCTAAAGTGAAGGATTTTGGAGGAGTGAGGTTATTAGGCATACTTGCCTTTCCATGGTACATGTACATCCATGTTTGTTGTAGTGATTGCAAGGTCAGCGCTTGGGTCAGTGGACACTGTTTATTGCTCCATGCATGCAGGGAGGGTCCCTGGCCATGTACATGTATCACAGATTAGAAACACATGTGTGCATACATGTCATGTGCTTGCTTTACTACTGAAGGGTTTTGGAAGATTCAGGTTATGTGTAAGCAAATGGGCCTAGGGAGTGAGGGTTAAGTAAGTTGTTTAGATTATAATTAAGTCACTTTGTAATCAGCTAATTACTTAAGGTGTACACTCCCTACATAGAAATAAACAAAACTTTCAGCTACCCTCAATTGCTGCTCACAAGAGTGCAATAAATACTACAGTTGATGTGAGAATTTACACACAATAAAAGGAACGAGTGCAGCAACAAACGCAAGATATATTTATTTATTCATGAAATTCATTCTGCTCCAAGTTCGAAGGAATGCATCTCGACTAATAAATCTGTTCGGCATAGTATAGCTCAATAATAATAAAATAGATCAAAAATGCATGGAACAATTTACACTTGGGATGCTTACTCACTCCTTTGGTGTTTATCATGCTTGGGGATACATGACCAGCAGTTTATTTTGTTCATTTCATATGCCAAGAGCTTTACTAGGGGTGCCCCAAGGTTGGACAATTACACACACGCATGGTCATTCAATACCCATTAACGCACACCTGGTACATTTCAGGGTGGATTCTGTTATATTATCACAGGGAAATATTACACTTTGATGATCTTTGATGATGTGCCAGTGATACCTTGCCAAGGTGTGAGAGGAAGGTTGAAGGAATTACCGCCTGTGGAGAATTGCAGACAGGGAAAAAAAAATCTGAACCCACCAATGTCATTGATACATATTTTAGCGTCTAGGCAATGTAAGAATGCACTGTAAAATCATCCGTGGATAGAAGGGCAATTAATTATTCAGAATTTTCAAATATTGTCTCCAGGTACATTTTGTATATAAACGCCTACATGTACATGTATGTACTTTATAAAAATGAAGAGATGTGTACAGAAAATGTGTACAGAAACCAATCTACAGTAACAAGGTTTTAGCCGAGACTCTTACGTTGTGCCATTAATGAGAAAATAGTTCAAATGCAATAAGATTTGTTAGCATTCTTTCTCATTTCAAATTTGTAATACAATTCACATTTTTTTCAAAAATTTCAGCACGTCTGACGGAATAATTTCTCAGGATGTTTGGTACCATCACCAACTTCACATCAAGTAAATTTTTAGAGTTAGTTGTGATTAGGTAATTAACAAAGGTGTATACACTCCATTATAAAAGGGAAGGTGCAACATTGGTATTGGTAAAAAATTTCTCTGGTTTCTGGTCATAGGACAGCTTCAAATTCGGTGCGGTGACGTGGAGATTTATTTTTATTTATTTTTTGGCCTGATGTACATTTATTTACAATACAATACAATACAATACAATACAATGAAGGCATTTATACAGCGCTCTTACACAAACGGTATCACAGCACTTTACAGTGAGATGCAAGTACAATTTAAAAATACACAGTGCCTAAAATAAATGAGTCTTGAGAGATGTTTTAAATTGACTTAATGAAGAAGCATGACGGATACCAGATGGTAGCTCATTCCAAATGCTGGGTGCAGCAGTATAGAAACCCTTGTTAGCCGCAGTTAAATGTGTAGTTGGCTTTTTGAAGATCCGGGAATCAGAATTTGAACGGAGTCCACTGTAGTTAGGTTGGTATGGTGTAATAAGCTCACAGAGATAGGATGGCGCAGAGTCAGTAACACATTTATAGGCAATAGTCAATGTTTTGAAATCAATCCGGTCTTGAACGGGAAGCCAGTGAAGCTGTCGTAGGAGAGGGGACACATGGTCATACTTTTTAGCCTTGAAAATTAATTTTGCAGCACAATTTTGAAACTTAGCTGTAAAATAATCATGAAACTACATGTAGGCCCAACCAGTGAAAGTTACATCACAATTATTAGGCCAAAAAAAATGTTGAGTTGCCCTCCAGTGAAAATATTTGAAGGGGTCGGTCGGTCGGGATTTTTTTTCTTTTTTCTCCTTGACTGTCATTTTAAGATTGAAATGCATTGGAACTGAAACCACATACCATGTTTTTCAAAGACAATGATCTAGCAGTATGCACAAGTACCTAAAGAATAAAAAGACATCACACATTCAACTTTATAATAATCTTTCAACAACTTTATTTCAACATTTCATACACTTGTTTCTAGCACTTTTGTTCTTAACAACTTTATGCATCCCATTGGTTGACATATGATATTAAGACATTTGTATACCTATCAGCAAGGAATTTTGCTTCAGAATAAAAGTATCCCAAGCATTTTTGTTGTACTGTTAAACACAGGTTTTGTTTTGTTTATATTTTGAGTTCTTGACTTCAAACTTCTGAAATTTGACTTTGAAAATGTGTAGATTGAGTCGCAATCGTTGACATATAAAACAGTGCGCGAAGCCAGTGGAAAAGATGTGAGGGGCCATTCGATTGGAAAACGTGTAGATTTGAGTCGCAATCGTTGGCACACAGTGTGCGCGAAGGCAGTGCACCATGTGAGGGCCGGGGCCATTCGATTTGAAAACATGTAGATTGAGTCTTGGGTACCGGTAAATTTGAAGTGGAAAATTTCACAAGTTTCATTAATAAATAGGCCTATGAATGACGGGGGAAAAAAAAAAAAAAAAAACCCGACCCGAGATTTCAGCACTTTTGGGTCGGTCGGTGGAAAGCAACTCAACATTTTTTTGGGGGGGGGCCTTATGTGCTCACCTTTTTGTGAAAACAACATTTTTTTGTTGTATTTTAAAGTTTTACAAAAAGTTGCATGACAGCAACTCAATGTAAATTCATCATACATGTAAACAATTAATGATTTTCCTAAAATGAAAACATTTCAGACAAAGTCTTTTCTTAGATGATTGATCCTTGTACCATCTTTACACCATATAGGTTTTTAGATAATAATTTGGTAATCTTATAATCTGGTAATAAAAAATATGTTGTACCTTCTCTTTAATACACAGAACAAGTTGGCCTGGAGTAACACCTGGAAGGGAGGGGGGGTTCAAGACCAAGTGTAAGGTCAAGACCACTCCAAGTGTGGATTGTAAATGGCCACTTTTTGAGGGTTAATGGCAGCCATAATGGTAGTGCTGTAAATCTGTCAATGCAGGAAGTATTTACCAATCCCTAGAGATGGAATAAGCCTTGTAATGATAGCTACACTCAAGTGTGAATACAGGGTCCTTAGTGCCAAGCAGCAGGTATCAATATTTAAATGGAAAGTGGTTTTGTGTTTTATTAATGCAATAAAACCATGGTAATAAAATCTCTGAAATAAAGAACAATCCACAGGCCTGGACCGACCATGAAATTTTCTTAATTTGTGTTTTTAATTTGGCCTACATGATAAAGGCAATAATATATATGTGTATACATGTAGGCCTATATTAAAACCATATGTATGTACAAATACAAATGTATACATGTAAAATACATATATTTGCTAATCGACAACGACTCGAAATGTAATTTGCACTGTGTGAAATATTCAGCTGGTACGTGTAGTTGTAGATTCGCTTAGCAGATTGATTTTCTGCTAAGCAACTATTAGACAAACTCTGTCATAATAATAACACCTTTATCATGTAGCATTCATCCTCGATTTCAAACTTCAAGTTAAACGGTACAACATTGGTAATATTTTCATGCTTACTCACTATGAATCAAGATATACATTAAATAACCAACCTGTAAACATGTTTAGCACAACCGCAGTAAACACTCGGGAGTCGCTCCAATAATTTATGTATAAAAAGTCGCTATTGGCAAAAGTTGCCAATAGCGACTTTTCATACATAAATGATTTATAGGATTATTTTTGCATGCATTTTCTATGAAATAAGAGCACTTCCGACAGAAATATTTTTGTGGATGAATGGTGCATCTTTTAATGAATTATCACACACGTTTTTTGCTTTGTTCGACTTGATGGAGGAAGTTCAGCAGTGCTGAACTTTTTGAATGCGATTCTATTGCATGCTACACTAGTTGTATTATGTATGCTGCAGGCAGTGGTTGCAGATAACATCCTTTGTCTGAATAACTTTATCTGATTGTCTGCAATTGTGTTATGTGGACAATTGACAGCATGACATACTCATGACATACTGGTCAGGACTAATGCATGTGATTTCAACATACTGTGTAAATGTTTTACTTTTCGATTAAACCATATTTTCGTTTGCAACAAAATCTGCGGGCAAAATTAGCTCGTGTATAATCAGGTGCTTTAGATTAACAAATTTACTGTCACAAAACCGAAGTTTGAATCCCACTGGGGTTGACTCAGCCTGACAACCCTTTAGGGTTGTTCAATAGAGTACCCTTCCTTGTGAAACGGGAGTAAGTTTGCCGTGAAAGGCAGAGCTGGCCTCTCACTAACAGGCCTTGTCCTATCCTAGGCCTTAGGCAACTGAAAAGAAGATAGGCACCACCGCAGCAGGCATAACAGCCTATTACCTCTGCATGACTTACTTAAACTTACTTATAGATTAAAAATCGATGGAGGCTTGCATCAAAAGAAATAGTAGAAAAAGACTGGTGCCTATGAGAAGGTGACCCACTTCAGTGAACTTAACAATGCCCTCAAGGGAACTGTGGTGGCAAAAGTACATGTACTTTACTATTTTTCCAACATTCTGAAGGAAAAACAAAATTGTCTCGTAACATTCACAATGGTGTCAGAGATTAACCAACAATAAATTTTAACCATTTATCCTGTCACTATTTTGTGTGCACATCAAACACGGCTCCTGTCAAGTTCACCAGCCAAAGGTGACCATCTCCTTGTATGAAATATGGTTATGCTATGAAAGTGGGGACACTCCGAACCCACAGTAAACATCTCCACTGAAAGAAGTTGTCATCTCCAAAACCGCAAATAAAGAATTTATGGAACAAGGGATCGTGGCCCCTTTCAAGTGTAACAACCATTGGAACAGGGTCCTTAGTGTGGCAATCTCAAAGCGGTAAATCTATTGATGGCTGGAAATGTCCCCGAAAATCACTGTGAATATTTTGCCAGATGGCCAATAAATTGGTGGTGTACCCACGGGTCATCCCACTAAATAGTGATTTATTTAAAATATTTAACGAGTTCAGAATCAATGGAATATATCAGTGGGCTTTAGAAGGCAAGAACTCCCATAGTGGAAGTATATGACTTAAACAGACAATGCCACTGGCCCCCAAAATCCTTAGGGGTTGTCTAAAAGTATCAACATGTTCAAGGTTGGACAGAAAGAAGGATGGTGGAGGGAATTGCCAACTATAAGTAGGCCTACTCTTTGAAAAAGCAGAGAATGACCGAGGAAGAATTTTGAAAAGTAGTCCTATTTATATTTTGGGGAGTGGGGAGTGGGGGGGGGGGGGGTTGAAATGCATAACTCTCATTAACAAAAGAATTGTGAAAATCAATTCGGATTGTTTGTATCCATTCTGACGTTTCCGACAATTTACTATTACCTAATGGCAAAAGTTTCATTTTCGTTTAAATGACAGCATCTCGGACTTTTGTTTGTTGTTTTTTTCACAGAGGATTGACACCAAAAGCTTTTCTACAAATAAGTTCTGCATTAAAATTATACCATTTGGTTATTTTCAAATTACCAATATCTAATGTGTACTATTCAAATTTGCCCACAGGGAAGAAATCTGAAGGTGATGCAGACTGGAAACTTGACACTTTTTTGTTTTAGCCTTATGCCATTGACATTACAAATGAGTCACTATGTCTAGTTAGAACTTTTCTAATGGCAAGAAAATGCATTTGGAGATTATTCAAAGCTATGACAGAACCATGGAGTTATTTACTATAAAATAAACTCCCCTGAACCCTAAAGACATGTGAATACATCCATATTGTTTTCATTTGGTGCCGCTTACAGTCCCACAGAGAATCCAGCAATTTGCATTTCCGGTTATCAATTCATTCAGCACGCGTTGTTGAAAACTCTTCTTATGTCAAGGATGTCACACGCACAAATTGTTAATGCATCTTTGAATGCATTTAAGTTAACAAAAGCAATGCATGTATATATGTATTAAAACTGGGCATTTAATTACAGATGCTACTTTTATTCTCCATACAAATAAATTAAAAATCCCACACTTGCAATGGTCTCAAGTAAAAAACAAAACAAAACAAAACACACATTTCTAAGTTTATATATTGTTTGTTGTGTTAACGCCCATACACTGTTGTAAAATATGTATTATCATAGATTAACATGAATCTTACTTGGTGTAAAGTTGATAATGATATCAACCATCCCTTGAAATATTTCTGTCTCGGGTGCTTTCATTTTAGCACAATTAATCAAACTATTTAGCGAATTCATGTTTGTCTTCTGGAGATGTAAATTCCATGTTGGAATTAATATGTATGCATTTTAACTATTTTCTCATTAACCCTAACTCCCTAGGCCCATTTGCTTACACATAACCTGAATCCTTCCTAACTCCCTAGGCCCATTTGCTTACACATAACCTGAATCCTTCCTAACTCCCTAGGCCCATTTGCTTACACATAACCTGAATCCTTCCTAACTCCCTAGGCCCATTTGCTTACACATAACCTGAATCCTTCCTAACTACCTAGGCCCATATGCTTACACATAACCTGAATCCTTCCTAACTCCCTAGGACAATATGCTTACATAACTAACCTGAATCCTTCCTAACTCCCTAGGCCCATTTGCTTACACATAACCTGAATCCTTCCTAACTCCCTAGGCCCATATGCTTACACATAACCTGAATCCTTCCTAACTCCCTAGGCCCATTTGCTTACACATAACCTGAATCCTTCCTAACTCCCTATGCCCATTTGCTTACACATAACCTGAATCCTTCCTAACTCCCTAGGCCCATTTGCTTACACATAACCTGAATCCTTCCTAACTCCCTAGGCCCATTTGCTTACACATAACCTGATTCCTTCCTAACTCCCTAGGCCCATTTGCTTACACATAACCTGATCCCTTCCTAACTCCCTAGGCCCATTTGCTTACACATAACCTGAATCCTCCAAAATCCTTCAGTAGTAAAGCAAGCACATGACATGTATGCACACATGTGTTTCTAATCTGTGATACATGTACAATGTACATGGCCAGGGACCCTCCCTGCATGCATGGAGCAATAAACAGTGTCCACTGACCCAAGCACTGACCTTGCAATCACTACAACAATCATGGATGTACATGTACATGTACCATGGAAAGGCAAGTATGCCTTATAACCTCAATCCTCCAAAATCCTTCACTTTAGCGAAGAGCATGTAGCATGTAACCTCAATCCTTCAAAATCCTTCACTTTGGCAAAGAGGATCTTGGAGGATTTGGGAAGGTTAGGGTTAAAGAAGGGATAACAATTACTTTAAAATAACACGCTTCTCAAAATAAAATTGTGCGAAACATGGTTATACAGTAAGAGGATTTTGGAGGATTTGGGAAGGTTAGGGTTAAGGACACAGTGAAATAAGCTGAAACCTTTACAGGTTGACTGGAAATGCGCATATGTATCTCTTGATTCTTAAAAGTATGTATGCGTTTGCAGACATTTCACCAAGTATATACTGACTATTCTAGAAAGTTCTTCAGATAGAAGCATGAATCAGGGGAAAAAAAGGTTTTAAGCATGATGGTGGGGATGGATGAGGAGGGGGTTGATGAGGGATTGGAAGATGTTAGCAAGGAGGAAGTAAAATGAAGAGAAGAAAGAAGAAGAAACGGTAGTAGGAGAATGAGGATGTGTGTGGGATGGGGAGGAAGATGATGTTGGTAAAAAGGAATGAGGATATTGATAGCAGGATAAAAAGAGGACATATGAGACAATATGAGACTGTCAATGTGGATTGTGGAATGTGAGAGGGTGCCGGAAAGAAGACTGTGGATGAGAGAAGATGGGGAAGCAAGGACAAGGAGGATAGAATAAAGGGTTCTGATTTTGTTATGCTGAAACTTATTTCACAACATTCAACTGGACAGAACTCAATTTTTTTTCATAATGTATAAGGGCCGCAGGGAGATAGAGAAGACAATTATAGCAAATCAAAGAGGAATATGAAGAGATTTGAACAAGGATGACAGAATGAAGAGTAAAAGGAGAATGACGAGGGAGGGTGAGCAAACAATGGGAGATGGAGAAATGGGAGGGAAGGAGAAAAATGAGAATGCACAAGAGAAGATGACAAAGAGAATCAAACTACAGAAGAGGATAAGGACATTGACTGTTGGGAGGGAGAGAAGAGGGACGATGAGACAATTGAGAAGAGGGGCACAGAGAAGAGGAGGAAGAAGATGAAAAGAGGTAGAGAAAAAAAATCAATAGACGAGAGCCAAAGAGTCTCTCGTGTTTCAAGGACATTATATTTGCTAGCATTACAGGGAATTTGCTCTTGATTTTATACTAAATTAGACAATCCACCAGAGGGAATTACACTAAGCTTAAGCTTTTTGCATGCAACATGAGGACAGCTTAGTCTAGTTTTGGCATGCAGTCCCAGTTGCATTTAAAGGGTTTTGTTTCAGAATCAGAAAGCACTTTTTTTCCCCTTCTCTCTGCCCACTCAGGGTAAACTGATGCCATGCCCAACACAAGTAACTGCAGCTAATGTGGAGACAATGCAGCTCTTTTTGCATATGATAGATGGATATATTTTGCCTTTTTTGTCCATTAAATAGCAAATAGGTCCCCATCCATACCATATACCCTATAGGCCTCGGAAAACTGTCAGCACCAGCACTAGACTCCAATGTCATGTGACATTTGCTTTTTTTTCTTCTTCTCCCAGCTGCCGATTTTCTTTCCAATTAACCCTCCGCTTCTGTAACGCAAACAGCAAATCTTTCTTCCTTCTCCGAAATGGAACAGAATCCTATCCTTGTTGCAGTAAACTGACGTCTTGCTTTTCAGGGGATACGGCACTTGAGCACAGAGGGTCAACTGGGGATTTCCAGGCTCTGAGTGTTTGTGTGCGAAACTTCAGCGAGGAAGGATTCAGACTGATTTCTAAGTGCAGTTAAGTTTAGCAGTAATGCTCCTGTAATGGAACACGTGCAGGTCAATCTTCACTGCAGGTAAATTGGTAATGCGAATCCATTTGGACAGTTTGGACAGTCCAGAATTGAGTTTGATATAGACATCTGTGATGTAACATGGTTTATTCTTCTCTTATTTTCTCTCTTTCTCTCCTTTCTTAAGAAGGGAACATACACCATTGTGAATGCAAAAAAAAGAAGATCGATGTCCAATTGCAGCCAAAATTGCTTTGGATTGACTGGAATTCTGCCGAACTGTGTTTTAAACAACTTTTTCACATGAGCGTTTGCCCAACGTGTGTGGCCTCTCTTAGCCACTATACTATATGTATGGGAAATTTGGTGTGATTCCAATAACTGCGTACATGCGTATACATGTACATATTGATATGTATCACAAAAATATTACCCCAAAAAAGGAGAAAAAAGTCACCGCAACAATTTCGAAGTTGACCTATGACCAGAAACCAGAGACTTTTTTTTCATAATGAGAAAATAGTGACATTTTTATTCAGATTTGTTGTATTGTTTTCTAACATGGAATTTAGGAAGGAGTACTCTTTCCAATAGGCTTATCAGGAATAAATGCAATTTTCTTAAAACGGTCATCAGACAAAATTATTCCTTGGGAAGATTGATACCATCATCAGCTTTACACTCATTTGATATTGACATTAGACTTTATAAATGGTTATTTTGACTGACCCAATTCTATACTTTATCTTTAAGGACAGCTAGAAGGATAGTATTCCTACATGTGTTTATCATCTATAGGCCATGGAATTCACAGTGGAGAATTCCCCCATATGGCTACACTCATGTTCTGCTTATCAACTTAGTTAAACGGTCATATAAAACCATCTCTGTGGTGATCAACACAATTCTGACACATGTATTTTGGAGAGAACTTTTCAGATTACACCATTTCCACAGGGCACTGACCCATGTAGTGCTCTTGACCAGTGTTGAAAACCAAACCTGCTGAGGAGCTCGGTTGAGAAGTCTCCATCCTTGTAGTGCAAGTTGAAGCTGCCAACTCACATAGATTGGTTTTTGTGCATAACTATTAGTTCATAACATGTATCGTGCATTTACAGATACCAAAAGAGTCTCCCGGCTTTAAGGTGTCAATAGTAAAATGGTTAATTTGATTAAAGTTCTGTTTGTTTATGTCCGACCTCATGTTTGCCACCTTGCCAACACATGTACCATGGTGTGCCATGGTCGAGCAGCTTAGTGCATCGGATTTGTGTTCTGATGGCTGAGTCGTCAGAATGTGGGTTCGAATCCTGCCCGCGACCGTGGTGCTTGTGTCCTTGAGCAAGACACTTTACCATAATTGCTTCTCTTCACCCAGGGGTAAATGGGTATCTGTGAGGGCAGAGTTGGTTGTTGTGTTTGATTAGCCCTATATGCGCTGAAATGGCAGCAATTGAGCTGTATACTCCCCAGAGAGCCGAGATGGTTTCAGGAATGATTTATGGGCCTTATGAGCAGGGGTAATAATGTAATGCGCCTTGAGTACCAGTTTGGTGGATACGTGCGCTATATTATTATTATTATTATTATTAGTTTCCTTCAAATCATTTACTTTTATCACTTAATACCTGAATAATCTCACACTTAAAGCAGGTAGATATTTTTGTTTAGGGAAGTATGGTTTTATGCGGGAGGGGGGGGCATGGCCCATCTTGCCCCCCCCCCCTGTTACTGTGCATCACATTTGCCATTTTTTGGACGATAGAGCAGTTTCACAATTTGTGTTCAATAATCATGCTGAACCCACTCAGCACTGCAAATCAGACAACGCTGTCCCTCCCATCAATCTAAAGCCTTTGGTGAATCTCAACAATCTAATCGTTGTGCGGGGATCTTCCTTCCCCCTACCCAATCTCCCCTAAATTAATCAAAATCGACACGTTCGCACTTGGCAGGCGCAAACAAGAGCAGCGTCTTTGCAGAGTGATGTTTAGCCTTGGCACACAGGGGGAGCGACATTGTGACATTTGAATTGTCAGGGTGTTGTTGTGCTCTTACTTTGCTGTTGTCAATCACGGGGTTGTTTTACATGGAAACATCAAATGTTAAGCAAAAGGGTCAATAAGCAACACTGAGGAACGAGCCAATTATGCCTGGCCAAAAAATCCTGACCAACAAAGCCTGCCCATTTTGTCCATGACAAAAAAACATACAAAAGAACCACCCTTTTGGAGCAGAGCCATGGGCCTTCTACAGAGACTGTACAGCCCCAAAGGAGTGGGATTGGTAATCAGAGCTACATGTACAGGACTAATCATGGAGGGCCTGCCCAGGTCTTTGATGAGGGGGCCCACCTGTCAGTGAACACAAACGAATTTGCAGCAGGGCTATGTCCAATGTAGTAAGTATTTGTTCTTTGCAGAATGTTTAAATCCACCCATTGGCATTGGCATGAAAAAAACAACGACATGATTCTAAAAACAATAAGTGTGAAGTGTCAATGCAACATCTGCATATAATTTCATATTAATGTCATTAAATTGTAATTACATTCAATATCTTGTATAAAGCTGAATTACAAAAGAAGTTACATTACTGACCTTGGACATTCAAGTCTTGTTTCTGCGTCCGGTTCAGGACATGGAAGCCTATCAACCAGCTTGGGACAGAGTGTCCCTCCGCCCAGAGGTGCCACGGTGATGCTGCGCTTGCGCTCCTTGTACACAGTGGACTTCCCATAATCACTCCTGGCCTGTCGACAGGGATTTGGGCAGGTATTCCAGCTAGACCAGCTAGTTGTGTCACAGTCACGGGGGACCAGACACGACTGGAACTTGGAGGGCACTAAGGTGTTTTCGTTGAGGTAGCAGAGGCTGCCGAGAAATGAATGAGAAGGTTAACCCTGACCAGTTCAGAAAATATTGAATAATTTAACAATGCAGCTGTATAAATTCCCCCCAAAATATCTGTTGCACAAATAAAATTTACCCAGTGTCTGATTGCACTATAACAGTGAAGGCTATTGTCAAAATAGTTTTTGTACTATCATGTACCAAGTAGCATATTACTGGACAACTGGCCAAATAAAACATGCGAGGTTAATTTTGATCGAAATAAATACATGTCACTGGACCTCTTGACCAAGTGTCATATGCCACTGAACCTCTGGCTAATTACCATATATGTACATGTACTCCACTGAACCTCTGGCCAAGTGTCATATGTCACATGTGCCACAGGTCATCTGACTATTAAAGCCCTTTTCACACAGGCGTCCCCTAGGGAATTATGGTCAGTGTTTTCACACTTGGATTGGATTACCCAGGACTGCCCCAGGAAATGGTCTTACCCCCCTCCCCAGGGAATAGCCACCCCTGCTCTGGAGTAGGGGTAAGCAGTAAAACCCTTGGGCCTTAAGAATTCCCTTAGAAGCAACAGCTAGTGTGAAACGAAAGCAGGTTATGATTACTGCAGTTTACCTGGTGAAGAGATCATGTAAACAAACTGTGAAAGGTCAGAGAGATAAACAGCAGAGGTCATTAAATGTGCACTAAATAAATTGTGCGGTCTGAGTTCATGCTGAATTGTTTTTAACAGATTTGTATTCAAGTATTTATAAAGTTTTGTTGTTATAGAAACCAAATATCAAGGAAAAAATATCTCAATTTATATTATTGGTAGAATTTACAAGTTTCTAAACTACTGATTTTGCAGTAGGCTAAATTTGGAATTTGGAGTTTTGGACAAGGTAAATTCATTAGATTCCATCTTACTTACATGTACGTTTAATACATGTAGTATAGATTGCAAATAAATGTACCAGTTTACATAATCAAGACTCCTGTTGGGGGGGGGGGGGGTGTTTCACGGGGACAGTTTGAAACTGCGCCAGGGTAACCGTGGGGTAAAAAATTCCTGGGCCGCCCTGGGGTTGTATTCCCAGACATGTAGTGTCTAAAGGGCTTAAGTGTCACATGCAACTGGACCCTGGCTAAGTGGCATATGCCACAGTAATGCCCTGGCTGGGTGGCATTTGCTACCAGGGCTCTGGTCATGGACCATAAGCTGTGTGGCATATACATGTACATTGTATGCCCAGCAGGGTGGATATGTGCACCTACAAATCATTATCATTATCATTACTACTACTTCTACTACTACTGGGCATTTGGCCAACCACTCATATGCCACTGGGTCTCCTGCTGATACATCTGATGCATACATCACTGGGCCTCAATCCACAATATCATTTTCCCCCCTAAATTTTTAAAAAATTGCAAAAAAATTATATGCATTGGGTCCATGTGATTAAAAGTGATTATGCTTACCCATCATCTACTTTATCCCCGTCACCAATAAGACATGACACACTCCTTGACTGAAGTCCTATCCCAGGAACTCCGCTGTTCCCTGAAGCAGCCCGTGCCGGGGGTTGACATTTCATCCAAGTCCCCACTTTGGTAAAATACGTAAACTCTATACTGGCACATGGCGGATTATTCCTACAGATCCTGGTTTCGCTGAGACTGGGGCAGCTCCTTCCCCCACGTATCGGTGGGACCACAATCTCCCTCGTGCGAGTCTGCGTGCCGTTCCCGCACGAACTTGTGCACTCGCTCCACTGTTTGAAAGTCCCCACAATGCAGTTCTGTGGGCAAGGGGTGAAGCACTCCATTTCTGTTTGCGGTTTGGACTCAAACTGCTCACATATATACTGAGGCACAACCTCTCTCGTGTCCTCCTTTAGGAAACCTGTACTAGTGTCAATGCACTTTACAGCCCGGGTCTTGATACCAATGGATGTCTTGCCACACTGCAATGGGCCTGTGTCATCCAACGGTTCGCATTTCTCCCAATCTCCAGAGAGCCAGGCGAAGAGATGCCGGTGTTCCTCGCAGACTTTGAAACAGTTTCTGCGGCTCTCTGGCATTGTCACCTGGTCACACTTGGTTGGTGGTTGGGTATTTAGTACCGGGTGGGTGCACCAAACATGACGTGTTTGACTACCGGCAAAGCCACACTGGCTGCCATTACATAGACCCCATGGACCTGCAGCAAAAATTTAAATAAAAATAGATATTTCATGTCCATGAAAGATTTCCATAAAAGACGGACTGATAGAGACATGTTGGTTTAAAAGTCAGTTTAAAGTCAGTTTACACTTTTGATAATATGTCTGCAAATGCATCCATTCTTTGTAAGAATCAAGGTATGTGTGGCGGTCCAGGAAAACCCAACACATGGTCAAATTTTTACAATTCTTTTAATCAAGTAATACACCCTTTACTGATCTCATAACAGTTTTAATGAGTTCAATATTCAAACCACAACTAAAGTTATGACTTTTCAAAGACGGTTCTAAAACCCACAAACGGAGAAATTAGGCTTCAAAGTTGGCTATGCAGTAAACATAAATCCCTTGAATTGAGGTGAAATTGACATTATAGTAAAAATAGTGTAAAAGTGTTTTTCATTTCTTTCAAACTAAGATTTTTACATGAAGGAGTTATGGTAAATTTTTACGTAAATCGGTCCATAATTACAAAATATGCGTGGCGACTTCCGCCGGGTTTTCCCCGACTGCCACACATATGTCTAACACAGAAACGAACCCTGGAAAAGTTTTAGCTGATTTTATTGTGTCGTTACCAAGATAAAAAATGAAAATGCAATCAGATTTTTTGTATTCATTCTAACATGGAATTTTCGTCTCCTGAATTCAAAAGTTCAGTTGGGGTATTATTTTACTGACTAGTTATTCTTAAATGATAGCACTTGAGAAAGAAAGTTTTCAAGGGATGCTTATTGCTTTAACCCTATCATCAACTTAACATCAAGTAAGTTTTATCAAGAAAATGTAAGAAATTACATGTATGTTTTTCAAGATTACCGATAGTATCAAGTGATTTAAACCAAATATGATATTAAGAACGCTCACAAACCACCATAAACATTTTACTTCATGATTGTCAGTATTAAATTGAAGGTTTATGAGAGCTCAAGTGTTTGTTGGAACAAACACACGGTGTTCGCGAGAACTTCCGGTTCAATCAAATTATCATCGATGTCAATATCATATTTTGCAAAGCTGTATTATCTTTTATTATAACAACATCAATTTCATATTCAAAAATATATAAATTTTTGTGTTAGAATGTGTTGAAATTGAACTTCCTGTTTGGACTGGAAGTAAAGGTCAGATCAGGTGATTTGAAGGTCATATATATGACCTTATAATCATGAAAAAATAACGTTAGGACCTGCTTTGGTTCAATTTCTGAGATTGGAAAATAATCTCTTTTTAAAACTGCCACTAGGGGCACTCTGAACTTTGATGACGTCATCAAACATATTTTTTGAAGAGATAAGATGTTACTAGTCACTTTATTCACAGAAGTAATATTCAAATTTCCTATGGTTTTTCATATAGAATTTTTTTTTTTTCTAAACCTGTCGCCAGAGGGCACTATGACAGGCGATGACGTCAGTCACATTTTTAAAAAGGTCACATGTCAATAGTAATTTCGTCCACTGAAAGCATGGTGTAAGATGATGCAAAGATTGTGTAAATATCTTTTGTGGTTCATGAGATATAATTTTTTGAAATATTAAAATTTGATTTAGTGTAATTTGATATTGACGTCACAACTTTACCTGAAACTATATGTCACAACTTTATTGACAACTACATGTTATGGTGTAAGTATGAGTCAAGTTTGAAGGATCTGTTAACTTTGTAACTATGATTTTTTTTGCTGGATAGGTTTCGCGAGGAAGAAGGAGAAGACAAAAAAAGAGAACAATTTCAAGGTGTTCGCGCTGTCGCACGTTAACACCTAAATATGACTGTCATGACAGAATCTGTAGTTTACAACCATTTGTACACGGGACTTGTAGAAGGGGCGTTAAGTGCATTGGGTTTGTGTTCTGGTAGCTGTGGTAATTTGCATGAGTCCTGAAGCAAGACACTTTACCATACTTGCTTCTCTCTGCCCAGACACAAATGGGTACCTGTGAGGGCAGAGTTGGTTGTTGTGCTTGATTTGTTCTACATGTATGTGCCAAAATGGCAGCAATTGAGCTGTATACTCAGCCGAGATGGTTTCAAGAATGAAATATGGGCCTGATGAGCAGGGGTCATATTGATAAGCATATTATTATTATTAAAACATTCCACAGGTAAAGCTGGATTCGCCATTGCACCAATCAGAATGCTGAAAATTCAAGCTGGACTGGTCTTCCTGATATATGTGCAAATTGTTTCTCCAAGGCTAAGGCTTTTGTGATCACCAAACCTCTTGAAAGCAAAAAGGTATGCATGAAAGGAAATAAAAATGTTATTTCATGATGAGACTGACTCTGGTTTGTGTTAATAGCATGGATTGCCAATAACATCCCATCCACTGCTTCTACACGTAGCTGTCATTACAATGCACACAAAATCTGTCTGGGAGATATATTTTTAGGCAATTAGAATCAATGCTATCGATTAGTGGCCCTCGCTTTCAATTCGGCAAATAACCCATGAACCCATTCCAGTGCGGAGCTAGGCTATTACAACTGTTTTTCCCCCCAAAAAAAATCTTGCCATAACACTCTGATGTGCCACTCTGGATGAAGTAGCCCCCCCCCCCCCCTCCTCTAGATCGAGCCCCAGGCTTATGGCAATATAAAACTCTCAATTCTTTGATGAGTTGAATTTACAGAGTAATGCCCTGCATTCATGAATAACCCCAGAAAATGGAGGTATCTGAATATGGATATAAATCAATACATGCTATATTTATACTGTACAAACATAGTTCAGAACCTAAGCAAGCAGGTACTTAGCCGGTAAAACCTACACGCACTCGAGGTTGCTGGACTAATACCAACAGTTGGCAGGATCGGGCATACACAACCCATTGTAAGATTGTACTTCAAAGGTAAGGGATTTTTTACCCTGCCAGGGGCAACATTCATTGCTGCACAATTGCACAAGTTCAACATCCAAAGCTTGCAACATCAGGAGGCTAAATCCTTCCTTCCAGCAATCTCTTATATTCCATGTCTTTGGCAAACAACCGCTTGGAGATTATTGTGACAGGTTCAAGTGTGGTAGATAACTCCAGATGGTAGGATTAAGGCCAGTCCATTAGGACAAACCAAAACACAAAATCTGGCTGAAGTAGCTGACAGGAGTTTGAAATGGGCTTGTGTTTTTTAAGTGCTCATGTAGGCCACTCATTTGAGGGTATTACATACGCATGCTGGATGTGGCACTTCATGTTTTAACTTCTTCTTTGATTTTCAGAAATAAAAAATTCAACTGCAAATTGTCAGGCAGTTTCAGTGAGTAGATAGTTTAACAGGACTGGTTTTTACGCACAGTTTCTTGATTCAAGCATGCATAAGGTGACATGACACCAATCGGCATGAAATAGCCTTTATAGATTCACCGACACACACCACCATAATGTCCTTCCCTCCGCATTACAGAGTAAGAAAAGGGATATCAGTCCTACCATTGTACAACTGTTCCAAAAATAAATGTATATAAATGTCATAAATTGAAGAGGAAAGCTTCATGCTGTGACAGAAGCCTGGCCTGAGGGGTTTAACTTGTCACTCTGATCTGGGTTTTGCATATAAGTGATTGCATGGGGAAATACACAGAGGTGACAATCTCTTACCATTACAAAGAGGCCCCTCCAAAAGTAATATGGGTTGGATATAAGATGCAAGAAGTGGTGTGACTATACAGGGCATTTGTAATGATGATGGATTTGGACAAACAGTGAGAATGCATTTCCTATGATTAACTTGGATTGCTGAATGTGGATTTTAGTACAAGTGCCTTAAACTGTCAAGTTTTCTGGGACGTTTAGTGACCTTCCCGCCCATCAGAATTTGAAAATGAACAAAAAAAGGATTGCTCTTTATACAGAACTGGATCTCATTAACTCATGAACGACTAGCCAAATTTGATTATGTCTGATATTTGTTCATATTTTCAGTTAATTTAACCCTCCTACAATCGGTGCAATTTTTGAAACAACCCATTCAGGCCACTCCAAGCCATTAGCTGTTGCCAGTGGCCTCCTCATGGTTACCCTTCTGTGCACTGTCACACCACTGAGATTACAGGGTAAGGTGGTCTCCCATTGATACATTGCAGGCCATACTAATATGTTCAAACATTTACAGTGGCCTTGGGTGACACACAGTTGATTCTGTAAGATTACTTGGAAAGGACAGCAGGCTTGTACATGTATGTACTGAAGGTTGCTCAAGAGCAGAATTTTGTGGATCAGAGTGGCCTCCATGTGTAGGAGGGTTGTGGTTGTTATAACCCCTTCCTTAATTGGGAAGGAACAGCTTTGTAATTTGGAATCATACCGGTACATTCTTTCCAACCCTCTAGTTTTCAAGAAGAAAACTATAATCTGTGAATGTTTCATCACAATTGGTGGTCACATTTTTAGGAAAACTGTGTTCCAGGTTTATTAGTTATGTTGTAATGCTTCTATACAACAACATTATGGAATGTGACATCACAATTCCATTTTTTCTTAAAGATGAAAGCACTTCAGATGATATCATTTCTCAGGATAATTGATCCCTGTACCAACTTTATACAAAGTAAGCATTTAGATATTAATAGTGTTTTCATTTTATTCCATTTGAATACAATTGTAACAATTTATAGCCTTTGAAAAAAAAAAAACTCTGATAGGGTCTACTTATGAGGTCACTTCATACTACTGGTGTGAGATTGAATTCAATTTAAGTTATGTTTATTCTATTTCAATATAATTCCCTGCACCGGATATTTAAAGTCTCATCAAGATCTGTACTTATGAACAGAATGTGAGTAGTTTTACAGGGTCAGTACTCAACATGCACAATTTGATTGCCTCAGTGCTGGTTTACCTGCCTAATCAGCTGATTAGACAAAATCCATTGCCTTATCCTCCTTAACCCTCCCCCCCTCCCTGCTAGCTGTTGGACCCCCAAAGTGTAATCAGCCATGCTCTGTCAGTTTGCACTAATTGAGGCCAGTGCACTCTTGAATCAGTCCGGATCACGCTGCTAGTAGGTTACCAATGACAACTATACACCTGATGATGTAGCCTGTGATGAATGTGGATTGACAGTGTCATTAATCTTGGAGGTTTCGGCATTCCCCACCGTGCTGGGTATTAACAAATCCAAAGATTGGTTTTATGCAGAATAAAAGGGTGAAACAGTAATCAGTGTTGTGTACAAATTTATGCAATCGAAGGCCGTGACAGATTCTGTAGCATCATAAAAAGAGAGTTCAAATTAATCAATGTTTGTGTGGCATAACAGAATACTTAATGATGCAATGCTGTAATAACGCCTGATAAAATATGCGTATACATTTGGCAGACTAGGTTAATTTCCATAGCATCTAGGGCAAAACATGTAAAATGTCTCCATCTGGTTATATGTGGGTTGTGTGTAATAGCCTACAGTGCATACATTGCAGACATTTTCCCTTTGATATGAACTCACTCTACACTACCCAGAAGCAAGTGTGGTTGTGCACCTAGATGAGTATGTGCATGGGCATAGCTATAAACTGTTACAGGTGAAAGGAGGGGGGGGGGGTTGTCTCATTTTGCACCATAGTCATGGAAGTGGAGCCAAGTTTTAGAAGATATCCAATGACCATTTAAAGTAGAAAAATGTTTCAACCCTTAACTCTGGAAGCGCCTTCTCCCTCTCTCCGAAGAGAAAAGTGGGCAGGGGGGGGGGGGGGGGGCACCAAGGGCTATTATTTGTCTCTAGTATTGTCTTAATCTTCTTCCGCAATATACATTGTCTAATATGTCTTCATGTACAATTTTATGGCATCTTCATGTTCTTCTTAATATTAAATGGTCATCTGTCTTGGTATCCTGATCCTCTTCAACTAGTATTAGTGGTTTTGTGTTCTGTGTTTAGTCTATTTTTCTTTAGGAATTCAATACAATCTATATATGTACAAAAATGTGCTGCTGCTGCTGCTGCTGCTGCTGCTGGTGCTGGTGCTGCTGGTGCTGCTGGTGCTGGTGGTGCTGCTGCTGCTGCTGGTGCAGCTGCTGTTGTTTTTAAATTTTGGCCAGGGTGTATAATTGCTTTTTTTCTCATTTGACCTTTGTTTGACCTGAACATGTGGTCATTGTCAAAACAGGGTTATTGAATGAAATGGTCAGCATAACCAGCATACTATCTTACCTGAATGTTTGGGTATTTTTGTATGTGTCTATGTGTATTGTCATACATCTACACTTTGCTTGGATCAGCCATCCTTGACAGTTGACATAAACAGAAGGGGGGCAGAGGCCAACATATTAGTCCAGATTTGTCCATAGTTTCCGCCCAGCTTTAGCAATGCTAAAAAAACTTTGTCAAAGTGTTTGACAGACGGACCCGTAGTTGCAATTGGTCATGGGTTTAACTGCGCTGTTTGATTGACAGACTGGATAGGTGTAATGCATAGCTGCTAAGTAGGGCCAAAAATGCTTCGCAGGTTCTCTTAGTCGCCAGCCAATTTGTTAATAAGTATATGTACAAACTTTAGGTGATTGGCTGATTTTTAATGCTTAGCAACATTTTTCACTTAGCAACTCTACGAAACTGACCCCCGAGGAAGGCCAGCCATGACTACATCTGATTTCCCTGCTATTAACCAATACTGTTCTATTTCTGGGGATGTCTGCTTCAACATGAGGCCATGCTTCACGTCATAGTGATGTGCAGATGAGCGTGGACTGATGCTATCTTGATGAAATTAATCTTGACAGTTTCAAGGGTACTGATATGATGGGTTGTTGTGAGTGGGGGATTCCACTGAGGATGCTCAAACTCAGAAAAAGCTCAAACTCTGATCTGAAAAATTCAATACGGTATTCAAGATGTCTTTCAAATCTTCAATTATTATTGTGTTTTTTGTTTTTGCTTTTTAATTTTTAATTTTTTTTTTTTATGAAACCAGTTTCTTCAGAGTATACTGCAAGAAAAATTGAATTTTGCATTACTCAGTTTCCTTTACTAAATCAACTGAATTATGCTTACACTGCTCAAACTTTATTTTCTATACAAATGAGACATTTGTGGGATTTTGAGCTTAAAGAATACATTCAAAGGTGCACATTTTGAGGCAATGTGTGTGGGATTTCAATCATCAAAGCTCCAATGCAATTGGACATTAATTTGAGCATCTTCTTTCAGCTTGACATTTTCAGTTTGCGTGCACTGATGCAGACCATATGGTGAGTGGTGGCCCTTATGAGGACATCATGATTGTTAGAACACTGTTGGTTCACAATCACAGCCCAGCAGGAGAGAAATTGATCCTGCTGGGGATCTATTTGCACCCAGCAGGCTTCCCAACACCATCACAATTGCTCTACCTGTGTGTGTGTGTGTACTGTGGACACAGTCCCTGTATCATGTATGGTACAGCAATGGGTTCAAGATACATGTAAGTGAAAAAAACAGGAGGAGTTGTACAGCGGCAAGAGGGGAAAGATTTATTATATTTTTTCAAGAAATAGATGGGCCTAGATTAAGAAAGTGTGTGGTCGACACCCCTGGTGGGTGTGTATTCGCAATGGTTACCAAACAAATGTCATCGTTTGAGCATTTTTCGCAAAATTGGTTGTGCTGCAATCACATGACTGTTACGACCAAATTTAAACAGAGGTTTTGCTTGAGGGTCGAAATGAATGTAGACCCTATGTGAATGTATATATGTCTCCAAATACCACTGTGGTACCTTTCCTTTAAAGGGAAGGTACAACACTGGTAATCAGTGGCATAACAATGGAGATACATAAAAAATCCTCAGAAATTAGTCTTTCTGCTCTCACTTGAGAAATTAAAATATGGTTTCATAGAATGCATTAAAAAATACTGCCCGTCTTGATGATTGGATAACCAGTCACTAATAATATTTTGCATTAAATTATTGCGGTTTTTTTCCCAGAAAACATTGACTTCTCATTGAGAAGCAAATTTTAAATGTCAGTTTCTATTTGACTACATTCTTGTATTTCCTCATTCTCATTAAGTAAATTTGCATGCCCACTGTAATGTTTTAACCAGTTCGCGTCCGAGGCCGTGTATACACGCAATTTTTTTTTGCACCGCGGATCGGAGAGCGTCTAAACACGCCATAGGAGTGTCGTGGCCGAGCGGTCTAGCTTACCGGACTCAAGTTCTGGTGTTAGCAGCAGAATGTGGGTTCGAATCCCGGCCGTGACACTTGTGTCCTTGAGCAAGACACTTAACCATAATTGCTTCTCTCCACCCAGGGGTTAAATGGGTACCTGTGAGGGCAGAGTTGGTTGATTAGCCCTATATGCGCTGTAATGGCAGCAATTGAGCTGTATACTCCCAGGGAGCTGAGATGGTTTCAGGAATGATTTATGAGCCTTATGAGCCTTATGAGCAGGGGTAATAATATATTGCGCCTTGAGCACCACTCAGTTGGTGGATACGTGCGCTATATAAGTCCACACATTATTATTATTATAGGAAACTTGGGAATATTTGTATGCATGCTCGGTTGACGTGGCAATGAGCCGAGCGTACAGTGACATGCTCGGTAGACGTGGCCACGCGCTGTGGAAGCTTCCATTAACGTGTTTGTGTGGGAAAAAGAAACCCGCACAGGGGCCCAGAAAAACTCTTTTTTTTTCCGACGCGAACTGGTTAAGCAGAAAATAAAATAAAAACACATGTATTGTGTAGGCTTATATACACTGATAATCATGAAACTTGATTCCAAAATTTGATTCTGAAACGGATGCCAAAAACATGCCAAAATAGCCTTTGCCTTTTAGAGTGGGATGTTTGATTTGAAATATTGACTCTGGATCAATAAAGGCATGTTTCCTGCTTGGTAATTTGGAATAGAAAATGTGCTTATACTGGCCAATAGAGGTGCGAAAGAGAAAAAAAAAATAAATAAAAAAATTCAGCAGTACATGTACATTACCAACATGTTATCCGACACCGGGCATATATATATACTCTGCAACACTGTTTTGTTAACATGATCAATACCAAAATCACTTTTCACACCCGGCACAGGCCAGGTCCCACTGCGTAGACTTGCCATTTACATTTCAGCGGTCAGGACTGTAGCTTTTTCGGTTCGCTGAACGTCTAATATGTGAACTCAATCAAAATCAAATTGAACAGGGAAATTGTTATAATTATATCCTATTGGAAATACCAGCACACCTTCATCATGGGTGCTGATTAGATTAGATTTGATTCATAGATTAGATTACATTCTATTCATCGGCATATAAGACACACGAAATTAATAATCCTACTATACAGCTAATGAGGTAAAAAGTAACAATTAAAACCAATACAATACCACACAAGTGATTTTATTTGAAACAATTCGACAGTAACATAAGACAGTAACATAACACAATATTGCCCTGCGATTGCCACCAACAAAGGTGTTGTATACACCTTTAAGTTTTGTGGGGGAAGAGAGAGAGAGAGATACTGTGAGAGAGGAGATTGAGACAAACAAGAGCTACGTATGAGGCTGACTTTTATCTCCTTGATTGGGTGGAACATTTAATTTGATCACGAACACATCAATGCGCGCTTGACGCAATACGACCCGACATCTCCGCATTGTTCCTGTTAATTGTAAATTACATTCGCGGCCGTCTGCCGTTTCATTGATTTGCCAAAAGGGTGAATTTTTTTCAACAGTGTTTGAGAATTCTATTGGAAAGCTCATGGAATAACTTTTATGGATGGATGAAAAAGAAAAAGAAAACAACTTGCTCTCTTTCATAATTATGCTGTAAACGTAAAGAGCAGGTACAACATTGGTAATTGCCAGATTATCAAATTATCAGTTTGATGTAAAAAAATAATTCCATCTGTGTTCCAAGTGTTTTCATCTTAGAAAAATGTATGAATGCATTTCACTATTTTCTTGTTAATTAAATAATGTAATGAGCTGTTGTCTGTTGTTTTATTCACACAAAGTGAGTCACAGCAGAATTGTAGTATAAACAGTTGTATACTAACTTCCCCTTAAGCACACATCACAGGGTTACTGAACATTTTGTACATGAATTTTTTTACAAGTAAATGGGGTTATTTGGCTGAGTTTAATTTTTAAGAAGGTGTTGACAAATGCATGCTTTCTTTTTTGACTTGAAGCAAAAAACTGGTGGGATATGCAAGGCTTGAGAATGCATGGGCACGCTCTGTGATTTACACATACAGGTTTACCTCACAGGGGATTTCTCCCCGCAATCCCTCCGTAAAAATACTCTGGCGCCACTGTGACATGAAGAGAAATAGATATGCATGCCAGCTCATGTGAGCTCTAGTTAATCTTTTTCAAAATCCGTGTGGTTTTTCCACCCCGGGGGGGGGGGTTTCAATACTACAGAATAGTTATACTTGTCAGCAGTGATAATTCTGCTATTTTATGTCTCAAATAAACCACAGGTTTTCCCGGATAAGCCATCCGATTACCAAAATGAATTTGGGCACACTTTTCCCCCCTCTTTTTAGTTAATTATTCAGACACTTGTTCTACTGATGAGTGAATCGTGTCTTTACAAACCCCGCCAAACATTATGCCCTGAAGCAAAATCACATCATTACAGAAGAGGTTATACTAATGGCCACCAATCTCAGATCCACGGCAGCTTAATAAAATCCTCCGGTTTGAGAAAACTCTCTGCGCCCCTGGACCCCTTGCTACTCTCTTTCCATCAATACTCCAAACACGCGTTTCATGCTCCAATAATCCCTAAGGATGCGAGAAACCTAAGCAGTAAATTGGGTAATATTAAGAATATGCCTGGCAGGTTGCAGAGCTCAGGAGCCACTAAGAATTCCATCTCGTCTGTGTAGCCAGGTTAGTTTTTTTTTGTCAGATCTGGAACGTGCTCTCTCTCTATACATACATTTTTCTGTGTTCTCCCCTGTACAGTTTACCTCAGGTACCATATCCATTAGCTGGACACTAAAGGGCATTAGTATCTGGCAATGTTTTTAATCATATCAATTAAATAATTTAGTCATGTGTTGGAGTGTGGATGAATAAGAAGAGCTTGGGGGCCAGAAGTTATTTGCCACCCCTTTCAATATTTAAATGGAACAATACCCCCCCCCCTCAAAAATAAAATACAAAATACAAAATAAATAAATCAAAATTAAAAATGTGAAGAAAAACCCAAACAAACACAGATTTCTCATTACAATGCAGTCTTTTGTTAATTTAAAAGTTTCCTGTAATGTATAATGTAATGATCATTATTTGTTTTATTATGCAGTTTTCTTTCTGATTCACTGACGGGGAGGGGGAAGGGGGAGATGGGGGAAGGGAGATGGGGGATGGGAGACAGGGGAAGGGATGGGCCAGGGAGGGCAATAGGACAAATCCATCAAAATATTTCAGATATTTCAAAAATTGAATTATAGATATCAAACCCCAAAATTAAGACAGGATGCTGAAGCCAAAACAGACGTGACAGACAAAAGTGAAATCTTACTGTGGAAATAACCATAAGCCTCCCCCACTTAATAAATAACCAACAAGTAATAAAAAAAACGGCATTCCCCCCAAGATGCCGCCACCTCTGAAAAATATTCATGTGAGGGCTTTCATTTATAAGACAATATCTGTGTGTATCCTCCTGCCATCCAAACTGTCAAATCCTGGCTATAACACAGTGTGTAAACCAGTGGTGGTTGATGGAGATCAAAAGCCTCCTCATGTGACACCAGGAAGTATTGAGGAAGGATCCCAGACAGACTGCAAATCCTGCATTCAGTCCATCCAGGCCCAAAGGCGGATCTAGAACAAAAGTTTCAGGGGGCCAAATGCTGGAGGGGCTGACTTGCAGGAGCGTGAGCATAAAGACATCCATAGGGCGGGGGGGATTCTAGGAACTCTCTGATGCAATACATGTATGTGTGCTTTCAGGACCAAGTTTATGGAGTATTCTGGCTCATGCTGCAGTCGTGAGTAACCTTTCAATTTTCCAACCCAACTGACAATGATATATACAGACCTCCCAACATTCAGTTTTCAAAAATAGTACTTTCTTCAAGCCGGTAATCATTGTGTCGCATGTCGCAATGCACACAGAGAAAGATATGGTCAAATCTTGTCAGAGTACAGTCTGCAAACATATCGTGTGTACAGAAGCTACGCTTCCACAGAGTATCAGTTTGCACGCATGTCGTCTATTCATAAACTAGTTGACAGTCCCTCCTTTGCCCTTCAGAGATCGAACGTATTACAGTGAATGCGATTATGCGGACCACACAACCGGGAACAACAGACCACACAAGAATAGACTGTGTTAAGTCTCGCCCATGAGACTTGCACGGAAATAAAAAAATAACAAATTAAAAAAGATTTAAAAAAAAACTTTAAAAACGGCATTGTCAAAAATCGTACAAATGAAAAATAAAATCGTAAAAGCGTAAAATGGGTGAAAAATCGTAAAAAGTACGCCAAAATCGTACATGTTGGGAGGTCTGTATATAACTATAATTATAACTATCCCGGAACGCTCCCTGTGATCCTTTACTATTGTTTATTCCTTATAAATGGATCTGTTTAAATGTTTGTATTCTGTCTATGCCTCTGATGTAATGCTGGGAGTTACCGGTAATTAGTTCACTGACCGTTTAACCATTCCTTCCTCCATGGTTTAACCAAAACTTTCACGGTCAGTTAACCACTTAATCAAGGTTGGCACCCGATAGTCACACAAATTAGACAGTCTTCATTTTCAATCAAAAAGCATCAATAAACTTCCCACAATGACTGTTTAATAACCAATGCGGCAAAAGAGAAAGTCTACAACAACAAAATGGGCGGCAAATGTTTCTAAAGTTGTTTTTGTTTGTTTTAAATATTGGTTACAGTTAGCCCGTTGGCAAATTTCGAAATGGTTCGTGCAGTTTTGGTCGGTTAACCGTACCAGCACTACTCTGACGATGGTCTGGATTGGATCAAAAGCTAAGGGGGGGAGGCATGTTCCGCTCCCCCCCCCCCCTCGGACCAATAGATTAAATAGATTGTTTGAGATTAATTCATTCATGTACAAAAGTGATTGGTGAGCATCCATACCCAAAATACTTGATTAATATTGGCCCTAATTTTGTTCATTTATTTCAATTTATTATTTCAATATCTACAATAATTGGTCTGATAAGAAAAAAATCAAACTGTGCAAACTGTGTCCCTTCCATATTGGCCATGGTACAAAGGACAATCCTCAGCAAGCAATTTTTGTTTCCATGAAATAAGACTTCCCTGAAAAAAAGTAATGATGACACTAGAAATAAAAACCTCTTTCTCACGATCACTCATTTTTTTGTTGTAATGGTCACAGACTGAGCAAATATACAGCCCAATCCATCCATTAGATTGAACACAAATAATCTCACCTAATCCTGCCTGTTCGAATGAAGATTAAATGCAATGGTTTATGTATCCCCATGCTAAGTTCCTTGATCTGACCATTCGAGCGAGTTCAGAACATTATCTTCCTAAATGGATAGCAATTCATTAGTGTTAAGCTCACACGCTACAGCACTTGACTCCTAATCACTCAGACCCGAGTTCAAATCCTTACCAGGTCAACTCAACCACTACATCCTTTCAGGATAAATTAAACTGAGTACCATTCCAGGTGAATGGAGCAAGGGTTGATATACCTGGGACTGTTCACTGTTTCCATGCTAGCAAGTGTGCTATATGCTACTCTGGGCCTAGGGCAATTGAAAAGGAGCTAGGCACGACATACTTGCTTACTCATATAAGTGTCTTGAGATGAGAAGTATTCTCCTTTCACTCAAAGCCCCCAGATAAACTATTGGTATTCTTGAATAACATGATTACAGATTTATATGACACTTACTTGGTGTAAACGTGATGAAACATTTCTGTATCAAGTGCTAAAATTGTTTTAGTAAAATTAGCGAAAAACTTTTCAAGTTGAATTTCTGTCATCGGAGGATAAAAAGTGTTCACGTTGGAATGAATATGAACAATACAATTTCACTATTTTCTAATTAACCCTCCTACTGATAGACCATTTGAAACCATTCAAAATTTCCATTTTCAAAAATGCCCATTGGTTTTGTACACACATGGTGATACCATTTGAACAGTGTTGGTAGCAAGCTTTACTACCATTCAAATCCATTCAAATGCATAGAGGGTCCATTGATTCACCACTTAGAAGTATCCAAACAAGGTTTTGTATTAGCTGTACTACCATTTGGAAAGATCCAAACAAGGTTTTGTATTAGCTGGCCTACCATTCAAAACCATTTGGGGGAATCAATACTGTACAGTTATTTCACCATTCAAAACCACAAAAGCGAATGGTTTCAAATGGTGCATCAACTTGTATGAAAAAGGCACCAGAACTAGGAGGGTTAATGACACAATTAAATAAAAGGTTAGTTTTAATTCTGATTAAGTACGGATGCATTTACAGACATTTTGACCAAATGTGTATACTGACCTGATACGAACAGTGCATTTTTTTGTAATTGTCAAAATTTCAAACAAATGGTAGTATGATTGGCATAAAATAACTCATTCAAAAGGTGCTACTTTTTACTAAACATTCCTGTATTATTATTTACCCATAATAAATACCTTTTTTCTTCTCTCTTTTTTTTGGTCAAAAAGGTTGTACTTATGACTTGATGTAGTGGAAATGTATTGACACACATTTTACGCAACACAACCCAACATTTAAGCATACCGTTCTAGGTTAATTGTAAATTGCAGTAGCGCTGTCTGCCGTTTCATCGATTTTGCAAAGGGTGAACTTTGTGAACAACAAAGTTTTTCAATTCCATTAGAAATCTGACAAGATAATTATGTAGAGAGAGGGAAACTTGTTCATCCTCCATGGTTAAAGCGAAGGTACAACATTAGAAATTACCAGTTTATTTAATTAACAATTCATTGCCAGAAAGCTTATCGGTTGAATGTTTGTACAAGTATCAGTCATCATGAGAAATGATTCCATCTGAAGATCTACGTGAAAAAAGGGCAATTGTTGAGGCAACCGTGGCTTTTTTTCACAGGTTGTTTACAAAAAAATGATATATTTCTTAAAAACTAGAGGGTTGTCATTAACCCTAACTCCCTATGCATTTGCTTACACATAACCTGAATCCTTCCTAACTCCCTAGGCCCATTTGCTTACACATAACCTGAATCCTTCCTAACTCCCTAGTCCCATTTGCTTACACATAACCTGAATCCTTCCTAACTCCCTAGGCCCATTTGCTTACACATAACCTGAATCCTTCCTAACTCCCTAGGCCCATTTGCTTACACATAACCTGAATCCTTCCTAACTCCCTAGGCCCATTTGCTTACACATAACCTGAATCCTTCCTAACTCCCTAGGCCCATTTGCTTACACATAACCTGAATCCTTCCTAACTCCCTAGGCCCATTTGCTTACAAATAACCTGAATCCTCCAAAATCCTTCAGTAGTAAAGCAAGCACATGACATGTACATGTATGCACACATGTGTTTCTAATCTGTGGTACATTTACATGGCCAGGGACCCTCCCTGCATGCATGGAGCAATAAACAGTGTCCACTGACCCAAGCACTGACCTTGCAATCACTACAACAAACATGGATGTACATGTACCATGGAAAGGCAAGTATGTCTAATAACCTCAGTCCTCCAAAATCCTTCACTTTAGCAAAGATCATGTAGCATGCAACCTCAATCCTTCAAAATCCTTCAAAATCCTTCACTTTAGCAAAGAGGATTTTGGAGGATTTGGGAAGGTTAGGGTTAATGTATGTTTCCAACTCTATGTTCCAATGTTGTACCCTCCCTTTTAAGTTGGCCTAAACTTCAAAAATACAAACTCTTATGAATGTGACTACATGTTTGTGATCACCAGTTTCATAGCTGTAGCTAAATGAAGTGTAGGGTACCATAAGGGTTACTATTTTTAGAGCTACCAAAATTTCCCTGTTCAAGAGTGCCCCTCCCCCCATGCTAGTGCATGGACTCAGAAGACTCATGGTAAGAAGGTGAGGGAGGAGGTAGGTCATGTCTCTTTAAAAGGTGTATCCCGTTTGGGTTTATGCTTGCACAAATGCTGAAAACATTTGAATGGCTCAAAAATGGAATAAAGGGGTTCAGCTCGCCTACCCATGTGGTCAAGTCCACAGGCTGATCCAACTAAGGAGTGGCACAACGCCCGGACCCCCCCCCCCACCAACCCAACCAATTAAAACTAAAGGAAGAAGAACAATCAATGCAAGTAATATTGACGCATGCAAATTGGGAGATGGATGTCACATGTAATAATGAGCACAGGTAATAAGTAAAATTCTTTCATTTTTCAGAATTATTTGGGAGGTGCCCACTATGAAAAATGGATCCCCCACCCCTCCCCCTATTGTCCAACCAAATGAATATCACAAGAAGGATATTGTGACCACCTGTCTATTGTGGCCACTTTACATACACATACATGTCAGTCCCTTTGGAGTGGCCACTTTACAAAGGTTTTGCCTAATGACTGTAAACATGACATAGTACTGTGACTAATTGGGTTCATTGACGTACCTGTACTCCATGAATAGCTGAAGGAACTTGACGAGTCCCCGAACATCCCTCCTATTGCCCCAGAGAGGGGGAGGAAGACAAACTCCAGGTACAAGGGAAGAAACAGCGAGCACATGAGGTCCATGATGAGGAAATAGTATCTTCGGCTTCTCGTTATCTTGTTCTCAATTCCTCCAAACCTCACACATTACCTGTACAAAAGAACCCAAGGGAACGATTGAGAATCTTGAGAGAAAGCCCCAGGGATATATCAGACACCCTGTTGGATTGAATTTCATCTAAGTTACTAAGAGAGTTGCTTGGTAAAAGGTGTTTACTGAGCTTATTCTAGTTAGTTAGGCTGCTGGCTATTCTCAGAAGTGTGCAAAAAATGTATGCAAGGGCAGACCCACAAGTTTGTTTTTTGGATACGATGCAAATTGTGACATTTTGGTCATTTTTGTTGGTGTATAATGTTTAACGATAAGGGAGAGTTGAAAAAGATTACAATTTTTAAAGCAGTGTACAAAATTAAGGGCTGCCCAGTTGGTTCAACCCTTAATTTTGTTGTCAAAAGATTTATAAAACAAATTACGAACATTTGATCAGACTGAGATTGCAAAGATTTCTTCTTTTTCTCTGGAGAAAAAAAAATGGATACCACGTTTTTTGGGCAACCAAACTGATTGGGGGTATTACCTGAGATTCAGTTGGTTGGTGCCTCTGGGTGTAAAAAAATTATGAGCTTCTAACAGAGCAAATGTTTGAGGTGTTTGTTTATTTCATGATTGGAATGATGTTGACAGTGCTTTCACCTCTGTTATACAGGTCAAGCAGCAGGTCAAACATAATGAAGTTGAAACATGAGAATACTAACTTAACAAGCAAGAAAACATCAAATGTTCCTATTGGCAAACAGTGGTTTCAACATGCCATACAAACTGTCACATCTATTGGACAATCGTGGAGTAAGGACTCACTTTCAATGAATTACATGTACTTGGGGAAGCCAGCTGGCTTGTGGACAACAAAGTAATGAATTAAAACCGTACTTCTTACACTTCCTTTGATAATTCATTGTAATTGGCGATGAAGCTCTACATGAGAGTTGACCATAGATGAAATGAGCTATGTTGGCCGTGATTACTTGAGGCGCCACAGCAAGCGTGTCAAAATCTAGGCAATTGATAGACAAAACGCCAGCTGACCATCATACTATTTGTTAGCTGTAATTGCGGTACAAACAACACAATAAATGTCACGAGAAAACCGACAGTGTCACATCTTATCGCTTGCTATTTACAACAACCAAAAAACTCATGGAAAAAGTGCATTGAAATGATCGCTTGTAGCCGTCAATATTACAAGCGAGTGCAGAATTTATGGATATTTTCGTGGCACTGCAGTTGACAAACCAGCAGGTGCGAAGGTAAAATGACAACTTTGGGGTAAAATTGAGTGGAGATAGCAACTCCCCTAGGAATTATGAGCTCATAAAGCGATTTCATCCGCCTGCCACAAAGAGAAATTTACAGTGGAGATTTGTGGTGCACTTTAGAGTTTGACATAGGGGATGCGTGCTACAATGTTGTTTTTTGTTTAAATACTATGCTGTGAAAACAAACCAGGGTCGCTAAGGTTGGATAAATACTGTTGAGAATATTTGGTTTAAAGGATGAACAAAAAAACAATTATCAAGGCCTACATGTGATTTCTTACATTTCCACTGAAGAACAACATACATATTATATTTCTGGTGAAAAATAATAACATCCCCAGGAAATCTGATTTGGTGATTTTGACTGCGGGTCTGTTTCATGTTCAATGGTTTATGTGCAGTTAATCTTTCAAAAATTGATTATATATTCACTAATTGCAACTTTCTATGGTTTAGGCCAAAAGAAAAAAATCTCTAGTTTCTTGTCTCTGAGCATGTTGCCTCAGACCTGCACGTCAGCATTTTTAGTTTTCCTTTTTTTTATTATATGAAACGATGTCCAATTGCAGCCAAAATTGGAATTCTGCTGTGCTGTGTTTTTCACATATAGGGGTATGAATGTTTGCCCGATTTGGGTGGCCTCTCTTAGCCACCATACTTTGTATATGGGAAATTTGGTCTGGTTCCAATAACCGCATATATGTGTGGCGGTCCAGGAAAACCCAACACATGGTCAAATTTTTACAATTCTTGTTGAGCATTTAATCAAGTAATACACCCTTTACTGATATCTCATAACAGTTTTAATGAGTTCAATATTCAAACCACAACTAAAGTTATGACCTTTCAAAGACGGTTTATTCTAAAACCCACAAACGGAGAAATTAGGCTTCAAAGTTGGCTATGCAGTAAACGTAAATCCCTTGAACTATTAATAGGACAGGATCAGGACTAGTGTAGAGCTTTCCATTGATGGGTTATTCATAGGGGGGGGGCGTGCTTTGGGAGAATTCATGAGCGTCGGCCAAAAAGTGCATTGTTTTAGAGTGAATTTTTTTAAACTTCTAATTATTTTAAAATGCATTGGGTTCAAAAACATCCTAAAAATACATTTTATACTTTGATTTTCCTTTTAAAAAAGTTTAAGAGGAAATTTAAAGACAACAACTTCCATTTGGAACCAAAATCTCAAAAATGACACTATGGTCAATTTTTACGTAAATCGGTCCATAATAACAAAATGTGCGTAGCGACTTCCGACGGATTTTCCCCGACTGCCACACATATGTGTATCATGTATTTCACTGGTTGGCAATAACAGAAAAAGAAATTGGTGCATCACTGCACCGATTTTGAAGCCAAACTATGACCAGAAGAGACCCTTTTTTTTGGGCCTTAGAAAGTTATTCACAAAATGAAACACACATGACACATAATAATACAGTAAGAATTTAACATTGGTGCATATTGCCTACTGTACATGGAGGATTGCTGTAAAACTCTCAAAATACATGTTGCTACTGATGGATTTTTATCACAGTGTGCACCACCCCCCCCCCCCATGTGTTCCTTTTCTCACCACACAGGATCTGCCCCTCCGTCTCAATATGAGATGATTAGAAAATAATATCCCAAAGGAATTTATTATATTTCAGAATAAGCTGAACACATTTTCTCCGCAACGTAAGCACATGCACTGTTGATATAAATATATATATATATCATTTTTTTCTTTTAGTTTTTCCAGAATTTGATTTAAATTCCCTGATTTAAATTATGGAACCTAATAAGGGATAATTACAGAACAAACATGTCCCTCATCAAGCCGTCAACATGTGCCGATCCATTTATACGATTACCGCGGGACTACATGTGCATACATACTAGCAAATTACAATTGTCAGATTCTCCTTAGATTGAATTTATCAAGTAAAGTCAATCATAGCCTACGGTGTATGGAAATTATTGGGGGGGGGGGGGGTGTGGGTGGGAAACAGAAAATAGGAAATGTAGGCTAATGCATTAAAGCTGTCATTGGAGCAAACAAATACATGTACTAGAAACATCAGTGACAAAGTGATGCGAACATCCAGGTATTTTGTCTGCAGGCTTTGGGACATCTAAAAGAATAAATGGGAAAATAATCCAATGTTTTTGGGGGTGCGCCTAATGACGCACATAGGTAATCTTTTTTTTTCTTTTCCATTCTCTACTAGGATTTGATTTTTTTGATCATATTGGAAACAAGAAAATTGTTTATTATACAGGTATACAGAATCCACTATGTATGTACCTTCTTTACTCCCTCACACAGTTAAAAGATAATGAACAGAATTGGTAATTTAAAAAAAAATTCAAAATTAAATTGTACTTAGTTAAGGATGGCAACAATCTTCCCTAGAAATAAGTTTGTCTGGGAGGCTGTCATTTTAACAAAAAGTGACATTATTTTAAATTAATACCTAAAATTTGTATGCATTTGTATAATTTTCTTGTAAATAACAACGCAAAAGGCTGAGGCTGTTTAAATTAATGTATATATATTTTGATTCAAGGAGAGTAATCCAATGTTGACCAAATGTTGACTAATGTTGATTCTATTGTTGACGTGATTTTGCAGGGTATCGTAGTTTACAACATTAATTGGTGTACAGTTATCAAACATCCTGGGAAATTATTGGGGGGAAAAAAAATAATTTAAAAACTTTTGTCCACCTGTGATTAAAAACGTACTGCTAACTACCTGAAAGAACACTGCCCTCTAGTGCTCAGAGTGAAACATTTTAAATGAATGTACCCTCTTTTTCTTACAAATATTGGTTTCTATGTGTATTTCGTAATCCTAATGAATGACATGTAATTGTGTCATTCCACCAGGTTGGGACAAGCTTTGTGACATGGTGTCCTTGTTACATAGGTAAATGAACACTACACCAATCATTATCCTTAATATGAGTGCACATTCTCAGTTCTTCAAATTACAATGAAATCAATCTCTGTGCCTTGAATAGGAAGTTACAATAATGTTAATTAGGAGTCACAATAAATGATAATGAATGGTACATCTACCTTCATAACAAGAACACCTGTCACAAAGCTTGCCCCAACCTATTGGAATGACCCAACTGCATTTTTCCAATGTAGCAAATAAATGTTAGAATGGGAAGGTACAACACTGGTACTTGTACCGGGTTATCAAATAAACAAATTATCTTCTAAAAACTTACTTGGTGTAAAGTAGGCACACATATTAACCATCTTGATAAATGATTTTGTCTTAAATACTTTTATCTTTGAGAAACCATGAATTGTTATGTCTAATTTGCAACAAATTGCCGTCCAGCAACTTTTGTAAAACATGCGAAACATGTAACAGTTTTTATTGTTTTTGTCAAAAACGTGAGCACCTACTGTACAACGATACAACTTTAACAGGTTAATTAAATGATGTATTTCTTGAAAAACTAACGGGTTAAAATGAATGTAGATTACTAAATACCAATATTGTACCTTCTCTTAAAGTCTATGCACATAAATAATAGCTCTTGTCATGAAATAAGTCTCTGACAATGACACAGGGATGTGATTGGACTGTGAAAAAAAAAACTGAAAATGTAAATGATCCAGGAAGGGGAGTCCTAGCCTTGCGAGCGCGAAGCGCGAAGCCATTAACGGCGTTGGGTCCGGGGCCCGCTCAAGGGCCCCGGGAAAATTTTGAAATGTAGATGCTCTGTGGTGCAATCTCAGCCTTTCTGGGACATCTTTTGGGCAACAATATTTTTCCACTTTTGTTGTCTCTTCTTTAATTTTGGTTGTATTCTTTTTCAGTTCATCAGTATCACTATTGGTTTGTCACTCATTTTTAATATAAATACACTGGTATCACTAACATTGTAGAATTGTGAAGAAATAAACAAAAAATTGATTATTCCAATCAGTTGATATTCGTTTTGCTTAATCCGTTAATGAATGGAACGTACCAGCTTTAGTGGCACCAGACTTGATAAGTCTAGAGGTTTTGCTCATATTTTGTTCCCCCCCCCAAAAAAAAAATCAAGAATAATACACAAAGAAATCTTTTACCGCTTGCTGCATAGTTAATGGTGTCGTTGCAATAGTTGCAAAACACCTTGCCAGCGGTCGCTATTTTATTGAAACAATCATGTAGCTTATGCTGATGTCCATCAACAGTGACTATCTCTCGAAGCCATTCCCAGCGAAACTTATTCTTGATTCCATTATCAATCTCTCGTACTGACGTCTCCATGCAACAGGACCGCCTTATTAAGCGCCGGCCATGTTGGATACATAAAAATGTGTACGACGGCTGGTACCAAGAAGTGAGCTATTTTACAACGGTATTTTGCCTGCATTTTACTCTCTGTCGCAAGGCACCCGACTGTATTCTCAGCCCGCCTGGCGTCAATTAGGGTTCAAGGAAAGCATTCCAGGGTTTACTATACTATTGTGGACGGGGTTGCACACAGTGTGTGAATCACGAGTTCTGTCACAGGAACTAGACTTAAATATTTACAACCTCGGCCCCGAACTGTAGAATTCACACCACTTCAATCGGCCGGGGCCGAGCGAACCACATTATAATCAAGGCCACGCATAGTGTATTTCAGTTCGTGCGTGCGTCGTAAAATACATCAAAAGCAACGCAAGTAAGTACATTTCAGATGATTTCGGCAAACAGACATCGATATGAATATTTAATTAGCACATTCTACCCCCCTATTTTCTCAACGGATTCACACGATTCACGTTGGTGGACTTTTGAGGGGAAAAAAAACGGATTTCCGGAAAAAAACGGAGAAATCACATCCCTGATGACATAATACTGGAGAAACTGAAAAGGTAATTGGTTCACACACACACAATCACCTTTGTGAAAACATGCATATCGGTTTACGAGTAGCAGTTTGAATTCTGGTAACAATTTGTTTGAATGCTTTGTTCGAATTTGCCTTAATGTGACAAAATAGAAATCGTGACAAGTGATAAACTAAAGAAAATGCAGTTGATGAATGTGATTCCGAAAAATTCTTGTTAGAGTAGCCAACATGTTTTCATCATAGATGAAAAACCCTAAATTGTAATTTATTTATATCTATTGCTGATGAGGCCCAGACATTTGCCACGTCTTGCTTTATAAATACTGCCCTCTGCTGTCCTATGTTATATGGGTCATACATTGTAAGTGAATTTTCACAGCAAATTTGAGTTCTCATTGAGCTGAATCACTCGGTGAAAACATTGGTTATAAATGTCATTCATGTCAGTCAAAACATTGGTTACAAATGTTATATATATTATGTTACACTATATACATGTGTAGGACTGCGCACATACTCTATGGCAATCAATAAATATAAGTGGTAACTGACCTGCCAAGGTTTCAGTGCAATATGTGTGCCTATTGCTCTTGCCTCTGAGATAATTGAGAAAATTTGATTACAATTTCTCAAGCAAATGTCAACATAAATGGATCAGAGAGAGAACAAAAATGATTTTGCTGCGCAGGAAACTACTACACTTTCTCTCTCCAAAAATAGACACTTCATAATTCGGATGGTTGTACAAATTAGTCCTAGGCTATCATATTTACTCAGGTGATAGGGCTATCACCATTTAAAATGTGGCCAGTGTTTGCCTGCTTAAGGTATTGTACACCTTTGCTCATTCTCCATAAGTTCATTTCACAAATATATGCAATTATTGAAATATTTTTGAGATAAGTGGGAAATCTTATTTACAATTTCTAACACTGGCTGTTAGAGGGCAGTGTTGTTTCCCATAGCAGGCCATTCTGTCATGAATCTTTTATGAGATTTCAAAATTTTGAATAATTTCTCAGGATTTTTTTTATACTATCACCAACTTAAACTTAAAGGGAGGTTACACATTTAATAAACTGTTTTCTTTCTTTGAATCAAAATATGCATTTGTGTCTCGATACGTCAACTATTTAGTCGAGAAATTGTTTAAAGATGTACGCCCAGCCCATGTTTTATCGTTAATTTCCGATAATTTTTGTTTTCATTCAAATATTGACAATTTTCTTTTAGAAGGTACAAATTATACATTTATTTTGAAATGAGATATTTCCTATTTATAAAACAGTTGTGGAGGCTTGGTTTTTCAGTAAAAACTGCTGTTAAAAGAGCTAAAAACAATTTTTTAGCACCTCAGAGATAAATATTTCAAGAGATATTTGATGCCATCAGCAACTCTGTTTTATTTTAAAACTGTGATCATGCATTTATTTTGATATTAAATAAAGTTTAACTTTCCTTTAAAGATGTACAGTGTATCACATACATACATATGTACGTGTAGGTATTTTGTAGGAACATTGCTATCTTACTTAAAAGAACAATATCGTCATGATCAACAGGGCATGGAATCGGAGTGCTAGATTTAGAATAACTAGAAACAATACCCACATGATAAGGTCATATTATCATTGCTGTTGCATAAATGTAATTCTCAGTTTTCACTGTGTTCATCTTAAACTAGGACATCTATTCCATGCCCTGTTGAAAGTTTGCTCTGATCGTGACGATATTGTCCCTTTAACCCTAACTCCCTAGGCCCATTTGCTTACACATAACCTGAATCCTTCCTAACGCCCTAGGCCCATTTGCTTGCACATAACCTGAATCCTCCAAAATCCTTCAGTAGTAAAGCAAGCACATAACATGTACATGTATGCATAAATGTAATTCTCAGTTTTCACTGTGTTCATCTTAAACTAGGACATCTATTCCATGCCCTGTTGAAAGTTTGCTCTGATCGTGACGATATTGTCCCTTTAACCCTAACTCCCTAGGCCCATTTGCTTACACATAACCTGAATCCTTCCTAACGCCCTAGGCCCATTTGCTTGCACATAACCTGAATCCTCCAAAATCCTTCAGTAGTAAAGCAAGCACATAACATGTACATGTATGCACACATGTGTTTCTAATCTGTGACATGTACAAGGCCAGGGACCCTCCCTGCATGCATGGAGCAATAAACATTGTTCACTGACCCATGCACTGACCTTGCAATCACTACAACAAACATGGATGTACATGTACCTTGGAAAGGCAAGTATGCCTAATAACCTCAATCCTCCAAAATCCTTCACTTGAGCAAAGAGCATGTAGCATGTAACCTCAATCCTTCAAAATCCTTTACTTTGGCAAAGAGGATTTTGGAGGATTTGGGAAGGTTAGGGTTAAGGAAGGGATAACAATTACTTTAAAATAACACGCTTCTCAAAATAAAATTGTGCGAAACATGGTTATACAGTAAGTATGTACCAAATTGGTGGATCCTGTCATAAATTCATGTTGGACCTTTTTTACTGTTAAACCAAATTTATCATGCACACTATTTTAATTGTTCCAATGAAAATAAAACATACCGGAAATTGGCGGTTAAACGATACACCTTTAACATCAAGCCAGTTCCTAGATAATAATTTTATCATTCCTGTTTGGGTAACTACCAATGTTGTAAATTACCTTTAGGCTTGAGCAGCCAGGTTGGTGAAATAATAATCACATTTATGTGTGTCTCCAAGAGGCCATGAGAGAGAGGGAGACACAGAGATGGAAGGAGATGGTATGGATGCTCTTCAGTTCTTGACAGAGGCGATGTGATACTTTTTCTTACAGGGGATTTTTGAACAATAATAATGTCAACGACCTTGTGAAGAACACCTGTGTACAACATCTTTAAATGTGTGATGTCATGGCGCCGTATTTAGAAGCCCCGCCAGGGCGGAACCAATAGAAATCACATCTCTCCTTATGAATATGGTACAATGTAATTAGGTGAGTTCTCTACTGGAGTGCTGACTGAGTATCATTCCAAGGGAATACACTACATCATACTAATTAACAAAACTAGTCAACCAATGAATGGAAAATTATTTATAGCCATAAAGCCATAATTACCTCAGCCATAATGACAATACCCATGGGGCTCTGATTTCAGGTCTAATTCTCTATGTGTTTTTATATTAGTCACAAATCTAATCAAAGTCCACATATCTATTTCATGTCTCATTAACCCTAACTCCCTAGGGATTGTATTAAAACAATAAAAATCCTTCAAAATCCTCCAACTGGCTTTGTTGTCTAGGGAGTTAGGGTTAATATTGTAACTATGTGCAGATGTAACTACATAAAGTAGCTATGAAACCCAGAATATCAAAAAAGGTCCTGAAAATGTTACAAACACATGAATTACTAATCTGAAATTACATTCTTTTGCTGAAAACAAAAACAAAAGCTTAACAAAACTGCAAACAAACAAAGCAACTTTAGATCACATTCATGTAGGCCTACATGTAACACAGCACAAAGCCCAGCTCTGCAGAATGTAAACTACAAACCCATCAAGGCCAAGCAGAATAGAATAACACATTCACATAATAGAGCAAATATATGTACTGACAGTACCAAGTAGCTCAGCAGAACAGTATAAAACTGACTGGAATCCGAGTAAAATTGATAATGTATGCATACACACATGTAGTGGACTATACATATGTGTACATTGTATGTACATGTATTCATAAAGAGTATTACAAAGAAGAAAAACAAGCAATGCAGAGCAGAACAGAATAGAAACAGAGCAGAGAGCAGATACTGCACAGCAGTGCATTACAACATAATGTATGTTAGAAATGCACACATAAATACATGTAGCTAGGACAGCAGAGCAGAGCAGAGCAGAGCAGAGCAGAGCAGAGCAGAGCAGAGCAGAGCAGAGCTGCAGAGCATACCATATAGTAGCAAAAAATAGCAGTGCAGATTGGAGCAGATTGGAGCAGAGCAGGGCAACGCAGAGCAGAGCACAGCAGGGCAGCGCACAGCAGGGCAGCGCAGAGCAGAGCAGAGCCAACAATGAGCAACACCCAGCAAAAAAAACAAATAGTTATAAGATGTATATTGCCTGTATTTTACAGGTAATTTCCGGAAAACTTGTTTTCATTGGAGCATAAATAATTTCCTATTTAAACGGAAAACAAATACTTTGAAATGAGATATTTCACAAAAAAGCATTTGTTTTCCCTGCCTCCGATGAAAAAGAAAATACAATCTTTAAGAGCAGTCAATATCTATACAGCTGGATCAGAGCCAAAAAACATGAAAAAGAAACTTACCAGTACTTCAATGGTCTGTTAAGTCCAGTTAGCTATGAATCCAACACCTTTTCCTTGTGTCTCCACAAATTAATGACATACACCTTGGTACCCAGCAGTAGAAGTCCCAGTCAAAAGACTATCGTGGTAGATTAACACTGAATCCTTCACGCATTCACACCATACTCTTTAACACCATACAAATCCACAATAAGAATTCCAGGGACTGATGTATCGTGTACTGACATACGCCTACTTTTTTTTCTCCCAATATCAAACTCCACGACCGCAAAGTGCTCCTCTAAATATATGGGTCTCTTCTCATCGATGGTGGTCAACTTCATTCATATGTCACATACAAATGCAGTTCATGTTGTTAAAACCAATGATGTAGAAGTGCCGGCGTTCCTTCAAAGAGGCAGGAAATATTAATGAAGCTGGCGTGATAGACGGAACGCAGCTGAAGGCACACAGAGATGAATACAAGATCAGGGAATGAACAGCAATCTGGAATGGGCTCACTCACTCATAAACGCTTTTTTGCTGTAACAAGAGAGAGAAAGAGAAACACAAAATGATGTTCAGGGAGAGATAATGCAACAAAGTTACAACATTTAAGTTGTGATAAGGGTCCCTGAAAAAGCAGATACTTTTTTCCATTAAGAAGCCACTGTGTTCTCTCTGGTCCGTCTATACACACACACACACACACACACATGCAGAGAAAACCTGTGTGTGTGAAAGTGTGACTGTCGATCAGGACTAGCCACTCTGGTTGGCTAACAATCAATGCACACCGCCCAGCATACGCATGCAATCAGCACGTACTGAGGCTGCTCTTGTTAACAGAGTAAAAATCACTGACAATGTAATTCACACCAGTATATAGTGGGATGAGATTTTTGTTCTGCTACAAAGAGAGAGTCGTCACTGCTGGATCATACAAAACTGCATCACAGTGTTGTATACATGCTACTCATCAGTGTACTATTTTCACTCAGTAGTTTACACTTCTGTAAATTACGCTTGGTGAAACAGACAATACATTTCTATTAAAGCCCCTAGACACAACATAGATGAAATAAGCTGAAACTTTAAAATGTCGGTTTTTATCTTGATCATTATAAAGTATGGAAGTATTTACAGGCATTTTACCAAAGTGTATTCTGGTTTTAAAGAAGACATAAATCAATAATGGATGTATACCATACATAATAACAAATTTTTACAGTATTCCTACAGAGCAAGAGATGAGGGTCATATATATAGTTATTCTGATTGCATTGTAGGTTAATTCAGAGAGGCCTGTGGTTGATCACTGCTCAGTGTGTGTGTTGTGTCTTCCTGAGGACAGTGTGTGGCTCTATTACCATGGACCTAGGGTGGATTTCAAGTTGATATACATGTAGGAACAGGGCAGGAGGTGAGTATGGTCACTGAAGATCACTCAGTGTGGCATTATGTGCCAGTGGGCAACCTGATATCCAATGTATAGTTGTCCCTGCCCATACGGTGGGGGTGGGGGTGGGGGTGGGGGGGGGGGGGACGGGGGTTATATTAACTATGGTTTGACCTTTCAAAACCTTTCAAATCTGCTTACGGGCCAAAATGGCTATCAATTATTATGAACCCTTTAAAACCCTCCAGAATTTGTTGCTACTGAACAACCACACCTTTCAATACCCTTTGAAAGGTATTGAAACATTTCAACACCAGTTTGTTCAGAGAGTTGTTACACCTTTCGAAACCTTTCATAGGTCCCTTTTGTCAGACAGTTTTCTCACCTTTCAAAACCCTTCAGTACAGCAAACTTGAAAGGTTTTGAAAGGTCTGACAATTCTATGGCAAACTGCACTGTATATAGGAGGGTTAATGAACTTGATGTAGCATACATGTAGTGCTTTTTTTATTTTTTTATTTACTGTCAGTCACCCTAAACAAGGTCAATAGCCACTAGAGTGTAAGGGGTTACATATGCGATGTCATCTACCATTTAAGCAAGATTACAGATTTGTTGATGTTTTTTTTTAAACTTAAATAGATTGTGAGTTGGTGGAAAGCAATCGGCTGGAAGGGCATTCCATTGCTGTTCTAGGGAAGAAGCTATCCAAATGGAACTTACTCTTGATTTTCACAATTAGCTTATTGCTTGTAGGTGGTCAGTCATGTTTGTAAGACATGTGATTTGAAAGGGGGGGTTGAGAAATTCAAAGTATAGACCTGAGAAATCGGGGGGGGGGGGGGGACTACATACAAAGATGTACATGATTCCATGCAATTGATGTACCATGTTAATTTGACCAATCAGAACACAAATGTAATGTTGTAGGGTGCACTACAATGTGCATGTACATGCAGTTTGATACCGGTACATCTTAAGCACAATAACAGTTTTATAGCAACATATTTCTGTGTGTGTGTGTATATATATATATATATATATATATACAATGATATCTGAAAAACAAATCATGAATTCTGATTAGCAAATTACTGTATCTATTTCGTTTGGGTATTTAGATATGCCACACAAGCGAAATCATTCACTGAAGAGGGCTCAATCGCCAATCTGTACAATCGCTAATCAGGAAACTGCGTAATGAGAAAGCGTGCCGTGAATCACAGCTTCTGATGCACTGTATCATTAATGAGGGCAGACCCCTCTCGGTGTCATACAAATTACTGGTGCCAATATTATCTCTGTGCATGACAGTTGAAATCTTTTAATGATGTGTGTACCAGTCTAGTCATCTGTTGCCAAGCAACGGCTGGGTTGACTTTATTCAATGTTGTATTTATTGAGATGCCGCCTCGGGGGAAAGTATCAAATGCTTGATCTGTCAAACATAAAAAGTACAGTGGTCACACAATAACACCACCCTCAACAGTCATAACAAACAAGCCCTGTAGAACATGTGGATAAGTCAGATTTTAATCAAGGAAAGGCTGAGAAATTCACTTAGATGAGGGTTTGATTACAAAAAACAGCAGAAAATGCCTGATTAGGTCATGAAAAATAAACATTTTTACACAATTGGTATTCTTGAAACACATGAACTTACTTGGTGTAAAATTGATGATGGTATCACTGCATCCCTTGAAATATATACTACTCAAAACAATTTAGGGAACACCGGATTTTTAACATCAAATAGGTTTGAAATGTTCCATGAACCGGTATTTTCATTTGCAACCCCCCTCTCTCTTTCAGTAGTCATGACATGAAATGTGGAATCACTACATGCATCCTTTATCATCTGTTTCATTGTGCAGTTGTTTCTCATCAATTCTGTGAAACATTGTGTTTATCTGAAACAAATGATCTTGCTTTAACTGAGATTATTCCGGTGTTCCCTAAATTGTTTTGAGTAATATACATGTATGTGTATATCTGTCTGAGGTGCTATCATTGTACATATTGTATAACTAATCAAATTATTTTGCAAATGATTCGTTTTGTTTTTTTCATTCTGAGATGTAAATTCCATGTTGAAATGAATACGAAAAATTTGGAAGCATTTACATTATTTTGTTGGTAAATGACACAATGAAATAAGCTGCAATGTTCACAGGTTGTTAAATAGGTATCTGTTGAGTCTTATAAAGTATGGCTGCATTAAAACCTTAACCTTCCCAAATCCTCCAAAATCCTCTTTGCTAAAGTGAAGGATTTTGGAGGATTGAGGTTATTAGGCATACTTGCCTTTCCATGGTACATGTACATCCATGTTTGTTGTAGTGATTGCAAGGTCACTGCTTGGGTCAGTGGACACTGTTTATTGCTCCATGCATGCAGGGAGGATCCCTGGCCATGTACATGTATCACAGATTAGAAAACACATGTGTGCATACATGTACATGTTATGTGCTTGCTTTACTACTGAAGTATTTTGGAGGATTCAGGTTATGTGTAAGCAAATGGGCCTAGGGAGTTAGGGTTTTAACAGACATTTCACCAAAAGTGGTGTAAACTGGCTTTTAGTCAATCACAAAATAAATAAAAATCAAAACATATTGGGGACACAACTAAATCACATTATTTCCTTTCTGCTAAATCATTAATAAAGCATCCAGAAACTTTTGCAGAAATTCATTACAGAGAGACTGATGAAGTGTTCCATTGAACATACATACATTAAGCACGGTGCAAAACACACAGTTAAGTAACCGGGAGTAAAGTCACGTTCAAATTCGTACCGTAAAACATTGAAGGCAGACAAATTTCTTGAAACAAGGATGCGTGAAATCCACTATTAACTGCTTTCAGGAATGAGCAGCCCACATCACTTTGTACAGGATATCACTGTGAAAAAGGCAATTACTTTAAAAGACCCGAGCAAGGAGAAAAAAGGGGGACGAAAATAACCTTGGCATGCTGCCTGCTAAACAACAGGAAGTATTTACACGTTCTGGTTATTTGGTCGTATTGATCTACACAGCTGCGGGATAAATACCACCATGTCTGGGTCAGTGGCTACAGCAATGTGTAACGTGTGCAGAGAAGAGGCGCTACATGCGATGGAAATAGTTCCTCCTGTATTGATTTCAGGAGCTCTTGCCCCTTGGCGGGATGGGGGAGACCCCGGCTGGAACGTGCTGTTATGTTCGTTAGGTGGTGCTGAAACTGGCTGTGAATTGAACTGACCAACTGCGAGACTGATTCAAGATGTCTGCATTATAGCACTGTGTGCCCACCGGCTAGTGTTTGCCGTGTCGGAGTTGAAGGGGGGGGGGGTTGGAAACATACATCATAAGGCTAATTTTGGGGGGCTGACCATCTCTCAGACTAATTTCTCATTACAATACAGATGAGCAGTGCACCTGCTTCACCTCTGGGTAGGAGGATTGTTCTAAATAATGCTCCCAGGTAGTTAATTGGGGGAGGTTGATTGTCGCATCTGTCCAGAGGGCACTGGGGGGTATGAAAACACTAGGTGCGAAGATGTTTTGTTCAAACTAGGACGTAGTCACAAGGTAATCGATAACATCTAATGTTGTATATGCATGACCTCTACAGCTAAACATTCTGAACTTGTTCATTTTATACTAGATGGGAATGATAGCATGCTTGTTTTATGAGACAGTTGAGCTCTTCTCAGTTGAGCACGTTCAGCAATTGTACAAAATGATGTTTATTGGTCAAATGCGTGAGACTTTCTGCAAGTTTGGGAGCTCAATGCATTTGAGAATGATATTTGTGATTACACGTACATGGTGTAGGAAACTAAGTATGTTTCAAATGTGCTTGTCATTTTGGAATTGGAACCGCATAAAGAGAACCAAATCTGAGTAAAAGTTAATATTCTCTGACTGCCATTAAAAAAAAACTCAATTTGAAAGACACCGGACCATTTTGGACAAAGGAGCCTCATTATTATTTTCTTATCCTTCAAAGATGGCCACTCCCTGAAAAAGGGTGGCTTGACCACAGAAAACCTATACAACCTTTAGATTGTTTTGGGTAATCACTAATCACACATCTGGTCCTGGTCAAATTTCCCCAACCCTAGAGTGAACAATGGCATCTTAGTCTGGTCCATCACATCAAATACCACAAATGATTTAGTTACACGTATAATGAAATTGTACCTGCTTTTCATAATTAGGTTCTCTTCCCAACCCCACCTCCCAACCCCTCCAATACCTCATTCTCTCCATCTCTCTCCAAATTTACTCAGCCCTGTTATGACTGAGTCACTGTTTAGATTTCTTCAACCTGGGGAGTCCCATGAAAAAGACAGAAGGCAATAATAAACGATGTGCCAGTCCAACAACAAACAAGGGAACAAATCCACATGCTTTGTCTCAGCGTTGTATACGGCCCGCTCAATTTCTGGGCATCAGCCACGGTCAGCAGATCATATTCCTCCGACCTCCGAGGCCCAGTCAGATATTCCAATTATTCCCAAAGTCAAGCGAACCACCACCATGCGTGCTCAGTCTTCTCTTTCCCCCCTTTCTAGCTGTTTGCTGTGGAACCCAATCTTCCAGTGCAAGCCCAGCCTGGATTGACAATGTGCAGTATTACTGTTTGCTCACTTCCACATTGTTCAAACCGTAGCGACGCTCTTTTTGACGCTTCTTCTTCAGCAAATGCAACTCTACGAAGCGTGAAGTGTGGATAGGTAAAATCCATCACGTACTGTTTGGTAATTGTGTTTGACAAAACTATGACCTACATGTCTAATGTCCCACAAATTAAAAAGCAGAAACATGACAATACATATAGGCCTACATGAATGAGGACCGCTCAATATATATATCTATTATCTGATGACCCATTTGTCAAGCGTAATTGATATTGTCGGGAATAGTCCAACAGCACATTGTTCTGACAGACCATTTTTTGTCAGGCCATTACCCACTTGTCCCGATGACCCATTATTTTGACACTAAACATTTAAACTCTTACACAAAATCTACTGGGGTTTTAACATGTTGCACGCTTGTGAATGGTCTGCATTCTTATTGGTGCAGATGCAAATTTGTGCAAGGAATGTTTTGCAGCTGGTATCTTATGCACGCTATTAACCAATTTATTCCCCCCAAAAGAGAAATTAAGTACAGCATGGAACTACAGCTATCATCATTCCTTTGAATTGTTTGCGTAGCCGCTTTTATCAAGTGGAATGCCATGGCTGAGGATGTGTTCTGGTGACTGAGGCAAGGGTTCGAATCCTGGACAGGACGGACATGGCACCTAACATGTATTCACAAAAGCATTGACCCCAGATAATTAGTGCATGACTTTGCCTTACATCGAGACAGGCACCTTTAAAGAGAGTTTTATTTAAAGGCACCTGGCACTGGTATTTTGTCCAAATGTAGCTTTTGTGATAAATATATACATTTTTATGAGTGGAATGTGAATAAACAAGTAACTAAGGTTACAGAAATAGTGGTTTTATTGTATTTACGACTTTAGAATAGGCCCCCCCTTTACATTGACACATGGTGGCGCTGTTCGTGACGTCATTCGAGGCAGGGATATTTGAAGAGAAAATGTGTAGTCTGACACATTGGTCATTGCACTATAGTCTATACACAACTGTCAAGTCTGTCATGAACTGCCAGCACACATACTTACAAAATGTATGCCTAACCTGTAACCTAGTTTCAGATGAAACGACAACGTAAAACAAGGCCCAATGGGAAGCATGCAAGTTTTCACGATATAGGTGCAGCAATGCCGCTAGTGCTACGAAACGGTACCTACTGACTATAACGTTACATGTACATGTATAAAGAAAACACAACATGCACATGGATTTTTCACGTTTGGCAAATGCTCCTGTAGGTTTGTCACGTCTTTTGGGTTGCTTCTTAGATTTCCCACTAACTGGGAATATGGTTGGGATGGCGTCATGTTTCAGAATTACTTTTTGTCATGTCAAATGTGTGGTACATCCCGGATTCGAAACACGACGGCTCGAAGTGGTCACTGCATAGCGCTGAAAACGACTCGAACGGACCACTTTGCCCTCGTTATCCTGACTTTCGCTGCCCATAACCGCCTATATTTGGGATCAGCTGGAAACAGATGCAGGCTGACCCCATCTTTAGTTGTTTTGTTGCATCCAGCAGCAATACACCTGGTCGGCATTGCTGGGAAAATGCCGGAAAAATGCCCTTTTTTTTTATAACAAACCAAACCACACGTGTGTAAACACAGGCAATTCTCGAGGGCGTCGAGGGGGGTCGATGTTCCATCAGCGGCGAATCCTTCCTCGAATGACGTCACAAAAAGGGATGGGCGGAGTCACCCTCCAAACAACTTCATATTGTTTTTAAACATATAAATCCTGACAAATAATCACTCAAACAATTTGTTTATTGTTAATACACATATACTTTATTGTTTAAATCAATAAAAAACCTATTGCCAGGTGCCTTTAAGTATTTGATGAAGGCACTTTTAACTATTTATAAGTTGTTTCTCGCCCGGGATCAGACTGCTTGCCTTTACAATCTTAGTTTTGCAAATATCTACACTTACATGGTTTCCATAACATGTTTAAAACCCACTTTTTGCAGTGTACAAATTGAAGCTGAACCCTGACTGCAAACACAGTGACTAATCCGATGGTAAATCATGAAAATGTAAATTAAATGCCAGTATACACTCGAAATGTAACTATATGTTACAATAATCAAGAGATATGTATAAAAACCAACCTTTGACAGTTTCAGCTGTTCTCATCATCATAATAATAATAATAATATGTGGACTTATATAGCGCACGTACATGTATCCACCAACTGAGTGGTGCTCAAGGCGCATTATATTATTATCCCTGCTCATAAGGCTCATAAGGCTCATAAATCATTCCTGAAACCATCTCAGCTCCCTGGGGAGTATACAGCTCAATTGTTGCCATTACAGCGCATATAGGGCTAATCAACCAACTCTGCCCTCACAGGTACCCATTTAACCCCTGGGTGGAGAGAAGCAATTATGGTTAAGTGTCTTGCTCAAGGACACAAGTGTCACGGCCGGGATTCGAACCCACATTCTGCTGCTAACACCAGAACTCGAGTCCGGTAAGCTAGACCGCTCGGCCACGACACTCCTCATGCCGTCAATGAGAACATAGCGAAAATGCATTCAGATTGTTCTTATTCATTCCAAGACAGACAGACAGACAGACATTCAATTTGGAAATGATTTCAATAAGTTTACATTAAAGATAGCAAACCTGAGAAACAAATATTTCAAGGTTATGTGTGACACTATCATCAACTTTATACCAAGTAAGTCTCATGTAAAACTTTTATCAATTATGTTTTTCAATAATACCAAAAAGTGTATAGATGCTTTAATTTGCAAAAGAAATACAGATACTAAAAAACAAATCATACAGATATGAAGAAAGAAATATTCATTTAAATGTGGATTTGTTTTTCCTTCTTCTCATAAGTATTTCCACTCTACAAGCTTACTGGTTTATACAGGCAATGCTTCTGGATGCAATATTAAGCTCCATACATTTGTTTGTGTCTATGCCACGAATATAAAATGTTAACATTATTTTTCTTCAAATGATAGATAGCCATGCTCTGGTACTGTTGACATTTATTGCCTTCCGTAATTAATCAGTGCTAAATTTGATTCATTTTGGACGCATGGTCGCAGACAGAAGAGACATTTGTCAGAGCGGAGCTGTTATGATTTGATATTGGAGTATCCTCAGGTTTAGAGGGCACATTCAAAGGAGCCTAATTGAATGTTTTGAATACATCAAGTCCAGTTCCACACGGTTATTTCTCTGGCTTCACCCCAATTTAACATGTCTTCCCAACATCAGTCCTTTTATCCATTAACTTTACAGTCAGGAATGGGAAGAGTTGTTAAAGGCAAGGTACAACATTGTTTATTACCTCATTATTAAATTAACAAATAATTGTTTAAAAACTTGGTGTACAGTTGGTACACATATCAATGATAAATTATATTTGTCTGAAGAGCTTTCATAATAGAGAAAACAGGACGAATGTCCAATTTTTGAAAAAAATGTGTTTTTTTTAATGAATAAATGTAACAGTTTTTTTGTTGTATTAAAGGGACAGTATCGTCACGATCAGAGCAGACTTTCAACAGGGCATGGAATCGGTGTCCTACTTGTAGATGAACACAGTGACTGAAAATTACTGGCTCATTTGTGCAGCAGCAACGGTAATATGACCTTATCATGTTGTGCATTATTTTCAGTCAGAGTTAATCTAAAACTAGTACTCCGATTCCATGCCCTGTTCATCATGACGATATTGTCCCTTTAATTACGTGATCATATAATTTGATGAAACTTTCACTGGTTCGGTTTTCTGGTCATGTCTTGAAAACTAGAGGGTTGACTTGAGGCATGTATGATGTTGTACCTTCCCTTTCAGACCAATCAGGGCACATTATGTAATAATAATAATAATAATAATAATAATGCAGGCACTTTTTAAAGCGCTCTTACACGAGGTATCACAGCGCTGTACATTATTACCCCTGCTCATCAGGCGCATAAATCATTCCTGAAACCATCTCAGCTCCCTGGGGAGTATACAGCTCAATTGCTGCCATTTCGGCGCATATGGGCTCGTCAAACACAACAACCAACTCTGCCCTCACAGGTACCTATTTACCCCTGGGTGGAGAGAAGCAATTATGGTAAAGTGTCTTGCTCAAGGACACAAGCACCATGGTCGAGGTTGGGATTCGAACCCACATTCTGACGACTCAGCCATCAGAACACAAATCCGATGTACTAAACCGCTCGACCATGTAAAAAGACTGATTTATAATAATGTATTTTTTTTTTTAATTTCAAAATGAGAATTTGTGACACTCTAGTGAGTGAGACGTGTCATCTTGGCTCAATTGTGACCAAGAAGCAAGATGAGGACAGCTATGATTACCCTCTTCACCCATCCCTTGATCTTAACTAAATCCAAATACTGTGCATCATACATGCACATGTGTCAATTAATCTATCACAAAATAACCTCAATTACGTGACCGTTTAACCATAGGACACCTTTGTGTGATGATAAGTAAACATCAGAGGTGCGACCTCTCGCCGTTCCCTCAACTTGAAAAAATATTGGGAAAGCCGCACCAGTAATAACACACGCTGGCTTGTATTACTGGTGATGTATGGATCTAAAGATGCCGTAGGTTATGGTACATTGTTATGAACCATATCCACCTAACAACCCGACGGTGGCTCAATGCAGCTGGGCAATAAATCAGATATGACACTTCGGTATCAGATTTTAAACAAACACGAGAGCTCCGTATTCAATAAATAAACGCCCGCATCGGGAGATTTATCACGGGAGGGGAGGGATCCTTTTTCAAGGATGATAAATATCAGGAGCAGGCAGTAGATGATGATGGTGTTACGTGGAATTTTGAGTTTGGGGAATGTAAAAAAAAAATTCCATGGAATGAGAATAATAAAAACATGGGTGATGAAAGAATGTAGAGCAATGACATCAATTTTTGTGATATGAGTGGAGAGTAGATAAGATAAAATTATGGCAAATTCGTTCTAACATATGGCCAGATAACTGTACCAATTCCTGTGTGAATAAAAGTATAATCTGCTTATAGGGATTGTAAACATTGGCAAATGTATCCACACTTAATATGAATGAGGGGATACGGTGTTTCAGCTTCTTTTGTTACAGCTAGTGTATATCAATGAGAAAGTAGTGAAAATGCATTCAGATGTGTTTCAAATTTGTAATTCATTTCATATTTTTTTCTAAATGTCAGCATGTCAGATGTAATAATTTCTCAGGGTGATCAGTACCATCACCAACTTCACATCAAGTAAATTTTGTACTAATGTACATAAAACTCCAAAATGTATGCATTTTTGAAAGGAGAATTCCAGCAAATGTAAATTACTGAATCAAATTCCGCATTAATTAATTAAAACCCTCCTACACATGGAGGCCACTACGATCAACAAAATTCTGCTCTTCAGCAACCTTCAGTACATACATGTACAAGCCTGCTGTCTTGCAAAATCAACTGTGTGCCACCCAAGGCCACTGTAAATGTTTGAACATATTAGTATGGCCTGCAATGTATCAATGGGAGACCACTTTACCCTGTAATCTCAGTGGTGTGACAGTGCACAGAAGGGTAACCATAGGAGGCCACTGGCAAAAGCTAATGGCTTGGAGTGGCCTGAATGGGTTGTTTCAAAAATTGCAGCGATTGTAGGAGGGTTAATTGTTATCCGATGCAACAACTGTACAATAAACCCAGGCCACAAAGGCAAAAAGGTAAGGTTAAGTATCAGAGTTACAACCTGACCATGGAATTTACAACACGCATGTATCATGTAAGTATTTGTGGCAATTAGGGCTGTGCCGGGTATCCGGATACCCGACCGAAACGGTCACTACCCGGTTCCATTTTTCAGTTCCAGTTACCCGTAAACGACTTCTTAAAATTTGGACTTAACTTTTTGTGACTCTTGAACAATGTAATGTTTACACTTTTACAGACAATTATCTTTAAATTCAAGAGATTGCACTCCAATAAAGAAAAGATCGATTGAAGTATGGTATCCTCTATTATTAAAGTCAATTTTGTTACCATTTGTACACCACCGGAGGCATGTTTTCAACAAAAATTAAAACGGGTATCCGGGTATCCGAAGTTTCCTGATTTCGGGTATCCGGTTCCAAAAATATCCAAAAACGCACAGCTCTAGTGGCAATTTTGTTCTTTTCAAGCAAAAAATACCCAAACCATAACGAGGCAGTGAGATGTGAAAACCCCACCAATAGACTACTTTGCAAATACATGCGTGCATTGCATCTAGGTCTAAATAGAGATCACAGTTCACATTTCCCTGCATGTACGTTACTGTGTAGTTAGGTGTTTGAACAATCTACGTACAAACGTACGTAGTTGCGTTATTAAACCGAACACATCAAATAGAAGAAAGGCATGATCAAATGTTGTTCAGTGTGGTTGTAACATTGATAGACAATCACCGGGGGAGGTAGGGTAAGTTTTGCAGTATTTTGGTCATGCATGTAATTACGCAAATCAACTTGGGCAGGCTGTGGTACTTGTACATGTATTTGCAAAGTCTATGTGGGAAGAGTCCATCACCCGTTTAAACCCCATGATGATGAATCTAGAGCTGAGACCTCTACATATACTACGGATGACACCACAATTTCATGTATTCCACGGACAATTACTCATGGTGACTGGTTGTCCAGTTCAAGTGCTTAAGCGAAGCAAGATCTAAGAATAATATTGGAATCTTGCAGGTGTGAGTGAAATTTATTCATTTATTTATAAATTTGTACATCTAGTGTGCATATAGTGCACAAGTTCATTGGAATAGACAAAATTATCCTACAAATGTTAGGCTGAGAAAGAAATTATACTACATGTATATGCAAACTTGCATTATGTTGTGTCTCACAGATAAAACAACTAAACTGTGGAAGTTAGCTCATTAGGCCGTGTCGTTAACGAGAAGAAAGTGAAAATGTTTTCAGGCTGGCAAACACGAACTTCATGTTCATTCAGCGTAGAATTTACCATTAGTCAAATTCTATTCTGCTGTGCCTCACTTAAATAGAAAGTAATTGTCGTTAACAAGGAAAAAAGTGAAAATGATTTCAGAAATTTCGATCAGCAAACACAAACGCTGTGAATTCAATGTGAAATTATGAGACAATTCGTTATCAGAATTCTGATGAAGACATATACATGTTCATAATTGGGAAATAAAATTTGACAAGACCTAAAACCTGATCACTTCAATCACACAGACATATTTGAAGAGAGTGTTCAATACTAACATCCACTTTACACCAAGTGAATGTTATGTAAAACTGTAGGGATAAACTGCCTTTATCCAGGGTAGCAAATAAAAAGCATTCTTACAGAATGTAAATTTTATACCAACAGCTGATGAAGCATGATGAAGCATGATGAAATTATGCAAGATTTGCAAGAAAACTTAATTTAATACTCATTTTGTTTAATACAATACAGTAAATATGGAAAATTTACAGTGTAATTGATTCCATTTATGAATTATCATTTTTGTGTGTTTGTTCCTCTGAGCCACATGTTTGCATTGACTATTTGATAATATCAGATATGCATAGACACGTGGAACCCAGGCATGTAGAGACACACTAAAATGCCAAAGGCAAATACAGTAGTGCTGACATGAACACAAAATGGATTTCCAGTGGTCTGGGATGGAATTTGCTCAAATGGAAAATGGACTTTTTTTCTGAAACAAGAAAAACATCTGCCTCAACAAAACAGCAAACACTAATCGTCTCAAACCCATTCCTGTTTGTTTGACTGGACTGTAATGGATGTGTTGCTGATTTCACTAGGATTAACCGTTAAGATTCCATTTCTGTATTCAGATTTGATTTCTGTTATTTGATTAGGTTTAAAGTCAAACTCCAGTAGTCTTTCAGGCCCAGACATTGTAAGTATATTACATAAAACTCAAGTCAGAAAATTAGATTATAGATGACTTACGCGTCGATCACACAATACAGACAGAGAAGAATAGTACTGACATTGGTTCGCACAGTAAACATCTCTCTTTTTCTTAAAAAAATAATTATATTTGAATGGAGAGAGTGGTGAAAATGCATTCATTTTAATGTGAATTCTTTTAACACAGAATTGTCATCTTATTAAAACCATTAAGTCTTACAAATTTTACTAAAAATGATAGCACCATTTGAATGAAGAGAGTGGTGAAAATGCATTCATATTAATGTGCATTCTTCTAACACAGAATTGTCATCTTATTAAAACCATTAAATCTTGCAAATTTTACTAAAATGTTAGCACCATTTGAATAGAGAGTGGTGAAAATGCATTCATATTAATTGTCATCTTATTAAAACCATTAAATCATTAAACCATTAAATCTTACAAATTTTACTAAAAATGATTGCAACTTTAAGCCAAGTAAATTTTTGTAAATGTAAAACTGTTATCATTAATTTATTCAGATACCCAACAGCATATATTGGCTTTAATAACTATTCCTTGTAATGCAAAATAAATGACTATGCCAATCCAACGATTTATAGCGCCCCCTAGAGACCCTAGACATTATTTTCTAATCAGTCCTGACATCTTTGACATTCAGCAACCGTAATTGTTTCCAAAAAAGACAGATGCCCTTTGCTACTTTGGTTTCCTTTCGCAATCAGCCTCAGCCATACGATAAAACGATGCACACACCGAGTCCAATTACACCCGGTGTCCGGCAGCAGATGGGAAAAAAGTTCTGAAAGAAATGACGATAACCTTACCATTGATGTGATCTATATGCTCGGCAGTCTATCAAGAAGCATGATGGGGAACCAACTAATGCATTCCTTTTTTCCACTTGACGGTACACTATGACAGACTATGAGCTTGTGGTGTTAAATCACTCTTTAACCATGCAATCAGAATTCACACTGCAAGTCCACAGAGAAGATATCCAGAAGATACACTTATCAGGCCAAAATAATTGAACTCTGAAGGTTATGGCAATGTACTTTCCTCTGAATTTAGAGGAAAAGCTAATCCCTTGGTCCAAAAACTCTTTGGAGAAGTCCGGAATTCCTGCTCTGCAGCGATTGCTTTATACACATTGTTGACAAGCCTCAAGCCATAACCATAGTGGACAAAGGCTGTACACTTTTTTTTTATTGACAACAGTTGAGCAGAATGAAAATGGGAAAAAAAAATCAATCTCCATCTCATAGGATTGTTCTTGAATATGAGACTTCAAGGTTATACACGCAAGGAAATACTGGCTAGTAAATTTTGCTCTCTCAGATGCCACCGGCAAAATCTGATTAAACTAAACCCACTTGGTAACCATTCCTCATTCAACATCCACCATTTTTTATATATTCTATACACAAAATATTATAATGGTGGAAAGGATATGATACAACAAATATTACAGACCTATACTTGAGATATTGTCCATTAGGACTAGCTCTTAAAAAGGGAAGGTACAACGTACATTGGTAATGTTGACAAAAATGTTTCTACAAGTAAGCTTACTTTTATCAAATCAAGATATACATTAGAGGAGCAGTATCGTCACAATCAGAGCAGACTTTAAACAGGGCATGGAATCAGAATCCCAGTGACTGAATATTACTGGCTTATTTATGCAGCAGCAACGATGATATTACCTTATTATGTGGAGCACTCTGATTCCATGCCCTGTTGATCATGATGATATTGTCCCTTTAACCCTCTCAGTACCGAATTGTTTTGACTTAAACAACCGCTGGTGACCGCATTGTTTGACCACTCAAGCGTGAAGCACACATTCTTACACAACAGAAAGCTTGTGTTCAAAGGCCAATTTTACAAACTCTATTATCACCTTGAAGATATCGTTTTACAGCAAAATAAATAATAAAAAATATCTTACTTATTGAATTCCCTTTCATAAAAATCAAAAAAACATTAAGATCGGTCAATAAATGTCCAAGTTCTCGGTCTTTGTTTCCTCAGTGTGATCTGTAAACTCAAACACTTTTTTGTACACAAACACATGGCGCTCCGTAGGTGTTTGGCATTTCGGATCTTTACACTGCAATTTGAAGGGATTGCATAATAGCAAGCTTATTTTATTTCACCATCAATGGAAAGATCCGATCTTGCTCTTTCCAACCATTGTAAGCTTGGGTATGGAGGGTGAAAATGGACAAAACTACAGCTTTATAACAAATGGCCTTTGTGCTCAGGCTTGAGTGCTTTTTTTGTGTGAAAGCTTGGTCGACTAAAGTCGCCTATGGTAAGGAAGAGGGGGTCTGAGTGCAGTCGACTAAAGTCACCTATGGTAAGGAAAGGGTTAAACAACCAGCCTGTGAGAGTATGAGCCTATAATGTTGTCAGTAGTGAGAACATTGTGAAAATGTATAAAGATTTTTTGTATTCATTCTAATGCGGAATTCAGAAAAAGAGACTCTTTCTTAAATTCAAACCGGAAGATATATTACTAGGGATGTTAGACCCAAAATTCAAATTCCTTGTTTCTCTACAAAACTCATATTGATTGAAAGGGCAAAACATATCAAACTTAATAAAAAAAATTATGAACTGGTTCAAAAGTTACAGATTTTTCAGTAATTAATATTCGGGGTCTTTCCTGAAAAAATGCAATGGAACTTTACTGTATAAGCGTGACACCGTGAATGAAAACGTCTAAACAGATTCTTGTGTACTTTGTGTCTATTTTAATGTGTTATCTCCAAATCCATTCATATTAATTAATACAACACTGAAATTTTAAAGGCTGAACATCTGTCACAGATGTGTTTGTGTTTTGTCCTGTAAGAGTATATAAAATATTGTTCTTCGGTGATATATATATATTCTTATTTCACAAGCCCGTCACAGTTGGAGTAAGTTCAATAGGCGGAACAGCCAAAAGGGCTGAGTGACCCTTCCAATCAATGAGTGCATTACGGATCATGTGATGCATTTCCTGCTATTCCGTGTTAAACTTACTCCCTGTACACAGTTTCTAAATCACAAAACATTCCTATTTAAACACGTTATTTAAGTAAATATTATTTATTTGAAACTTCAAACTCTGTCATAAGTTTCGAAATTTCGGGAGACCACATATCCGCTGTCAAATCCCCGGCTTAATATCGGCCACGCACAGGCAAAATCAAAACGGGGTCCCACAAAAATGCGTCAATCAACAGGGGATCCCGATTAATTATGGATCTTAAATTTGGTGAAAATGTACAAAATATATTTATAAGTATTTGTGTAGCACGATCAGTTCGAAAAATTGCGAAAACTTGAAATATTAGGTCTGGATATTGGGCATAATTTCAACCGATCTGTACACCCAAAAATGTGGCTTATTTTGGTAATCGTCGGAACTGTGTTCGGATGTATTTGGTATAAATGGGACTTCGAAAAATGAGCAATGTAGGAGTCCAGGATAACCTTTTGATTCATCCATCATTGCCCGAGCTTGCAGAACAGCCGATTCAGTTTGGTGCCGCGTGCACTTTCCTTCGATTTCACTGGCAAGAGCTGCGCGGCAAGTGTTAACAATTGAACCATTTCAAGCAGTACTAGTAGCACTTTCCCTAATAATAATAATAATAATAATAATGTGTGGACTTATATAGCGCACGTATCCACCAACTGAGTGGTGCTCAAGGCGCATTATATCATTACCCCTGCTCATAAGGCTCATAAGGCTCATAAGGCTCATAAATCATTCCTGAAACCATCTCAGCTCCCTGGGGAGTATACAGCTCAATTGCTGCCATTACAGCGCATATAGGGCTAATCAACCAACTCTGCCCTCACAGGTACCCATTTAACCCCTGGGTGGAGATAAGCAATTATGGTTAAGTGTCTTGCTCAAGGACACAAGTGTCACGGCCGGGATTCGAACCCACATTCTGCTGCTAACACCAGAACTTGAGTCCGGTAAGCTAGACCGCTTGGCCACGACACTCCCTGTTTTATTTTCATAAGGAAAGTAGGTTTATATTGAGAAGAAGTCATCCTCTCTTCAAATCTGGAATCATTATTGAAAACAAATGTATTCTTGTATTTAAAAAGCGATTTTGAAAAGGGCATGTTTTTGCACTCGTACTAGTTTTTTTGTGTGTGTGTACCTACCACTGTGGTATTTCAGGGTTTATTACTGGTTCCTGTGACATGCTTACTATTACTTTCTTAAAAAGTGACAGCATCTCATACACCTTTATTCTTTAATTTAACAGAAGATTGATACCACAATAAGCTTAACACCAAGTAAGTTGCACATTATGGTTTGACAAGTTCTTGAACTACCAATCTTATTACACCTTACATTGAACTGTAAATAAAAACAAAACAAGGCTGTATATTGCAACTATTCTATAATAACTATCAGCAACATCAATCATCAATAACCAGCAATGAAGGGCTGAGTACAATGAGAATTAAAGATATATCACTGTGTTTTTCCATTTCTCTGGCAATTTTGTTTTTAACCAGTTCGCACCAGGAATAAAAAAGTTTTTCTGAACCCCTGTGGCGGGTTTATTTTTACTGCACAAACACGAACAATGGTGCTCACCAGAGCGTGACCGGGGAGACTGCGTCTTCCACCGTATGCTTATGGCTCATTGCCACGTCGACCGGGAATCTATACAAATATTCCCGAGAATCCTGTGGCGTGTTTAGACGCTCTCCGATCCGCTGTCCAAAAAAAATTTGCATGTATACACGGCCTCCGACGTGAACTGGTTAAATCAGTATATTTCTACTTTCCTTGTCAAAGAGAAGGAAATCCATTTCAAGTGGTATTTTTCCACGAAATATTTTACCGAAGCATTGTTATATACTTCACGTGTGTCATTATTCGACCAGCTATAAATAAATGTATCCTACTATATCACAAATTCATTCATTCATTCTTTAGAGTTTGGTGTGATAAATCATTCGGTTTAACCAGGCAGCATTCGTGCAGAGATATCCCAAATTCGAAAGTTTGACCAGGAAAACGGCTGTACAGTTTCAGGAAAATACGGATTTACACGGGATATATGCATCTTTAAGAATGCAGACCAAAAACATAATACTTAAAATGTCACGATGACTTTATGAGAATCAAGAAGTAATATTTAAGTAATATGAGTTGACGTTTAAGTTTCAACTTCATGCATGCTCACGTTTCTATTAAGATATAAACTCGGATGCAAAGTGAATATAAACGGATCTAAGAAAAGAGCAAACCTTTTTTCCCCTTTTTTGGGGGGAGGGGGGGGGGGACACAACATTCACAAGAAAGCAAAGGTCATGCTTGATGAAGATTGAGTGATATAAAACCAACCCTGTGAAATTCTCGGCTCAATTGGTCCGCAAAATTTGAAGAAAAATTGAACTGGCAATACTCAAAGTTAACTGCACAATGTAATTTTATTTGAGGAACTTTGATCTGCTTTCTGATTTGAATTCAGTAAACAAATTAAAGTATTTTCATTCATTTTACTTAAATGATGGCACTTCAAATGGAAAGATTTCAAGGGAAGATACAAACAAAGTTTAACAGCAATTTACTTTTATACAAAACATGTACAAACAAAACTCACAAGGCCAACTGATAAGGTACATCAATTAACCTTTAAAGTGATTAAAAACGATTTACTTGAGAGGTATTAGAATTTTCGACCTCCATGTACAGTACCAGCACTCTACCAAATGAGCCAATTAGCTCTAGATGTTGGTGGACCATTATTTTGTCAATATCTTTGTTAAGGAGGGAGTCCAGGCATTTATTAAGTCATTGAGCATGCCATATAGCCAAGGATCAAGCCCCATGCTACAATGCAACCTTGGAAGTACATGGCAGTCAGGGGATCACAAGGCTTCATGTGAAACTGTATGAATTTATTTCTTGATGGCAACTTTGTGTCAAGTAAAACAAATAACATTTTTAAAATTTAAACAAACAAAAACAATTGATTTAATTTTTGCCCTATGCCGATGTGTGTATAACACTGCATACTCAGTGCTTTCCGAGTGTCTGTGAAAAAAACTTCACAGGCAACTCGGGCGGGATTCAAACACATGACCTCGTAAATACCATGCTGTACCTTTCCTCTTCCATCAAAGAATCCAAAAATATACGGGGCAATAACTTGCTGAATATAAATAAATAATTGAGATGCAAAACTTGAATGATGACAACCTTACTCGATAGTACGTGTGGACTCAATGCTATAATATTAATATTGTACACCTGAATATGTACACTGGTGTATAATGAGGCCGTATAAAAAATTTGTAGGGCAAGTCTCTCAACGCAGCGCTTTGGCGGTTCTCAAAACTGATCACGACAATATCAATTATTCATCTGTTATTCCATCAAACCCGCATGAATAAGGTCAATAAGGCATCTTGTGGGAGTTCATCCAATGGCTCTCTGGGTTAATGCCTCAATTAACAAGCACGTCCTGATCTTCTAAGACGACCCCCAAGAAAAAGGCCAGGCCTCTTGCACTTGGTCTACATTTCCGCGATCAATTAATAGCCAGCCATATTTCCTGAAAGCGGGGCTAATATGTTATCTTCTTCTACAGCCTATTGTAGGTTCAACTCTTCTCCCCACCCCCACAATGTTTTCGAGAGGTTTATATAACCAAGCTTGATTATGGACTGGCCATGTCAGATTACATGTATGCAGGAGACACAGGATGGGGATACACAAAAAAAAAACCACTGCATATCCAATTTAGTTCATGTTAGGTGGAGCGATGACGCAGAAGTGATCTACAGTTCAAAAGATGTTTGCACCGACCAGGTGAAATATCAATACACAGTCTGTAGCACTTTCTATAAATGTGCAAATATAATTGTTCAGTTCTCCATAAAATAGGACGTGCAGATGGAGAGAGAGGGGCAGACTAGTAAAAAAGCGAGATAGTCACAAATATTGTTACATTTTAAAGGTAAGGTACAACATAGACGGCCTTAACGCCATCGGCCTTAAACACGATCAGGCTGTTCGTGCTGCCCAGGTTCGGGCTGGATGGCAGAGACGAATTTCAAGCATTTGAAAAAAACCTTGGTCGCAACGTCTCAAGTCGCAGGAGAGTACGGCAATTACAAATGTACCTCATTAATTAACCCTCCTACTATTGCTGCACTTTAGTGGGAAGTTGCTATAGAGGTCAATACCAATCAACTGCCTATTTTGACCATTGACCTAAATGTGCACACAGGGGCATTTTTTGACTGGTTCTTACTGTCATTTTGACCACCCTGAACAATACCAGACAATCCGTTTAACATGTCAAAAACGGTCGACTCATTTTGACCTGTAAATGTACTTTACAAGTAAAGTTTGACAGTGTTTACTTTTAACCTCGACAAGTATCAACAGGGTTAAAACATCAAGTTACATGTAACTTGATGTGAATTGGTGAAGGTACCAATCACCCTAAACAATTATTCTGTCTCAAGTTTTAGAGAAAACACAAAATATGCACATTTACAACAAATTGCCAATGGCAACTTGTAGCTCTATATATATTTGTTTTGTAAAACTTGCGGATGCTTTTTCACACTTTTTTTTATGACTCAAGACTCCACATTGAGCTGAACGTTACACAGGTTGCTACTTCATTCAATACTGCCTCTACAAAAAAATTCTACACAAGTTTCTGAGAAAAGTGTAAAAGTTTATAATTTGTGCTGAATTGTTCACATGTTGGTTTTGTACGTAGGTTGTATAGGTTGGTTTTTACATATTGGTTTTCTTTATCCTCATAAAGTATAAATGAACAAGCACTTAATATTTCATTGCATCCCATTTTATAAGCCAGATAAAATGAACTCCAAAATCCTTTTATGACATCTGAATCAATGCCCTAAACTTAAAAGTTGCACTAAAAGCTGATTATAACTATAGGTCTGTGCCTAAAGAGAATATAAATTAACCCACTTTGTACAACAGGACCTGAAATTCTAAACCTGCTTATTATCCTTTACACTATATAAGTACAGCTTTCTTGTTCGTCCTTGCATCAGGTGAGTTGCTATCCCTTAAACTCCCATGACTCATTTTATTTTAAAGTAACTTCTTTGACCTTGCATGCTTTTCTGTTTCTTTATGAGGATATGCTCACAGTAATCAATATTTTTATTTTTCACAGCCAAACAGTGAGCCAATTGATAGACCAGGACAGGGGCCAGGATCCCCAGAACAAAAAAACAATCAGGCTATTTCATAATCGAGAATCGCACCAGGTGTCATGTGACAACAAAACAAATTGTTCAGCAGTTTTGAAATACACTGGAAAACGATGAGGCTGTTTGAAACCGTACCCCGTTTTTTTTACAGGCGCACAATGGGATGCTTTGAAAGGACACAAGCAAGAGGAGAATGGGGTAACATCATAGCTATTCAGTGGGTAATGGGTGAATTCATTCTTCGTCTGTACGTTGCTCTTTGGAAACGCATCTCGGCTATTGTTTGTGAGGAAGCAAGTGGCTGTCATCCGATCCGAGCAGGGAAGGCTGCCCAAGAAAAAGGCAAGGAGCCTTATTGATGATTATCTGGTCCAAGTGATGTTTTCAAGAGGACCATTGCTTCAAGGATGGTCATTATACATTGATGTATTCAGTAAGTGACTCTCTATTTCTCGCCTTGGAGCTTTTAAAGTGTAAAAATGCTTTGGTTTTTGTTTCATAGTGGCTTTAGGCCACAAACAAATAAGTCTCTAGTTTTCTGGTTGGGGCTCAGTTTCAAAAGTGCTACTTCAAAATATTTTCGTTTTTGATAACTATTTTTGTATTATTTTTGAACCCATGTTACTGTATATAATTCTTGTTTCACAAATACTCACAGAAACATACACAATTAATAATATGACTGTAGCACATTATGTAACAGTGGATTTAAAGGGGCAGTACAACAAATCATTATTTCAATCAATCATCCAGACTAAATATTTCTTCAGAAATCTTAAAGAATAAAAAAAAATGGCTATGTTTACCGAATTAGTCTATTGGTAATTTTAAGGATACATGTACATGTACTGTACTTCTTTAAAACTAGAGTAAATGATTGTATGTTAGCAAATGCCAATGTTGTACCTTCCCTTTAAAACAATGCCAAGAAATTACTTCATTCTTATCTAATTAACTAAATACAAACAAAAGAAAAATGATAGTTATTGGCCTTACGTCATAAACCTCGCAGGTTCTTTCTCAAAGGCAAAATGGACGACATACATACATACAAACATGCACGCACACATACATAAACACAAGAGTAGCCACTCTAGGTTCGACACGTACGGCCAATAACTACTATTTTGCATACTACGGGTCCTTTATGTTGGCAAGCAGTTTACAACAGCTAATTCTCTATTTATTAAATATAAACAAAGGAAACTTAATGTTAGCACTTCATGTGTCCCCCCCCCCCCAGAAAAAGCATTGATGCAGGGCATAGACAGGGGCAGACACAGGGTTGGCTGAGGAGTAGGGGGAACATGGCAAAAAACCATACACTGAATGGTACAAATCTACAATGCATAGCTATAAAAAACAAAGAGGGTAAAACCCTCTGTTAACCCCCACTCCCATCTGTCACTTTTAGAATAAACTCAAAAATCTCACTGAACTAGCAATCAGTTTGATTGATGACCTACATGTAAACTGTTTCTGGGTGAAGAATGATTGTTTCGATTATAGTTGATAAAACCGCTCATATTAAACTGTCCTAAGGCCCATCGTCCTTTGTGAACAGAGCATTCAACAGTCTCAGACAGAATGATTTTCTAATCGAACAAAACTTGACACTGTTAGTTTAAGTTATGTGTATTACCAAGTACATGTATACACTTGGCATAAAGGCAGCTATGCATCACAATATCCATGACAATTTATAGTTATTTATATGTCTGAGGTGCTTTCTATTTGAGGAAATGGGTACCAGTGAGGGGGTGAGGGGGTGAGGGGGTGAGGGGGTGAGGGGGTGAGGGGGTGAGGGGGCGAGGGGGCGAGGGGGTGAGGGGGTGAGGGGGTGAGGGGGTGAGGGGGTCCTTGTGCGATGCATATGCCTGAACACAGCAGACAGTGGCATTCAGTTTCCATTTGTTCATTACCATTACGTTCATAGAAAAATAATAACACAAAAAAGTGATATTTTATTATCGTTATGAATTTTATGAAATAAAACAAAGTACCTGAAACCTTATTATAAACACGGAAGATTTTATAAAGTGGGTTTCGGGTACCCGAACTGGGAATCGGGTAGAAATCATCAGTCAGGTACCCGCGAACCCGGGTACTCGGCACAGACCTTATTGATGAGTGATGCTGGATTCCACAATACATTTGACCATCAATAAACCCATTCAGTTAAATGACTATAAGTCCATGCTAATCCTGAGCAACGCAAGCCAAGCTTGTGCCCATCATTGTAAGAATTGTCATGGGAAGGCTTAACCCTAGTGGTTAATCTGTACTATTCTGATTGACAAGCTGGATTGGTCTATTAATCTAGCAGGTTGAATAGAATTACATATACACCAATCCCTGACAACTTTCACTTTCTGCTATCAATTATAATGGAGTGCCATAGCCGAGCATTTCAGTGCATTAGATTTGTGTTAAGGTTGCTGAATCATCAGAATGATCAGAGCATACTGATCGAAACGTCGAGTTGTAACCCTCCAGTTTCTTTTCAGAACTAATTACCACTCAATAGAGAATTTCACATGGTGTCACCGCAATTAGTCCTACTCATCAGAATGTGGGTTGAAATCCTGACTGCGACCATGGTGCTTGTGTCCGTGAGCAAGACATTTTACCATGATTGCTTCTCTCCACCCAGGAGTATTTTATGAGTTGGTTGTTGTGTTTGATTTGCTCTGTGCACCAAAAATTACAGCAATTGCGCTATATACTCCCCAGGGAGCCGAGATCATTTCAGGAATGATTTATGAGGCTAATGATAAGCACCAAGTTAGTGGATATGTGAGCATATGTGAGCAAGTTAATATTATCATTAACATTTTCATGGGTCAAGTACCTTTTTGTATCCTCTTTTCAAGTGAACAAAATTCAGATTTGCCCATTTTTGGGGAAACCCTTTCTTCATGGTAAAATGATGCAGATTCAGTGCTCATTTGTCAGACATAATGTATCCATATCCAGTGATTGGAGATGCCATTTCCCCTGGCAACAACCGTGGGCCTTGGCATAATTGAGTGGGTGGGGTGCTTAAGGGCAAATGAAAAATGGTGCGTTAAAAGATTTGGCTGAAGCAAACTGGTGACTGGCATCTGGGCTCATAGGATCAAGACAAAGTAAATTCATAAACAGAAGGGGACAAGTTTCGGTTGACTGGTAACATATGGGTAGATTATAAGGGGTGAAGGACGGATGCTGGGTGATTTTGTAGGTGTACAGGGAGACATAAATGACAAAATGTGGACTCAACAGCAAGGGAAGTGTATCAACGTAACAATTACAAACTATTTCATTTGAGTATGATTACAATAATTAATTGAGTAAAATTCATACATCACATTTAATATACAAATTGTTGTGTACAGTATTTAAAATTCACTGGTTGCTGGAAAAAATATGACCGAAAAAAATGTTCATAAATGGCCCCTGGGCTCAATTAAGACTTTCCGATTGGTTGAGAACTTACCGTGGGTATGTTTAAACCGGTTTGAAATGGTATTTTTTTTTAAAGATCAATTGATGTTGTTAAAGGTTGATACCAGATGTTTTACGCATGTGATCATGCTGCTCTGTCTATCTGAACGAGCAATTTGAGCCAATCAGAGTGTAGTGCTCAGTGGTTACCCATAATACATACATGTGCATACATGTCCTATGTGCTTCATTTCCTGAAGCAGGTGAACGCTCTTGTATCCCCAAATGCATGGCTGCAACCATACTTTCCCCCAACAATATTTACTACTTAATTTTGATTTTGACTGCAAACCAGGAGGGCATTTATGCATGGGAATAAATGGTCGTGGTCATGTACAATAAAGTTGCCCTTGACTATCTGTATTTAAAACCACTATATTGGTTACACTGTATCTCAAAACACAAAAATGATCAGTTTTATATAAAAACCACTATACATGTACACTCTTGGTTACACTGTATACGTGTAAGGACACAATACTGACTAACTTTCATGGTGCACAAAATGATCTTGATTTTCTTAAATAATTTGACTATTTTGAACTGTTTTTTATTTTAGATAATATTTGTATATATGTTTAAGAGACAAATAAAGATAAAATAAAGTGTGAATACGTGTTGTGTCACTTTTAATTCACGTTTACAAACCGATTTTATTGCCAAAATGGCATCTAAAAATGGGACATTAATTGAACCAAAGTTCATCAAATCAAACACTTTACGTATCCCTTACTTATTTTCCTCACGATGTGCATATAACTTGAGTAACTTAATGAAGAAATAAACTGGCTCCTAAAATAAAATAAAAAAGATTTCACGAACCTCAAAAATGATCGCTAAATCTGTGTTCACGTTAGTTACACATCGTGTCCACCAAGTCATACGATGTTAAAACGGCCAGATATGTTTTTTTACAAAACTCATCCTTACCAAACTAAGCCATTTTTTATTGGGAATAAGCTACATAATCATGGTGTAAACATTTTTTTGCTTTGACTTTTATTGTTGGGTACTAGACTGAAAAGTGGACACCATGTAACTTACGTTAACTTTCACACGCCAATCGAGAAAATACAACAGGGAGGAAAATCTACTTGGCACATTATCTCTCCAATGCTATTTTCAAGTACAAGGGTGTCCATTCTCATGACTTCCAAGTAAATTACAACTTTCCACCAATATTTTTGTTCACCCCCGTGTCCCATTTTTGTCAGCCAGTATTGTGTCCTTACACATACATCTCAAAACACAAAAATGATCACAGATTTATATAAAACTTAATTGGTGTACAGTTGACAATAGTATCGAACATCCCTTGAAATATATCTGCATTGGGTGCTATATCGTTTTAGCAGGGGTCAAAATGAATGTTAGTCTGCTAGCCTGAGGCTAGTGGTTTTAGCAGCGGGACCAGCTGCTGCTACATGTAGCTGCTTTTAGCAGCTGGGCTTTAAGCAGTCCGACGGGCGAGTGGAAAAAAAATGAAATTAAAAGATACATTGCAAAAAACGTTCCACTTTGAGGTTCATATTTCTATAAGGAAAATTGTGGATAAATGAGTAGTTTCTAAATAATGACTTTATAACACTGGGCTCAGTCTCCTAATGTCATCTAAAACTAGGTCACCGATTCCATGCCCTATCAAAAGTCTGCTCTGATCGAGACAATATTGTCCCTCAAACTCATTTCACCAATAATCACACTGGTTCATGATTATTGATGTCCTGTGTACATGTAGACATTATTGCATATAATGATATACCTATACATAATAAACCTTGTTAATTAATTAATTAATTAATTAAAGATGTATTGCTTGTGTTTTACCGGCAATTTCCATAAACTTTTGTTTTCATTGGAATATTGATAAACCCCTTTTAGAAATTTGATTATAAGAAGTGACCTCATGCTGTGTTGGCAGACCGCGCGAGATTCAAACAAAATCCACTTACCTTATGGCCCAACCAACCGTGGCATGCAAATTTAATCAATTGAATACAGTCTGCCATTTTAACTTTTACCCCTGTTGACAACACAATGAAATAACATAAAAACTTTCATAGGTTGGTAAAGTACATGTATGGATGCATTTATTTTCAGACATTTTACCAACAGTCTTACTGGCTTTAAAGACCACAAATTTCACTTTTTTATTTATTAATTTTATTCAAGTTGAATTTTACAAAATTCAAACTAACATGTTCAAAAGTATTTTGACTTACTCATAAGTCCACTTTTCCTAATTTTTTATGAAATAAATTTTGGTAAATAAAGTTGAATTTACAAAAATGTCATAAAATAAAATAATAAAATAATAAAATAATTTTGTTTCATTAAAATGAAAATTTATTTCATAAAAATCAGGAAAAGTGGACTTATGATTAAGTCAAAATACTTTTGAACATGTTCTTAAGTTTATGTCAATTAGATACATGTGCATCTTGTAGCGGACTGTACCGCACGGCGGCACACTTTGTGGCCTACGTGACTTTCGGCATCACGCAATCGGCAAGGTCACAACCCCCCCAGCTTAGGCCACTCACATTTAATTGTGAGTTTCCTGTTTAAGGTTTTAAAAAATGGACGAGGTCACTTTTAATTATTAATTATTAATTATTTTCAGGCGGTTAACTTTTTGTGGCGGCTGCCATTTATATCGCGATACTTTGGGGTTTTGACTGGCACAAGCAGGTTACTATTGCATTTTAACACCATACTGTAGTGTTCTCTTACATGGTACAGGCTTCATACTTAATAAAGGACTAGTAATTTTGTAATCATAATTTTTATGTGTGAAATAAATATTTCTTAGTACATGTATTTGTATGTTTTTCATGTGTGACTTACCCGTATTAACACAATTTGCTCCTTTACATTTACAATAATTATGCAGCAGCAGCAGGGGTAGCGCGAACTTGCACCTAGGAGTTAATATACGTTTTTGATCACTACAATTTAAATTTAGGCTTGTTGAAGGATCAAATGAACCCATTGCTTCTATTGTTTTGAAATTCACATTTGCGAAATTTGATGTTTTTGACCCTTTAAAAAAAAAACTATCACTACCACTGCGCATCAGAGCATGTGAATATAAAGTGTTTTTTATACCCAGTAAACCTGTTTAAAAACCGCTGAAGGGTGATGCAAAATGTTCAATGCGACGTGGACACAACTGTACTAGCCGCGCGCCCGTACATACACTAGATCCCAGAATGTCCGGCCATGTGCGCCGCCCGCCCGCCCGCATGCATGGCACGACTGCGTCCAGATTTTGAGATTTTGCGTGCATAGTCTCTGCTCAAGACGGCATCACACTCGGAGCGTGCGTTGTAGATTGATGATGTACATGTACATGTACATGTATGCTGCTACACGACATACGCTTTCATTCAATTATACGAGCGCTTTTTATTCAACTGCGACAGTTGTGGTATGTAAAAGAGACTACATTTTCAAGCAGATCTAACTTGGAAAACACGGACCGTGAATATCAGGTATAAATATCGCAACATTTTGTGATGAAAGTCAGTTTTCAAAGGCGAAATTGTAGAATAATTAAATCAAATTAAATAATTAAATATTTGACGCGGTGCCAATTTCGGACGCGCGCGGCAACAGGAAACTCACAATCAATTGTGAAAGGCCTTATGCGCGCCAAAAAAGTATCGTAGTTTGTTAGTTTTCTGGTTTGTTTTATAAGAGAGTACAGGTCCCAGCAGATAGAACAGATCGTTTCCCTGTCACCATTAAACCTTTGTGTTGGAGTCCCTTAATTAAATTACTTGTTTGTGTGTCTTGTCTATAAAGTCATCCCCCCCCCCCCCATTTACTGGCCGCCTGTTGTTATAGGTCTGATAGACGGCCCTGTTTAGACAGAGACCCGCAACGACATGTTACAATATTGTAGTACACAGTATCCAATAGATACAATTTGTAAATTAATGATGTAAAGTAATAAAGTATGCAATATTGAATAATAACAGTGCCTTGAAAAATCATCCATGACTGTGGAGGGGGGGGGGGGGAAGGAGGAATATTATAAAATTTCACAAAGCCTTGCAACATGAGTCTCCAGATCTCCACGGCACGTCAGGTGGGATTTGAACCCGCTACCTCCAGCAAATTTATGAATTGGATTTCTTTGCCCATACATACTCTCAGAGAAATGTAATTTGCCAACCATATGCAATAGATCTAGACACACAAGAACCTCTGGTATTCCTACAGAATGTTACATTTGCCTCTTCAGTGACCCTCATCCACTGTACAACATTAACAGGTTTGAAGAAGTATGTAGGATGATTAAAGCGAAAGCAGGCGTTCTCAAAACTTACTCTGAAACACGATCGTGAAACCTCTCCACCAGTGAAGTGATGTCATTGCACCATATACACAATCTCATACTAAATGATTTGTGTAGTACCGCCTGCACATTTTTATGTTCTATGATGAATGGGCTTTTAATTCCTTTCCAAAAGGTTTTCTTAGGCATAGATGAACCCTTTATCTGTGACTCCAGTTGTGCTCCTAGATGCCTACGACAGCGGCAGAGTGGCCGTGCACTCTTTTTTCTCTTTCCTCAACCCCAAGAATCTTGTGGAAACTTTTGCCAGATGGCCCACAGAAATTGCTGCCAAGGACTAAATTAATAACTGCATATGTAATTGAACATACCCGGGGGAACATGAAAAAACAGATGTTGTGTTTGGTGATACTCTTCTTCATCAGTCAGCATGTAGCGACCGTCCCCACCAGACCAGACCAACCACAGCAAATGGTAGAATAGTTGAACTAACTGTGCCCTCTCCACCAATATATTTAGCTTTGAGAAATTTGAAGGATGCACGTAATAAGCGATTGTACTCTATGCACCAGTAACTCCTTCAAGGACAGACTGAATGTGTATCCCATCCTCTGTTAATGCAGCATTTAATATACGTATTAATATAGTATATGAAATGGATTCGATGGTGCAATGAACCAATCAAATTCAACGTTAAGTATGTACAATAACCCATTGAACCAATCAGATATAATGTTACATACAAACACATGCAGGTGGCTATGGCATACACGTAGGCTTACAAGCTTCCATAATTTTGTGGAGCAATAAATGCTGCTTTTAATCAAAGCACCAGAGTTTGATTGGCAATGATTATTAAACCTTTCATGATTCCCATTGAAGATTTGTGTCGCCAGAGAACTTAAATATAATAATAATAATAATAATAATAATAATGTGTGGACTTATATAGCGCATATATCCACCAACTAAGTGGTGCTCAAGGCGCATTATATTATTACCCCTGCTCATAAGGCTCATAAATCATTCCTGAAACCATCTCAGCTCCCTAGGGAGTATACAGCTCAATTGCTGCCATTACAGCGCATATAGGGCTAATCAACCAACTCTGCCCTCACAGGTACCCATTTAACCCCTGGGTGGAGAGAAGCAATTATGGTTAAGTGTCTTGCTCAAGGACACAAGTGTCACGGCCGGGATTCGAACCCACATTCTGCTGCTAACACCAGAACTTGAGTCCGGTAAGCTAGACCGCTCGGCCACGACACTCCATGGGAAGATACAATAGAATTACCTGATTACGAAATTACCAAGTTATTATCTGAAGGCCAACATGATATGAAGTTGGTAAAGGTACCAATCCTGAAAAATGATTTCGTCTATTTAGTGCTCACATTTCAGAGAAAACACCCCAACAGATAAGCACATCTTCAAGTGTTTTCAAGTGTTTTCCGTCAACATTGTGAATGCTTTTTGACACATTTCTCATGATTTAGACTCCACCTTTCACAAGTTTGTTGTTTAATGAGTATAATAATTTGTGACCCGCTCTGTGAAACTGAGTCACAAATCGCAAATTTGAAAAATTGAGATTTCTATGTGGCTGGAAATAGTACATATGTAAATCATCAGCTTTTATTTGGTATATTATAAGTTAGAGGTGTGTGACGTATTGCATTATGGAGATATGCCAGTTTCAAAAATCAATAATTTGTATAATTAACACAATTTAATTCTTAGGGAAAACAAGCATTCGAAAGGAAAAGAAATGACAGAAATGAAACAACCTACTCACAAAAAATCATTGATTTTAATATTCTATTGATTGAAATTGACGTCAATTTCAATCAATAAAATATTAAAGCCACATAGAAATCTCAATTTTTTCAAATTTGCGACATGTGAATCATTTTCACAGAGCAGGTCACATTTAAAAGAAAGTAAGCATACATGTACTCAGAAAAGCATTGATACATAACATATGTTGTACATGTGTATTACCCTTTATAAAGTATAACATCTTGGAAATTAATTGTTTTCAAATTAAATTTCAAAATGATCAATTTTTTTTAGTAAGGGGGCAGCACATCCTCCTGAAGTTCTTGAATTTTTCAAAATGTAGGCCTAGTAGAACTTTTGAAACATGAGGAATTTACAAACAAATTATGCATAAACCAACTTGAAGCCCGTGTTTTATGTTATTTTCATTGGCGGATCCGTGGGGGGGCGCTAAGGGGGCTGTAGCCCCCCCCACCCCTAAAATCGTTTAAAAAAAATAAAAATAAAAAATTTAAACAAATTTAAAAAAATTTAAAAAAAAAATTAAAAAATTAAAAAAATGAGAGAGAGAGAGAGAGAGGGGGGGAGGGGAGAACAGAACGCACTCCCATTCCCACAGTGTGCAGGATAAACATAAGGAGGTGACCTACTTAGTACTGTACTGAAAAAAAAAATTGTTTTTGATTCTCAGCCCCCCCTAAAAAATGTTCTGGATCCGCCCATGATTTTATCAGCAAATTTCAGCAATATTTACAAAGGAAAACAATTACAATGACACATTTCACAAAAATAATTGTGTGTAGCATGCAAGCCTTACAATAACTATCCCAAAGTGATTTAATGCTGGGTCCAGCCATTACTTCATCTAGGCATTATATTAGGCCTACTGTGAAACAAATCTTTTTTTGGTGAAATATCTCAAGCAAAGTATATGTTTTCCTTTGTAATTAATTTGTTTGTTACAGAATTACAGAAATTACTGGTAAAAATAACATAAATGCAGGCCATACATTGTTGAGCACTCAAAGTTAGCTATGTTTTAATTATGCAGACCTGTGACAATGGAATGTGCCTACAATGCCTCCAAAATGATTATTTTTTGGTTATTTCTTGATTTAATTTTTTCGTTTATTTATTATTATTATTTAAAAATAGGAGGAAACATCCTACTGCAAAGGCTTACATTCTTCTGCAATTGTATGTTTACAATCTGGGCACATTACTAATTTATGAATGGAAAAAGTTGGGGCCCACCACACATGTACATAGATCTGCTATGTGGAGTGTCGTGGCCGAGCGGTCTGGCTTATCGGACTCAAGTTCTGATGTTAGCAGAAGAATGTGGGTTCAAGTCCCGGCCGTGACACTTGTGTCCTTGAGCAAGACACTTAACCATAATTGCTTCTCTCCACCCAGGGGTTAAATGGGTACCTGTGAGGGCAGAGTTGGTTGATTAGCGCTATATGCGCTGTAATGGCAGCAATTGAGCTGTATACTTCCCAGGGAGCTGAGATGGTTTCAGGAATGATTTATGAGCCTTATGAGCAGGGGTAATAATATAATGCGCCTTGAGCACCACTCAGTTGGTGGATACGTGCGCTATATAAGTCCACACATTATTATTATTATTATTATTACATGTACATGTAAAGAAATGTTTAAAAGTAACAAAAAAAGTAAATGCACGATTACCAAGTGACTGCATTAATCTTAAAGAAGTAAAATATTTCAGTTACAAAGTCCTGTGAGTCAAGGAGGGAGGGGTTGTCTGAAGATCGTTAAGAATTGTGTCTCTAATCTCCTCTCACCCATATAATCTGCTTTGTTAATGTTCTCTTTCTCTGCAACCAGCCGCCTTCATGCCACCACCAATAACTGCGAGCCGACCAAAAAAAAACTGGGGTTATATATGTACGATAATGGGGCCACAGTAAACTGAGCAAAGATCATCAATCATGCTTACCTATGGCAAGATGACTAGCTTGCCGCTATGCACGATGCAGGTTGAAGTACCTTCCAACTGTCGCTATCTTCATTCTCTCTCTCTTATGTCCACTCTAACCTACAAACAAATGAGACAAGTACGGTGGATTTATCATCAGCTGAAAATGTAGGGGGGGGGGGGGTTAGAGGTAAACTTGAGGATGTGGGTTTCAAAAGTGGTATTTTTTTTCTTTCTTCTTTACCTTCGAGGAGGGATGACTCATTTATGTAATATATCGTTGTGAGGGTTGTCAGGAATTATACATGAAGGCCACAGAACAAATTTAACTTGGCTTCATGGTGCTTTTCTTGTCGTCCGTGCTGTGCATCTGAGACAGGAGGGAAGAGAGAGGTAGGGAAGGGAGAGGGAGTGAGCGCACTACCCAGTAATTTAGTCAAGTTAAACACCAGTATAATGTCAACACGTTTGCCCATTCAATGGGGGGGGGGGGGATTGGAAGATGGGGCTTTTAACCTAGACTAGTAATTTCTACACAAATACACTCACAGGTAACAAAACACTGTGTTTCTGGTAGCAATCCACTTTGGAGGGAGTGAGATACAATTAGAGTGCAGCTCTTTATTTCCCGCCTCTCTCATTTGGGCTTCACAGAGAAAGACATGTTATTTTTCATCATTCTTATTAATTGTATGAATTCCTGCTACTCCAGATAGTGCACCTGACTGGAAGCATATAGCTGAAGCACTAAGGGGGGTGAGGTACTAGCCGTTTATTACATTAATGGGCTGGTCTAAAATTTCACATTCGATAAATAAATCAAATATTTTGTTTTGTAAAAGGATGAAAATTGATGACACAGGCGTGCCACGGTTCCATATACTAATTGGTCTAGAGCAATGATGCTGTCTTGTCCTATTTAGTTAAGACTGGCAGAGTCACCTGTCACTCAGTGATGTGTACCATGCCTTCACTGAATGTGTGCAGCTAGGCAGCATGCCCGTAATCAGACCTGATCCAGACTAAATTTAGTCCAGCCCGCGGGGGGCTGGTCGCGTCAAGTTAAAATTCCCTTGCGTTAAATGCTCAATCGCCCGAGGCTCATTTCATTCCGTGCGAAACCTAATGGCATTGCCGATATCTACAACGGGGATTACGTACGTGTCTATGGGGAATTGCCGAAAGCATCCTGCCCATTGGTCTATCAGCAGGGATGAATTTGGTTCAGCTTTGACTGAGATTAATCCGTTGGATCTATCCATAGGAAATACCGTTTTCAGGTTGTACGGCCAGCCACACATTTTATGTCCTAGTTATGGAATTTAAAGTTACTTGACAGCAACATGATAAAATTTCAAGACAGCTGACAACTTGACATTGGTTTATATAAACCTCTGTGGAGGCAAATGTGTAAGTCTTCATTGTATGTAGGATTGGTCAAACATCTGTCTGCGGCACTGCATGCGTTCAACCCTTTTCAGATTTTGAAAACATTGCATTCGTACCTCGAGTGGTTAACAGTGGGTGTAATTAACCAAAAGGAAATTATGCAAAATTGTATTTAAAAGCTTCAGACTATCAGATGCTTTAAGAAGATAATCTTTCTGACAATCTTTTCGGGAAAAATGTAGACAAATGGAATATTACCTGATGGAACATTAGCTGATGATTATTTCCAATTACAATTAAAATCAACAATCTGAATACATTTTCACTATTTTCTCGTCAATGACACAATGATATAAGCTGAAACTCACAGGTTGGTTTCTATAACTTGATTCAGACATTTTTCCAAAATGTCTTTAAAGACAATTTCTCCTACTGGTAAAAAATTGGGATCATAATACCCACCAGGAGTTTACATACCCACATTACAAAAATCCTGTCCATCCAAAACTGCAAACCAAAAATTGTGTCTTAATCAGTATGCAAAAAATAAAAATAAATAATGGTTTTTGAATTGTTTGCATACACAGTACTCGGCAGAAAAAACAAACAAGTAAATAGCTGACCAAAGAGACTGAGGGTTCAATGAACGTAAAATAACCAAGCCTTGGGGGATATTTTATAGACCACTTTCATTGTGCCCAAGTATATTTAGCCATTCAACCTTGTGCCCTTACATCTTATAAGCCATCGATTTTGAGTAGGGTGTGAAAGGGTTCATAATGCCTAATGGAAAATTCAATACGGTTTAACATCGGTGTATTTGCACAAGAATCCACAACTAATTACACGCTGGCTAATTGCGGAACGGCATTCAATAAATCAAGACACATGCTAACAGGTCGAGTACAAAATATCCAATAGATTGCCTCATTTACATGGCCTGATCTCCCCAGTTGACTCATCAGCACTCCGACAGGTGAGGTCTTTCTTATGAAGTGACAGCTCTTGTAATGAGTTTGGGCCATTAATTTTCTCTTGAGGTGAATTTGTATTAATGTCCACCCATTGATTGTCATTGATAGTGTTAGTGCAATGGAGATAACTAGACAAGGGGAAGCTATACGTGTAAGAAAATCAATGGGGGTATATTAATTAGTAAGGTCCACTCAACAGTGACTCTTTGTCTTGTCAAAGCGAGGATCTATGGTCATACAAATGTCACTCAAGCTTGCTACATGTACACTGTAATTACATGTACGTATCAGCATAGCATTCATTCTAATTAATTAGACCTATCCTACTGAAAATAGTAACTTTTGGTCATAAATCGTACAGGAATGTTTGCAATTTTCAGACTCAGAAATTTGAGCATTCACTTAAGAACTTTATATACACTATTTCTTGATTCTTGCAGGGTAACATGGGGGAACAGAATGGTGTAGCAGTACTTTCAGGTATCTGTAGCAGTTCAATCCCTACCTTATTACATGGGTTTTCCCCAACAATATTTGTTTCAAGTTTACCCCCACATCTAAAACTGAATATTTTCTTCATAGTCTTCTCACAGATTTCTTAGGAGCTACAGTGCTTTAAGGCGATTTTGAGGAATCTTGGGTTCACTCCCAGAAAGGGGTCATTGTCACGTAGGGTACTCCTCAATGGGACCCAGGCAATCTCAATCCCATGCAATTTTGTGTACTTCTATGATTGCCTGGGTACCATTGGGGAGTATACATGTACCATGGGTGACAACAACCCCTTCAGTGAAAGTTATACATGCATGATAGCTACACTTAAAGGGAAAGTATCGTCACAATACAGAATTTCAACAGGGCATGGAATCGGTGTTCTGGTTTAAGATGAACACTGTGACTGAAAATTACTGGCTAATTTATGCAGCAACAACGGTAATATGACCTTATCATGTGGGGTATTATTTTCAGTCAGTGAGTTAATCTAAAACTAGCACTCCGATTCCATGCCCTGTTGATCGTGACGATATTGACCCTAATGCGAGACTTTTGAGATGCAATAGCTGTATTGTTCTTGATTTCGTGCATATGCTCGGAATTACATGAACAGTGGAAATGGACCATTAAGTCTGCTGCCACCACCTCCATGGCTGAATAAACCTTAAAAAGGAATCTAGCTGCTTCCCACACCTGCTCCCTGAAATTCCAGACTCTAAATTGTGGCTTTTGGGCAAATGGCATGTCATTCAAGCTTTATAGTAGGAATAATATAAGCCATGCTTAAAATGCGCTTTACACATACATGTATGTACAGTTCCAATGCGCTTTTCAGATTTATTATTACCCCTGGTCATGGGCCTATGTTGATTATTCCTGAAAAACATCTCAGCTCCCCGGGGAGTGAACAGTCCATAAGAAGCCATTTTGTGCTATAAAGGACTTATCAAACATTGTGAACTATCACTGCTCTTTCAGGTACCCACCTTAAAGCCACTCTGTAATTTCAAAATTATCTGAACACAGTTTTCCATAAAACTCACTTGATGTAAAGTTGATGATGGTATAAAGGGGCGAGGGAAGGGGCGAGGGAAGGGGCGAGGGAAGGGGTGAGGGAAGGGGCGAGGGGAGGGGCGAGGGGCGGGGCGAGGGGAGGGGCAATGGGAGGGGCAAGGGGAGGGGCAAGGGGATACAGCTTTTTTTGGTTGTGCCCCCCCCTTTTATCCAACATGGAAATCTCCCGTTTCAGGATTAGCTTTCTAATTGCAGCTACTTCAGAAACTGGATTCAAAGCAAAAAATGTTCCCGGCACTCGAGCAAGATCTATTAAACGGCACATTATTGAGATACAAAACAAGAGCCCTTAATTCAACTGACAAAGCAACTGGCCAATCAGCAGTTGCATATCAAAATCCCTTATTGACCAATTAGATTCATTGCACGACCGCATGCTCGCTGAGCGTAAAAATACACGCATAATGCCATCCGCCAAGTTGTCTTGTGTGCACATACCTTCAATATTTTTTTTAAAATACTTACACTGGCTTTGTCAAGAGTTTTTTTTTTTCTAGTGGGCTTGGCGTGGAAAGGTCAATTGGGCTATTCAATGGAAAGTGGATATTTGTGTTCAGTATAATATTTGAGGACAATCATAAATATATCTAGGTGTTTATTCAGAAATGTTGTCAACTGAGTCATGTTGGCATTTGCTTGACCTTTAATAATGGAATCGGCCAATGAATAAGTTAGTTATTTGGTACTGTACACAAGTAATCTATGTCATGAAGATGGCAAATTGATATAAATCTTTTTGTTTAATTGTCTGAAACTCAATTTAATCAATCAAATATGGCTTTTGGAGAGCTATCATGGCAAGCAGTGATGACAAATATCCACCTACCCCTTTCAAAAAAACAATTGTGAATGAAAAAAAAAATTAATGAACCCGTCAGGCTCTGAGAGAAAATCCAGCACTTCTTCGCTAATATTTAGAACTCTTCTAGTATTAAAAACATTCATGCCCATCCACTCCATGACTCCGCACAGCCAGTGTGTGGCTTGAGTGAGTAATTTACCGTGCTGCACATTCAAAGTGTACAAACTGCACTTAGAAGTGCTCAGGTTTGACAAGATCCGCACTGACCCATCTCTGTGTACTGTTCTAGAATCTTAACTAATTTCAGAGCCGCCATGCTGTCGCTCGTTAAGTGATCACCGAGATCTTTGGTTGTTTCCATTTTGTTTTTCAATAACTCCCTCCCCCCATTCTTTGTTGGCACATGACAATTTGATCAAACAGTAACTGGCTCCCAGCTTTTCACCATAAAAATGCACAGACACACTACCGGTTGGAGAATCAATCACAATTGCCGAGCCCAGACGCAGGGCACAAGAGCTTGGAGTATTTACTCAGTTGGTGAAGGGGGGACTCGGCACTCACAAAGGGAAGCGGATCGGGTTGCACAACCTCGGTGAAACCCTATGCTTACGCTGCTGCTGCTCCTACCACAGGGGGCCAGACCCGACGACACCTGGGAGGTGAAGATGGTGAAGATGAGAAATATTGACCAACAACTCTTGCCCTTTATCGTCACACCTGCCCACAAGTGTTATGAAGAACTTACAGAGACGAGACGACATTAGACGGCGTGAAGTGGGAAGAAACAATGCACAGGCTTTTCCCCCACACAATCAATAGTAAAAATTAGACAATTGGACGCCCCCCATGGGGTTGCAAAGGGAAGGCACTATGGTTCTGTGAGGAGTTGAACACAAAATAACCTCAATCATGTGGCATGCTCTTACCACAATCATTTCCCCCCTCTGATTTTCCTGTCATCATTAACATTATTGACAACCCTCTTGGGTATAAATGTCAAGAATGATAAGATATTTTACACTGGACTGAAATTGAGTCAAATTGATTTTGCTGCAGTTGGAAATTGGCAATGACTTTCTCCTGTAGTGTGGCCCCAAAACCGGCTGTCCTTGTTCTTTTTACTAACAAATGTGAAAATTGGAAAATTACAAGGATGTCACAGGAACTTTGATGTATGTAAGTGTTCAATAGTTCAGCACAGAATGATTTCAAGGGCTGTAGAACATTTGTGAAAATTTGAAGGGAAAAAATCTGTTTTATGTGTATCATCTATTCGTTCAACCAATTTTTATTATCCAATATGTTAAACTCACATAAAATGATAACCTTGATAAAGAAATTATTGAGAGATAAAGGCACTGACATGACTGATTCCAGAAAATATTCATACAATGACACTTTAATTTATACCCCGACAACTCTATTTTTCTGGAAGCATGTGCGAACCTCTCCATTTGCACTCTTTCACTCACAACCACAGGAAAATGTCCCCCGCAAAAACTACTTTTGATGTATGAGAAAAATTAGTGACAGTCTGTATTTTCAAAAGCCACTATTTCCTTCTGGACAATGCCATTTCCTGTGTCCTATGTTTAGCTCACAATTATTACAATGTCAACCCGTCCCGGGAGAAGCCAGGCAGAAAAAGCTGTCCCCTTCCCTCCCTGAAATGCTCCGAGTTATAACTTCATAACTATGCAAGAGACAGTGAGACAGAGATAGAGAGAGAAAGGGAAAAAAATGATAGAGGAGAGAAATTGAAGGAGAAGAGGAGCAAGAAATTAACTGTGAAAAATCATGGCCTTAGGATGGGACATGGACAAGATGCTCGATTGCTGAAGTGACAGCTGATGCAATATTAAGATGCTACCCCCTATAGCCCCTGTAAATGATTACCCCAAGAGGAAATAATAAGATGGCCTCGCACCATGAAGATGCTTGCTTCCCTTTCCAATGTGACCCCTCATTTTCAGGCAGGTATGAGGTCACATCGGATCAAACCTTATTCACCCCCCTCCTTTTTCCCGCCGCAGGCCACGTATTTCCATGGAAATTTAGAAGGGCTCCGAGTCAAAAATGGAAAACTCAGTGGGTGGGAAACAAGACTGTGTTTAGCCGACGGGTGGCGTGGGGATGCAGTATCATCTATCACAACCGCAGCGTTTTGCAGGGTCAACGTGAGAAGATTGTGCTTTCTGAGGCCTTTTTTTTTTATATCAGGGATGGATTTGCGGTGATTCTGGAGGATGAGACAGGATCATAATACTGGAGGGATAGAAATTTACACACACACACACAAAAAGAGTGGGGAAAATAATTTGTAAGAAGTGAGAGTGCAGTGTTGGGTTGCTTGTGTGAGTCATAGGAGAAGCACTACTGGTAAATCCTGCGCTATAAAAATTACGCGTCCTCACTACGTGCCACCTTTTACCACATAGCTGTTACTCCTGCACATGTACAGCTTGCAAAACACAAGCCATTGTCATGTCGACCTTGGAAACATTTCAGGAAAAATAAATGCCGATGAAAATTAATGAAAATACTGTTGTGAAGCAGACATTTCTATCCTGTTACAAATCATTAAAGAACCAACCTATAAGCCCCGCTGTCTGTTTGTCCAGAAGGTAGTTAGCCTACTACTAATTTATCATTACTCATAGGGCAACGGATGAAGCTATAATGGTCGTGGTGGTGGGGGGGGGGGGTGGGGGAAGCAAAATCTTGAAAGGGTGTTATGAAATTTCTGTGATTCAATAATAATAATAATAATAATAATAATAATAATAATAATAATAATAATAATATCTGCCGAGGTCAGAGGGAGGAAGAGGATTACTTAGTGTATCAGACAGCGTTAGCATCGAGAGAAGGAGCTTGCAGTGTCATGTACATGTAAGTAGTACTCGGGAAAAGTTGTTGAAGGTTGCACAGAAATACATGAAGGCAGACGAATTAGGTCCAAAGGAGTATAAGAATCAAAGAAGAGAAGAAAGAACACGAGATTGGCAGGAAAAACCACTTCACTGCCGATTCCTGAGATGTACAGAAGAAGTGGCAAGTAGCAAGACTTGGGAATGGTTGAGGAGAGGAGAACTAAAGAAAGAAACCGAGGGTCTGATTACTGCAGCGCAAGACCAGTCTCTGCCAACGAATGTGATGAAGGCAAGGATCTTGTATGTGCAGAATGTGCAATGTGGCAGAGGAGACTGTATTTCACATTGTCAGCGAATGCAGAGTGCATGCTCAGACCGAGTACAAAGGCAGACACGACAAGTTGGCCAAGGTGATTCATTGGGATTTGTGTAAGAAGTACGGTGTCAAGGTGCAATCGAAGTGGTACGACCATGTGCCGGAAAAGGTTGAAAAAACGGACCATGTCAAGATTCTCTGGGCCAGACAGATTATGTTCTAGAACATAGATGGCCGGATGTTGTTGTCTTGGATAAGCATGAACAGATGTGTCATCTTATCAATACAGCTGTGCGGGTGATAGTAGAGTAGCTTCGAAGGAGAAGGAGAAGGTACAGAAATATCAGGATTTAGCAAGAGAACTCCTCAAGCTGTGGCAAGTCAAGGTGAAAGTTATTCCCGTGGTAGTGGAGAAACATCTCAAGGAGATACATGTAGGAACATCTATTAGAGTAGAATTACTACAGAAGGCGGCACTCTTAGGGACAGCAAGGATTCTGCGAAAGACACTCGAGATCTAAGGCTATGGGACGTAGCTTGACTCGAGGTGTAACCGGCAGAAGAAGAAGAAGAAGAAGAAGAAGAAGAAGATTAAACAAATGTAAAAAAGACCCCAAAGTATTAGAACAAAAAAAGAAAGTAAAAGGCAAATTTTTGCTGTATGTAACAAGATTTGATGAGGGCACACAAAATAAATCCTACTGATCTGAGATTTGTTACTTTTTAGTATGTATAGAAGTTAATCAATTATTTGAAGCCCCAATAGACCATTGGTATTTGAACAAAAAATACACAAGTGATTAAAGGGGCAGTATCGTCACGATCAGAGCAGACTTTTGACAGGGCATGGAATCAGTGTCCTAGTTTACAATTAACACAGTGACTGAAAATTACTGTCTGACTTATGCAACAGCAACGGTTATATGACCTTATCATGTGGAGTATTATGGTAGTCACTGAGTTAATATAAAACGAACATTCCGATTCCATGCCCTGTTTATTGTGACGATACTGCCCCCTTTAAATATTTATATGAACTTATTTGGTATAAAGTTGACGATAGTATCAAACTGAGGTGCTTTCATTTTATTACAATTAATCAAATAAATTGTTGTCCTCCGGAGACGTTATTCATTAATTGGAATGAATACAATCAATCTAAATTTAATGTATTTTCGCTATTTTTTCATTAACCCTCCTAGTTCTGGTGCCTTTTTCAGACAATTTGATGCACCATTTGAAACCATTCGCTTTTGTGGTTTTGAATAGTGAAATAACTGTGTACTGTATTGATTTCCCCAAATGGTTTTTAATGGTAGATCAGCTAATACAAAACCTTGTTTGGATCTTTCCAAATGGTAGTACAGCTAATACAAAACCTTGTTTGGATACTTCTAAGTGGTGAATCAATGGACCCTCTATGCATTTGAATGGATTTGAATGGTAGTAAAGCTTGCTACCAACACTGTTCAAATGGTATCACCATGTATGTACAAAACCAATGGGCATTTTGGTAAGTGGAAATTTTGAATGGTTTCAAATGGTCAAACAGTAGGAGGGTTAAAGGGACAGTATCGTCACGATCAGAGCAGACTTTCAACAGGGCATAGAATCGGTGTCCTTGTTACGATAAACACAGTGACTGAAAATTACTGGCTCATTTATGCAGCAGCAACGGTTATATGACCTTATCATGTTGGGTATTATGGTAGTCACTGAGTTAATATAAAACGAACATTCCGATTCCATGCCCTGTTTATTGTGACGATACTGCCCCCTTTAAATATTTATATGAACTTGTTTGGTATAAAGTTGACGATAGTATCAAACTGAGGTGCTTTCATTTTATTACAATTAATCAAATAAATTGTTGTCCTCCGGAGACGTTATTCATTAATTGGAATGAATACAATCAATCTAAATTTAATGTATTTTCGCTATTTTTTCATTAACCCTCCTAGTTCTGGTGCCTTTTTCAGACAATTTGATGCACCATTTGAAACCATGGAGTGTCGTGGCCGAGCGGTCTAGCGCACCAAACTCAAGTTCTGGTGTTGCCAGCAGCAGGGTGTGGGTTCGAGCCCTGGTCGTGACACTTGTGTCCTTGAGCAAGGTACTTAACCATAATTGCTTCGTCCTTCGGATGGGACGTAAAGCCGTAGGTCCCGTGTGTTGTATAATGCACGTAAAGTGGATTGTCGTGGCCGAGCGGTCTAGCGCACCGAACTCAAGTTCTGGTGTTGCCAGCAGCAGAGTGTGGGTTCGAGCTCCGGCCGTGACACCTGTGTCCTTGAGCAAGACACTTAACCATAATTGCTTCTCTCCACCCAGGGGTTAAATGGGTACCTGTGAAGGCAGAATTGGTTTGCTCTATATGCGCTAGAAATGGCAGCAATTGAGCTGTATACTCCCCAGGGAGCTGAGATGGTTTCAGGAATGATTTATGAGCCTTATGAGCCTTATGAGCAGGGATAATAATATAATGCGCCTTGAGCGCCACTTAGTTGGTGGATACGTGCGCTATATAAATCTATACATTATTATTATTATTATTATTATTAAATTACTGGCTCATTTATGCAGCAGCAACGGTTATATGACCTTATCATGTGGGGTATTATTTTCAGTCACTGAGTTAGTCTAAAACTAGCACTCCGATTCCATGCCCTGTTGAAAGTGACAATATTGGACACAAGGAAATAAGCTGAAACTTTCACAGGTTGGTTTGTTTTAAATATCTCTTATAAAGTATGGATGCATTAACTGACTTTAATTATTGCATTTATATTCCTCCTTTCCATTTGTCTGTTAAGCCAATGACACACTCTCTGCTCACTGATAAATATTTAATAATAAGGCAAAGTACAATGAACCTGTTCAACTTCACTATTTATCACTGTTATAATGCATCTTCACCGTGGTAATTGTTCCGTGTCTTATCTCTTCAAAAGGCTGTGAACTGCATCAGTAAATGTCACTATATATGTGTACGTGCATGCATACCTAATAGGAGAATCAAGATTGGATAGGGTACATAGACCTTTAGCACGGTGCGGCCATTTTGGTTTTTTTTTCCATCTAATTAATTTGCATGACCAAACCGAGGCTGAAAGGGAAAATAGTCTGGTACCTTTCATATATGAGAATCAGCACTTATATCATGCTTGCATATACAGGGAATCTAACCAAAAAATTTTTAGGCACAGTCTTTATTGCAGGAAAAAGACCTCTGAATTCATGGGCACAAGCGATAAAGGACTGAGCAGTAAATCATTAGCTATTGATCCATTTCAAATTTGAATATTTTTTTTTTATAAATGACGTGTCAGACAGAACAGCTTCTTAGGATGTTACAGCACCATTACAATCTCAAAAACCAAGTACGCATTTCGATAATAAATTGGGTAATCACTAATTGTCTAATCAAAACTTTCAGTTGCTTAATAGGTTAACCGAGAGTCAGCACCTGCCATCCACACAAACTAGATATAGTCAGCAAATGAAACAATGTGTATACATTTTCAATCAAAACGCATCAAAACTTTCCGCAATGATTGTTTAATGCAGCAAAAAATAAAGTCTAGAAAAACAAAATGGACGGCAAATTCTTCAAAAATTCTGTTTTTGTTTTTTTTAATATTGGTTACGGTTAGCTGGTTAACTGTCCCGGCATTAGTAATCACCAATGGCGAACACCCCCCTTCCCCCGCCCATAAAGATTAGATGCTCAATGCCTAAAGGAATAACAAAGTAAAACACTTTCAAATATCATGAAGGAGTTACAAATGTAAGTGCTATCACACTTGATTATTATCAGTGCTTTATCAGACGTTTATTATTATTATTAAAGTTCTACGAGAAACAAAATCAAGTGCCTGTCAAAAAATTGTGTTTTTCTGGTCAGTCAATTAATGACACAGTTTCAGCCTAAGCATCTTACTGACTGATGGACCGCCACACACTTTGATAAGAAAAACATATGTACACAGACATTCCTCAATGGTAGCCCAAGTACAAGTATCTATTTCTGACTCCAAGGTCCTAACAAGGTTGTATGTCATGCAATAGTGTCGCATGCGCTACAGTGCATACATTTGCATAAATTAAGAAAGCTGAATGCAACAACATCAAATTTTCTTCCATAGGTTTTGTCCCCCCCCCCACCTCAAGAACATCTTTCCATCAGCAACCAACAGCACCTAATCCCATCAAAGGAAAAAAGTGTTGTACATTGAACTAATATAGGATTTAAGGCTTTGCATGGTGGGAAATGGTAATTAGGAAAGTTTTCGGAAGCACCATGTAACAAATCTCTAAAGTAGAGGTGTTGGCTCTGAGAGGAGCCGGTTTTGTTCTCAACGTTTCGGCAAGTATGCTCTGGCCGTCGTCATGGTGCTTCCGAAAAACTTTCCTAATTGAACTAATAATTTAAAAGAACAAACATCAGGGGTGCCCAAGGTAGAATTCATAATGTAAGCTGGTTACAGATTAAATCAAATCATGATGAACATTACATTTGAAGGACCGATTAGATGGAGCTGTCACCACAGAGGCAGACTGCAGAGAGTCTAGCAAAATATTTAGTTCCTCTGATGCTGTGAAGTCAAAGGGTTTCAAAAACACATTTAGATTGTTGGTATTCACTCCCCCATAGAATTTACATCTAGTGGAGAAAAATCCATTTGTGAAATGATTTGATTAAACTAGAATGATAGCACCTCGGGCAGATATATTTCAAGGGATGTTTGACAACATAACCAACTTTACACCAAGTAAGTTTTATGTAAAACTGTCATCATTTATGTTTAAAAAAAAAAAATTTTTTTTAAAGAATACCACTAGGGTCTTAAACCACTTTCTGTTGTTGCCTTGACCCTATCAGAAATATTAATCAGTTTAATAAGACATGATGTATTACAGGATTAGTAACATATAAGTTATTTGCAATAATCCTGTTATCAAATGAAACACGATCACGTAAGCGTGCATTTGCATCATTCATCATTTCCCTGACCGGCCCAATATCATTAATGAAGAGTCAAGACTGTATGATTATTACAGAAACACCTCAACTATTCAATTACTAATCCCTCCAAGATATGTTACCGCCCGCCAGACCACCAATGCATTAAATACATCCAACACTTTCCCTCAAAGTTTATATCAAAGATGATCTTGTTATGACGTGGGTTGGATTTCAAGCATCCAGCCTAAAGCGATGTAGCCCATAGGCTCATTGCATTATGTCTGAACCACTACCAATGCCATGGGCGTTAATCCCTGTGCGTGTGGGAATACCATATATCCTCCATGTTTTAGCCATGGGGTGGTGATGACCTATTTAAACCAATGCTTTTTCAGTTATACCTAAAAGCTGCATTTTTCAGCGCAGTTAAAAGCATGCTTTGAGTCAGTAAGAAGATCCTTTCAAGTTTGGCATTGTGACCTAATCTTTCAGAATGTGATGTCACCAAAGCTAGTTTTGTGTTAGACCCTTAAAATCAAACATGCAAAACGTAAATAACAGATGAAAATTCATATTTCAATGGGTTAACTAAAATCTGAACTTATTTTAGCACCCCATAGAAAACATTCATCCTTTATTCTCATGGTACTGCAACAGCAATTCTTTTAAAAAGAATTTGATATTTTTGAGATCTCAGTCAAAAACATTTACAAATGATGTTAGGTATTGTCACTTAGTGACTAACATACATGTACAGTGTACACCAAGTGAGTTTTAGATAATAGTTGGATCATTTTCTCTTCTTCTTCTTCTCGATGAGACTTATCGAACAAAAAAACATAGTTGCCAAGCTCAGAATGACTTCATATTTTGCAGTTACAATCCTTGGAATGCCTAGATTGCTTTAATGGCGATGACATAAGAATTTCATCACTGATTGATTTTATAATTAATTACTAGTAATTAATTAGATACATTCCGCCTTCAATGCCCCAGACTGAACGGACGTTATGCATGTATGCCACACGTTTATATGTACACGTGTAACTGTATGCAATCTAGATGTGAACACAAGCCTATATAGCTGTACACCACGGTTGTCGGCCACACGCTGTTGTCTTACGTAACACACTTAGCATACAATGATCGAGACTGTCGGGGTTGACTGTGGACATTGAATACCGCCCTCTCGTATCTTACGTCGCATATTCACCGCGCTGTTAGTTATGATAAATTTGGAAGAATATCCGTTTTTATGGCAGCGCAGTTTACAGCAGCTAGCTGTTTTCAAGCTTATAGATGAGTTTGGAAACGGGAATGAAATATCTATAGGCCTAACATTAATCTCAATGAAATTATGTAGCTTTCCGGTCGTATACCGGAAATTTAAATTGAACATTCTAATGCAAAACATTCTAATGCAAAATTGATGTGTCTTTTGAAGCAAAGCAGAAATTGATATGTTATAATACAAAATTTTGGATATTTTCAAAAAAATATGACTGTGACGTCATCAATGATAATTTGATTGAACTGGAAGTTCACGTGAACACCGTGTTTGTCCTAATAAAACACTACACAGTGTTTGTCCTCACAAACACTTGAGCTCTAGTTATATTTATTTTTCCTAATATCAATTGGGCCTTTTAACATTTGGATGTTTTTTTTATCTTCTTCAATGAATAACTATAATTGGAAACTCTAAATCCCAGATAATACGTAACCAATGGGGAAACAGTGGAGGTCATGTTATGTGTAGTGGTGCCACTTATTTAACCCTAACCACTCCAAATCCATCAAAATCCTCCAAGGGGCACTTTTTGGGAAAATTCAGCGCTGTTGGACACTGGTACTTTCACCTCTTCAAATGGGGCAAAATTACTACCTGGCAAGAAGTACGGGCCATACGTGCTGAATATGAAAGATCAGTGAAAATGCATTTTGAAGATAAGGGCATGTTTCCAAAAGTGCACTGATGGATTTTGAAGGATTCAGGAGGGTTCCTAGCCAGAATACCTAGAGGGTTAGGGTTTTAATAACCTAGACCACTGGGGGTCATGCCTATGTTCCCTCAGCCCTATGTTCCCTCAGCCCTATGTTCCCTCAATGCCTAACATTTTTTTAAATCCAAATTAGGCCCTATGTTCCCTCAACCCTATGTTCCCTCAACCCTATGTTCCTCATCCCAAAATAGACCCTATGGTCTATTTTGGGATCATAGGCTGGTATAAAAGGGTCTATTTTGGGATGAGGGAACATAGGGCTGAGGGAACATAGGGCTGAGGGAACATAAGGCTGAGGGAACTTGAGTACGGTCCCGACCACTGCATAGTACTCCAAGAGTAATGGATTTGGGCCATTCATTGTTTTCCAATGACTGAAGTGCAAGGTCGAAAAAGAAGAAGTGAATCCTGTGCGATATATGCCGGCATTTAATGTAGGGCGTTGCCGGGTATCTAGGTATCCGGATACCCGACCGAAACGGTCATTACCCGGTTCCAATTACCCGTAAACAACTTTTTAAAATTCAGACTTAACATTTGAGCGGTGCAAACAGAAATCTGTGACTCTTGAATAAAGTAATGTTTACACTGTTACAGACAATTATCTTTAAATTCAAGAGATTACACTCCAATAAAGAAAAGATCGATAGTATGGTACCCTCTGTATTATAAAAGTCAATTTGTTACCATTTACAGTACATGTATTTGTACACCACCGGAGGCATATTTTCAACAAAAACGAAAACGGGTATCCGGGTATCCGAAGTTTCCTGATTTTGGGTATCCAGTACCAAAAATATCCAAAAACGCACAGCCCTAATTTACATTGTAACCCTTAAACTCTCTGGGTCCATTTGCTTACACATAACCTGAATCCTCCAAAATCCTTCAGTACTAAAGCAAGCACATGACATGTATGCACACGTGTTTCTAATCTGTGATACATGTACATGGCCAGGGACAATCCCTGCATGCATGGAGCAATAAATAAACAGTGTCCACTGACCCAAGCACTGACCTTGCAATCATTACAACAAACCTGGATGTACATGTACAATAGAAAGGCAAGTATGCCTAATAACGTGAATCCTCCAAAATCCTTCACTTTAGCAACGAGTATGTAGCATGTAACTTCAATCCTTCAAAATCTTTCACTTTAGAAAAGAGGATTTTGGAGGATTTGGGAAGGTTAGGGTTAATGCATACTGCGCTGTATATGTAAATGCATCAATAAAGTGCAAGTATTTGTGTGACTCTCTGCTGTAGCCAAGTCACATCTGGTTCGCATCCAGTTTTGTCCTCACAGAACTTGCAATCTGCCTTTAAGCTGCTTATCACATGATACCCCAAGGTAGAGAAGCCAAACTCATAACCATGCTCATTATCCTTGAAAGCAATTTGAGTACAACGCTATGGACTGGGTTACAGCAAACTGGCACACATCGCTGTGTCGGTAGGTAATAATAGACTTCTTCTAATACATTTTGCGATAGTCCATTGTTTAAGAATATAGTGATAGGTCAATTTGCAATCTCTCCATGCTGGAATAAAAGAGCACTCATGAGGGGAGAGGATTAGTTTGTTTGATTGGGGAACTGGCATTGCATGTACCCTGCTATATAATGAATTCATCATCACAAAATATGCCCATTGAAGGAAGTCTTCATTAAGACAATTTAATTAAGTACTCTGAAACTTGAGATGATCATTTTAGGACTTGCTTTTAGAAACATTATCATTCTCTTAATAAAAAAAGAGCAGGGGGAAAACCTTCAGAACCAGACAGACAGGAGAATGAAGGAACGATAATGTAATAACAATTTAATGGGGTCTGTAAATGGGAATTTTTAACCAATGCTTAGATCGCAGCTTAAGGGAAGATACAACATTGGTTATAACCAGTTTATCAAGTTAATCAAATTATTATATAAGAGTTTACTTGGTATAAAGTTGGTATAAGTATCAATCATCTTGACAAACGTTCCCTTTCAATTGCTTTCATATAAGAGAGAAAATGAATTGTCATGCGGAAATTCAAAAAGTTGTGCTATAATTTTTATTTTTTTTATTTTTTTTTTTAAATATTATTTTTATTAATCTGTCACAGGTTAGTTTTATGGTATAATTATTTCATTAAAATCAAGCTGAAATGCCAGCGTACCTTTTCCGAATACTAATACTGTACTTTTTCCTTTAAAGCTATTTAGAATACCCTCAGACATGTGATAGAAAGTATTTCTTTCATTCTATTGAACTGGCCTCAAAGTTACCGAGTGTAATCTCACTGACCCATGACGAACTGGTTATAAGCTTGAAAAATCTTTTGAGAAGAAAAACAGCCTGGCGCATTTTAAGTGGTCTTTACCTGATTAATGATGGATCAGGACTGTAAACGTGTATTTGTACTGTTCAAGTGTTCCGTACCAAAGTACGCTGATTGGTGCTTGGGCGATTATCGAGACGTTTGGGCGAAACCAAGACTTCCTACAGATGAAGCCCTGCATATAATGTGCATGCCCAGACTGAGTGACTTGGCATTCACTCGCTGGATTACAATCTGAATGCTTATAAACGTGTCATGAATATTAATTACGGCGGGCTTGTTCAGGAAGGAAAGGGGTCAGGACCAGCGAATGTCAAGACCTTGAAGAAGGCATAGAATAAATGGTACTCTAATTACACTAGAAAACCTAAGGTTCATTACACTTTCACTTAAACTCTTTTCCAGGAGTTGTACAAAACACTGACAGGGATTGTCATTGTGAAGGAGAATCACAGTTCATACACTTTCCCATGCAACACAGATCAAGAAATTTTCCAGTACATTTATGGCCATTTTTCAAGACTACATCCTGCTGATGTAGCCAACAGCTTTTTCCCTCCCAAACAAAACAAGATCAGTTGACTGAAACCAGAGAATTTTTGTATTTATTTTTTAATTTTGTAAAAAACACTTTGCTAAAACATTTCCTGCATTTTTGATGGTTTTTAATATATTTTTTAAATAATTTAGAACTTTCAATGACTTTCCTTTTTGTATTGGTCATGGCTAGCATAGGGCCTAATATGCCCATAATGAATGCAGTCACTGATCACTATTATACTGATTGATTGGACAATCCTCTATTCACCTTCTTCAACTTAGATCATCTACCTCTGGTTTCCTACATTTTTGTTGAGCCCAGAACTCATTTTTCTACTTTTGCTGATAGAGCATTCTCCGTCTATGGCCCCAAAATCTGGAATAAGCTTCCTGCATATATCAGAGATGTTTGTTTGTTTGTTTATTCTATCTTTATTCTGGATATCTCTTTCAATACAAAGTACTGGTCTCCCAAGAGGTCCAGATTAAAACATTGTATTCTACACTACATGTATTTAAAATGTACAAAAGTATATACAAGATATATTTACAGTATGTGTACATAATATACACAGTCATAACATAGTATTAAGTTTAAAAGTGTAAACATATAAATGTACATTAGGCCTATATATCAATATACATGAAATCATAATATGTCAGCATTAATGAGTACTGATGGCATTTTTAAAAATATGTGTAGTCGTGGTACTAAAGTTGAGCTGAATGTCATTTGACAATTTATTCCAGCGATTTACAGCTCTAAAGTGGAATGACCGTCTACCTGGATTAGTTTTCCATGGTGGAAGAAGTAAACATTTAAATGTTTGACTCCGTGTACCCTTGGAATGTGCAGAATCACTGAATAAGAAATTTGACGATAAATATGAAGGTGCGTTGCCTTGTAAACATTTAAATGTTGTGATAAGAAGTTGCTCATTCCATCTTTGTTCTAATTTATTCCAGCTAAGTTTAGTCATTAGATCGTTAACTGAAGTACGACTGTCAGCAGAGAGCAATATTCTGGCAAGCCTATTATGAAGAATTTGAAGAGAATTAGAATATTGAGCATTACAATTAGACCAAACAGAACTACAATAATCAAAAAGAGGCATAACAAGAGCATTGCCAAGCAAATTCAGAGTAGACGAAGGAAGATAATATTTGATTCTTCGAATTATACCAATACGTTTGGATACATTAGAAGTTAATTGATCAATATGATGCCAGTTCAATCCACACTTTCAAGACACTTCTTAAAGCTCACCTGTTTCAGGAGACTTACTAACAATCTTCATTCTGTGCCTCAGCGTCTTAGAGCAAACATTTGATTTTGGCGCTATATAAATGACTTTTGATTGATTGATTCATAATAAATACGAAAGTGCAGCTGGACCAGCAAGAGTTCCAAAGAAAAGTTCATTCCTGATATAAGGAATAAATTAATGGATGTAGCTATTTCCATTAATTTACTTTAAATTCAATGACATTTGAAAGTGGGGTTGCCCATGCAAACAGACAAAATTTGGCAGGTTACTATAATGAGCATGTGAATAAGGTGAATTCATGCTATTACGATCCTCTACTCATGCTATACAGTCAGTTCACACAATGCTAGCCACTTTCTATTATTTTAAAAGCAATATTAGACTGACATTCAGTCAATTTAAATGCATACAATGTAAAAGTGCGAATAGTATCAAATAATACAATTTGAATTATGGTACTTGTAGTTCTTCAGCACTCCAACTGACGAAAAAACTAAAAACTATTTCAAAAACTTCTAAAAAATATTGAGACTTCTGGGCATTTTTCTTTGGAATTTAATAAATCAGTTCAAGAATTTGAACAATCATGAAAGATACATGTATTACTATTGCAGACTTTGGACAGAAAAATGGATTTAGTTGAAAGCAAAGTGAGAGAAGAACACTGTTGGAAAAGCTCAAATAATAAAAGTGGAAACTTAATATATTTTTCAAGTTAAAACATTAATATTCAGTTATAAAATGTAAAAAATCCTGACCTTTTTGAGCCACAGCCTCAAAGAAAAACAAAATATTACAAATACAATGTCGGGTTTTGTTACGCCATGCAAGTAATTCAAGCCATACCTCCCCTCTGATAATGCAGAGACAGAGAGAGATAGAGCTTGTAATTTAGTGGGTGCTTGATGAGCCCCTAGAGGAAAAATAATGCCTTCAGATACAGGCAAAAGAAAATAATTAAAAAAAACACCCATGGGCGGTGAAAGTGAAGGAATGTTAAATCACCTGGTCCCTGCTGTTCGGGTTCTAGGCGTATATCATTACAAGCCGTGAGCGATTTACAAAGTAGTTTGTATGCATTTTGCGTTCTTAGCCCCGCTGGGCGCTTTGTGCATTTTTCAACACGGACATATCTCGCTGTGTGTATTTTCGTCCGAGAATTTATGAAGAGGCTGTAAGCTGAGGAGAGACGAGTCGAACCAGGGAGGATAGTATATCCATAAAAAACTTGAAAACAGGTAGTTTGTTTATGGCATGTACCAGACAGAAGGTGAAGAGGTTGTTCATTGAAGAGGACACTTAATATGTGTGAAAGAAAACTTAGGCTTTAGTACAATAATAGATTTAGAACTTAAAGGTCCAGTTTGTGCACTGATAACAACAAACGTGTAACAGACAATATAGTTTTCACTTGATGTCATGCAAAATCTGCCATCTTTATGGGGCATGGACTAAACATTATTTAAATGCATACTCCTGCATCTCAGCTCCCTGGGGAGTATACAGCTCAATTGCTGCCATTACAGCGCACATAGGGCTAATCAACCAACTCTGCCCTCACAGGTACCCATTTAACCCCTGGGTGGAGAGAAGCAATTATGGTTAAGTGTCTTGCTCAAGGACACAAGTGTCACGGCCGGGATTCGAACCCACATTCTGCTGCTAACACCAGAACTTAAGTCCGGTAAGCTAGACCGCTCGGCCACGACACTCCATTACACTGTACACTGTACTGTATTGAAACATTTGAATGCTTGACAAAGCTCAAAGCCAAAGCCAAGTTACCAGAAAAGATGGTGTCTATCAGGAACTTGCTATTTATAGCAAGCAAAGTGCACCAAAAATTAAACAAAACAAGGTAAGGAGTAGGAACGTAAGAACAATTGAAACAAGACAAAGCACAAACCAAACTAAGATTGCATACTATGTATGCTAAAGAATCATTATTTATATTCCTAATGGAGAAGAAGAACAAATACGGAGGGGAAAAAACCAACTGCAGACAGGATGTCTAACCCACTTCACAACTTCAACCCAATCTATCAGCGAGAGGCATTTTGCACATTTTTCAGTGCCATGGTATTTATCCACACCTGAACAGACACTCATGAAATTGCTAAAGGACAGTGAGCTACACAATGAGCAATTTACCTCTTTTTATCAAGATGCAGCCATCGTAGTATTAGCCAGCAATACCTTTGGGTGTCTTTTGGACGCCCTGTTTGCTAAATGGACGCCCTGTTTGCTAAATGGACATCCCGTTTTATTTGTAAAACACATGCAAAAGTTTTTTTATTTTTTTTATTGTTTTTTTTTACGCAATTCGCCCCACACAAGGCCAATGGCCACTCCAAGGTGGGGGCTACTAAGTCATTGAGTTGTTACAATGACTCCACACTGAAGAAACCAGCCCCTCGCACCGAAACAAGACAAGTTAATAACCAGCCTCTTCACGGTGCGAATAGGACTGGGAGGGGTAACTAGTCCAGAACAAGGCAGTTGTTAAACTGCCTCTACCCCTATAAGCAATTATGGTTAAGTGTCTTGCTCAAGGACACAAGTGTCACGGCCTGGATTCGAACCCACATTCTGCTGCTAACACCAGAACTTGAGCCCGGCAAGCTAGTCCGCTTGGCCACGACACTCCACAGAAGTGGAGTGGAGTTGGAAGTTAAACATTTGGACACCCTGTTTTTCAAAGAATAACAAATTTGGACGCCCTGTTTTCAAATCCTGGTTTATATATATATATATATATATATATATATATTGGAGCAGGACTTGCCTGTGACCTCTGAGCTATCTAGCCCTATCAATTTTCTTTGTTCACAAATGGATTTACGTTCCTCGTCCGTTTCCCTTAATGTGTATTTGTTGGTATCATATATGTCTATCATTCATTAACCCTAACTAACCCAAATCCTCCAAAATCTTTCTCCTGGTTTTGCCTGATTTTGGTGGATTCAGTACTCCACAGTATAGCCCAGCGAATAGAGCATGTAGCCATGTGTACCAAATCCATCAAACTCCACCGGCTGCTTTTGTTGGATTCAGTACACCACAGTATAGCCCAGTGAATAGAGCATGTAGCCATGTGTACCAAATCCATCAAACTCCACCGGCTGCTTTTGTTGGATTCAGTACACCACAGTATAGCCCAGCGAATAGAGCATACTATGTAGCCATGTGTACCAAATCCATCAAACTCCACTGGCTGCTTTTGTTGGATTCAGTACTCCACAGTATAGCCCAGCGAATAGAGCATACTATGTAGCCATGTGTACCAAATCCATCAAACTCCACTGGCTGCTTTTGTTGGATTCAGTACACCACAGTATAGCCCAGCGAATAGAACATGTAGCCATGTGTACCAAATCCATCAAACTCTGGCTGCTTTTGTTGGATTCAGTACACCACAGTATAGCCCAGTGAATAGAGCATGTAGCCATGTGTACCAAATCCATCAAACTCCACCGGCTGCTTTTGTTGGATTCAGTACACCACAGTATAGCCCAGTGAATAGAGCATGTAGCCATGTGTACCAAATCCATCAAACTCTGGCTGCTTTTGTTGGATTCAGTACACCACAGTCTAGTATAGCCCAGCGAATAGAGCATACTATGTAGCCATGTGTACCAAATCCATCAAACTCCACTGGCTGCTTTTGATGGATTCAGTACACCACAGTATAGCCCAGTGAATAGAGCATGTAGCCATGTGTACCAAATCCATCAAACTCCACCGGCTGCTTTTGTTGGATTCAGTACACCACAGTATAGCCCAGTGAATAGAGCATGTAGCCATGTGTACCAAATCCATCAAACTCCACCGGCTGCTTTTGTTGGATTCAGTACACCACAGTATAGCCCAGCGAATAGAGCATGTAGCCATGTGTACCAAATCCATCAAACTCCACCGGCTGCTTTTGTTGGATTCAGTACACCACAGTATAGCCCAGTGAATAGAGCATGTGTGTACCAAATCCATCAAACTCTGGCTGCTTTTGTTGGATTCAGTACACCACAGTATAGCCCAGCGAATAGAGCATGTAGCCATGTGTACCAAATCCATCAAACTCCACCGGCTGCTTTTGTTGGATTCAGTACACCACAGTATAGCCCAGCGAATAGAGCATGTAGCCATGTGTACCAAATCCATCAAACTCTGGCTGCTTTTGTTGGATTCAGTACACCACAGTATAGCCCAGCGAATAGAGCATGTAGCCATGTGTACCAAATCCATCAAACTCCACCGGCTGCTTTTTGTTGGATTCAGTACACCACAGTATAGCCCAGTGAATAGAGCATGTAGCCGTGTGTACCAAATCCATCAAACTCCACCGGCTGCTTTTGTTGGATTCAGTACACCACAGCATAGCCCAGTGAATAGAGCATGTAGCCATGTGTACCAAATCCATCAAACTCTGGCTGCTTTTGTTGGATTCAGTACACCACAGTATAGCCCAGTGAATAGAGCATGTAGCCATGTGTACCAAATCCATCAAACTCCACCGGCTGCTTTTGTTGGATTCAGTACACCACAGTATAGCCCAGCGAATAGAGCATGTAGCCATGTGTACCAAATCCATCAAACTCCACTGGCTGCTTTTGTTGGATTCAGTACACCACAGTATAGCCCAGCGAATAGAGCATGTAGCCATGTGTACCAAATCCATCAAACTCCACCGGCTGCTTTTGTTGGATTCAGTACACCACAGTATAGCCCAGTGAATAGAGCATGTAGCCATGTGTACCAAATCCATCAAACTCCACCGGCTGCTTTTGTTGGATTCAGTACACCACCGCATAGCCCAGAGAATAGAGCATGGCATGTGTACCAAATCCATCAAACTCCACCGGCTGCTTTTGTTGGATTCAGTACACCACAGTATAGCCCAGTGAATAGAGCATGTAGCCATGTGTACCAAATCCATCAAACTCCACCGGCTGCTTTTGTTGGATTCAGTACACCACAGTATAGCCCAGCGAATAGAGCATGTAGCCATGTGTACCAAATCCATCAAACTCTGGCTGCTTTTGTTGGATTCAGTACACCACAGTCTAGTATAGCCCAGTGAATAGAGCATGTAGCCATGTGTACCAAATCCATCAAACTCTGGCTGCTTTTGTTGGATTCAGTACACCACAGTATAGCCCAGTGAATAGAGCATGTAGCCGTGTGTACCAAATCCATCAAACTCCACCGGCTGCTTTTGTTGGATTCAGTACACCACAGTATAGCCCAGTGAATAGAGCATGTAGCCATGTGTACCAAATCCATCAAACTCCACCGGCTGCTTTTGTTGGATTCAGTACACCACAGTATAGCCCAGCGAATAGAGCATGTAGCCATGTGTACCAAATCCATCAAACTCCACTGGCTGCTTTTGTTGGATTCAGTACTCCACAGTATAGCCCAGTGAATAGAGCATGTAGCCATGTGTACCAAATCCATCAAACTCCACCGGCTGCTTTTGTTGGATTCAGTACACCACAGTATAGCCCAGTGAATAGAGCATGTAGCCATGTGTACCAAATCCATCAAACTCCACCGGCTGCTTTTGTTGGATTCAGTACAGTATAGCCCAGTGAATAGAGCATGTACATGTAGCCGTGTGTACCAAATCCATCAAACTCCACCGGCTGCTTTTGTTGGATTCAGTACACCACAGTATAGCCCAGCGAATAGAGCATGTAGCCATGTGTACCAAATCCATCAAACTCCACCGGCTGCTTTTGTTGGATTCAGTACACCACAGTATAGCCCAGTGAATAGAGCATGTAGCCATGTGTACCAAATCCATCAAACTCCACCGGCTGCTTTTTGTTGGATTCAGTACACCACAGTATAGCCCAGTGAATAGAGCATGTAGCCATGTGTACCAAATCCATCAAACTCTGGCTGCTTTTGTTGGATTCAGTACACCACAGTATAGCCCAGCGAATAGAGCATGTAGCCATGTGTACCAAATCCATCAAACTCTGGCTGCTTTTGTTGGATTCAGTACTCCACAGTATAGCCCAGTGAATAGAGCATGTAGCCATGTGTACCAAATCCATCAAACTCCACTGGCTGCTTTTGTTGGATTCAGGACTGTGTATATAGCCAAGCCATGGATACTTTGCATTTGCCACTGTACCAATTCCATCAAAGTCCAACAATTGGGTGTAGCTTTTTACTGCATGTTGATGGATTTTGGTGGATTTGGGATGGTGCCTAGCCAAAATGTGTACGGGATTAGGGTTAATAGAAATGAAAGGCATTATAATTAGTAGGCCTGTGATGGGTACCTGGGTTTGTGGGTACCTGACTATCCCGGTTCAGTACCTGGTTCCTTTTTACAGGTTCAGGTACCCAACACCCACTTTTTAAAGTCTGATATAACATTTCAGAAACTGAATGTCAGTCTTTGACGAACACTTACCGATCTTCCATGTTTACAATAAGGTTTCAGGCACTTTGTGTTTTATTTCATTAAATTCATAACATTAATAAATTATCAATTCTGTTCTTTTTATTATATTTCTCTTTGTGTCATTATTATTTTTGTAATGAAAGTAGTGGTAATGAACAAATGGAAATGACGGCCACTGTCTTGCGCTGAGTTAGGCTTGTGCATCACATCAGGAATTATCAAGCTCGGTGACATGGTGGAAAATCTGGTTTTGTCCCAGGCCCAGTTTTTTACGGGTACCCAGGAACCGGGCCATTATGGCGGCTGTTTTTTGGAGTGTCTATTTTTGACATGAGTATTATTTTGATATCCCTAGTGTAGGGCATCAGAAAAGCAAAATGGCTGCTATCGGTAGTGCAGGCCTACATGTAATAGTATCTTCTTTTAAGGGTGAAGTGGTATCAAGGACAACTGAAGTAGTATAGATTCATTGGCGGATCCAGGGGGGGGGGGGGCTAAGGGGGCTGTAGCCCCCCCCCCCAAAAATCGTTTAAAAAAATTTAAAAAATTTATTTTAAAGGGGAGGGGAGAACGCACTCTCATTTCCCCCTCACTGTGCTTTGTTTTTCTCTCCCTTTGATTATTTCATTGTAATTTTTGTAGTACTGAAAAATAATTGTTTTTGATTCTCAGCCCCCCCCCCTAAAAAATGTTCTGGATCCGCCCATGAGATTACAACTGTATCTACTCTTCAGGATCAAGAAATGCCATTAATTAATCAAGAATAAGCCAGTATATACACTACTGCTAAAAAGTCTGTGAATGCATCCATCAGAATCAAGAAATATAATATATAAATATCAACCTGTGAAAGTGTTCAGCTCATTTCAGTGTGACATCAAAGAGAGAAAATAATGAAAATACATTCAGACTGTTCATATTTATTCCAACATTCAATTTCCCTCTTCAGATAACTTTTAAATTTTTTTAAAATCATTTCACTAATTTTACTAAAACGATAACATCTTAAACAGAAATACATGTACATGCATTTTAGGGGATTCATCAACTATGTAAAAAAAATTTTTTTAATTTAAATGAGAATTACCAATAGTACATCTAGGGGCTTTCAGCCATGCAGTTTGTGCTTTCACATAGACTTACCTCCCCAGATATTGTCTATCAATGTTACAACCACCCTGAACAAATCTGGGGTTTTTGTGTGAGTGTTCAGTGTTCATAGATTGTTCAAGTAAACTATACTACACAGTGACATACTGGTGATCAGCAGCCAGACCAAGATGCAATGCGCGTTTATTTGCCAAGTAGTCTATGATGCAAATCGTTATTTGATCCGTATCAAGTTGCATGGATGAATGGCTAATGCATAGTAACAGCAGACAATGTTACGATACAATACAGTCATTCTTCACACCAATGCTCCATAGTCACTCTATTGTGTTGACGACACCTCCTCAAGTTAGACCAGTGGTATTGATTTTATGCAGATCTTCCCTCTCAACAACAATGACTCATATATATATATACACATCCAAGCAACCATCCAATGAATTTTGAAAAGCATCCCCCAGCGGGGTGCGTTTAATATGCATTAGTAATTAACACCGATAAATTACTAATTACTCCAGGCCAGTGTTGGAGCAAACCAATAAATTCACACCCGGGTTGTATACAGTTTGATGAGATAAGCACACATCTGGCTTGTGTGAGCTGGTATTATTAGATTAAGGATTTTAATACACCAGGAGAAAATGCTGTGAAAATACACGAGATGGAACAAAGGCCCGAGGCAAAAAATCTCCACCTTTGTCCAAACAGAATGAGACACAATTGTACGGATTCAATTTTTGTCACAGCTTTAGCCTTAATTGTTAAAACAAGTTTCAAATTTCTTTTTTTGTCCTAATTTGAGAAACCTCAAAAATTGGAAAAGTTTAACCAGCTACACAAACTGCCACAAAAATTTCATTTTTGAGGAAAGTTAAAGGATTGTTAATTTAAAAAAAAACAAATGGTCAAATATTTCTGATAAATTAACTTAGTATAAAGCTGATGATGGTATCAATATTACATACAAATATTTGTGTCTGAGGTTGTGTCATTTCTTAGAAAAAATGAATTTTCAGTTTGAATTTATTCTTTTATTCTTATCTTTCCTTAATTCTAAATGAGAATGAGGACAAAATTCATTTTCACATGTAAACGAATCCTTCGCTCAAAATATGGAACCTTCAATTTCCACGATATTTATAAATATGCGACAAGTACGTGGGCCCTCTACACAACGATTCCCAGGAAGTTCAACTGATAAATTGTTTTAAATTTATGGAGTGCCATGGTCGAGCGGTTTAGTGCATCGGATTTGTGTTCTGATGGCTGAGTCGTCAGAATGTGGGTTCGAATCCCAACCGCGTCCGGGGTACTTGTGTCCTTGAGCAAGACACTTTACCATAATTGCTTCTCTCCACCCAGGGGTAAAGGGGTAAATGGGTACCTGTGAGGGCAGAGTTGGTTGTTGTGTTTGATTAGCCCATATGCGCTGAAATGGCAGCAATTGAGCTGTATACTCCCCAGGGAGCTGAGATGGTTTCAGGAATGATTTATGAGCCTGATGAGCAGGGGTAATAATGTAGTGCGCCTTGAGCACCAGTTTGGTGGAAAGGTTGCGCTATATAAGTCTACATCATTATTATTTTTATTAAATTTAATACAACCAGAATTTTTAGATGTTTTGTGCCAGGCTTGGATTTGTTGAATCTGTAGTATTTTTCTGAATCCCTCTGCATTCTGCCATTTACTAGTGACAGCAATATTCATTTACACGTGTACACAGTCTGTGTAAAAAGGTGTGCACGTTTCGCAAATTAAACAGAAAATGCCAAGCCTATTTTTTCACTATTAAAACACTCCTATACCGATAATCAGTGCAATTTTTGAAACAACCCATTCAGGCCACTCCAAGCCATTAGCCGTTGCCAGTGGCCTCCTATGGTTACCCTTCTGTGCACTGTCACACCACTGAGATTGCAGGGTGGTCTCCCATTGATACATTGTAGGCCATACTAATATGTTCAAACATTTACAGTGGCCTTGGGTGGCACACAGTTGATTTTGTAAGATTACTTGGAAAGGACAGCAGGCTTGTTCATGTATGTACTGAAGGTTGCTAAAGAGCAGAATTTTGTGGATCAGAGTGGCCTCCATGTGTAGAAGGGTTAATATCTTGTAATGAAGATAAAACTTTCACAGGATGGATTTCCACGTACTGTACATGTACTAATTTTGATTCAAAGGGAGTTAGCATGTACTCTTAGACACAGTTTTTCCTTTAAGAACAAAACACACCAAACATGTACATGTATCCACAGGCATGAATGAATCTATAAGTTCCCTTATTCAAACATTTATTTTCATATTTTTTCAGTGGCTGCCGCGAAGGGACATTCACCATTGAAAGGAAATCAAACTATGAAAACACTCCAATCCTCTGTGCATTTGTAAGATCAACAGAGCATTTTGATTAAACGGGAGACAATTCCTCTTCAAGGAATACTGGTGCAACTGTCAGTGCACCTGACTACCTGGTTATTAAAAATATGTCAGTGATTGGACATTATTAGTGTTTTCTGTAACGTTGGCAGCGGTCAAGTGCCATTGGAGTTTATTAAAGTACAATATTAAAAAAGAGAAACAACCATGTTTCTCTATTGGTGGTGTTGCTCATGTGAAACATTTTAATACAAAAAGTCGTGTCTTCATTTTCAAATTTGTAATGGTGATCAAGACGTTTTGATAAAAGCAACACAAATCTCTGTGGGATATGGAAGGGTTAGGGGGAAGTTGGAGAGCAGACTGGATGAATGTGGTAGGGTTTATAGGAGGAAATAGAAGGGGATGGGAGAGTAGTTTTGGTGAAGATAGGGGAGGAAATTGGCAGTAATGTGACAGGGTTTGAAGGTTACATAAGATGGCAAAGAGATATGGAAGGGGAAACAAACAGCAACCCATATATTCCTCCTCAAAACTTTTGTGGTGTGCGATAACTGCACCCTATTACCAGGGGATTTGCCATATAATAGAAGGCCTATTCTATTAAAATCATTAAGGTATTATTCACAGAGCATCAAAAATATGTTTTCTGAAGTGATTCTTTGTTTTTGTTATTCCCTTCCTGCACGGTAATAATCTGACATGTGTACTTTTGATCATAAAATGAAAAAAAATGACAGTAATTGTAATACACTGCATGTTGTTGTTTTTTTTGCACTAGAAACCTGTGTCGGCCTATGTGTTTTAATCATTTTCTCAGAAGTACAAGAACCCAACATACAGAGCTTAAACTGTCTCAATCAGGATTTTACATTTCTTTTTTTATCATAATGAAATAAATACAATTATAGTGTTTACATGTATCATATACATGTGTGTACCTACATGTATGTACATGTACTTTTGGTTCAAAAGGTTAGCACCGGGATTCAATACAGAAGCATCCAGGGCCGATACTCATAAAAGCTTGCTAAGCCTAGTTGGCAACTAAAGTGGCCCCTTGTTGACAGCTAAGCCTAGTTGGAAGCTAAGTGATATTCATAAAACTTTGCTAAGCTTAGGTGGTTGCTAAGTTGGCTGCTAACGCTAGAGTTGATCTGGTGTGTCTCTAAGTCACTAGTTGGCAACTAAATCATTTGTGGGTTACACATCGAGCAGCAAACATGGCGAGACGTATACTTGAGCTTGCACAACTAAACCGTGCAATGCGCAGAGAACGTGTTTTCAGAGACAGACGAAACCCCGTTGACATCTTTAATGACGAATTGGTGAAAAGGTACAGATTTTCACGTGCAGGGATTCTCTTCATCCTATTGAAATGCAAATTGCCATTCTCCCATTTTATGGTTTCGCAACTGCCTAACGTCCTAGCTGCCTGCTAGAAATATCTAGCTGGCAACTAGCTGGCAACATTCTTAGCAAGGTTTTATGAATACAAAATTAGTTGGTAACCGCGGAGCAGGAAACTACGGATTTAGCAGGCTGCTAAGGCCTAGTTGGCTGCTAAGTTAGCAGGCTTTTATGAATATCGGCCCAGGAGTAACAAAATTCATTGACTTCTTCTCACTCTTGCCACTAGAGGGCAGTTCTTGTCAGAATGTTGATAGATATTTGAAATTTGTTTTCTCTTAAATCAGAGCACCCAGGATGATAATATCACAATATTTACATCATGCGAGCTTAAATAGACAAACATACGGTAATTATTTCTTGGGGTGCAAGTAATTACTACAACTTTATCCTCAAGAACAGAGACAGGCTCTGGCTGTATCATTCAATGGATTTCATTGGACACATGCTGAAGATCTGATGTCACACATTTAGGCTCGTGCACTAGCATAACTCACAAGCCTCAAAGTGGGACGTCAGATCTTTAAGGCTGCACTGTACCTTCAATAATGCCCCTTTAAACTTCTGATAATTTCCCAAATCAAATAACAGAAAGAGTTAGATGTAACTGTAAGGATGGCAAGCCTTAGGTGTGGACTGAAAAGACATCACTTTAATCTGACTTCATCATGAAACTGTTAATGTATCCTCTAATGGCGGATCCAGAATTTCAGATGTGTGGGGAGGGTCCTTCAAAACAAATATGAACTTTCCGATTTTTCCCTTTTCACAGTTGTATTATGTATATTTTGCCTGTGAGCAGTAATATGTATGCCTCCAAAAGCTCTGCTATATACAACCCTTTTTCCCTTTTTTAATATACGTGTACATATTTTTAGGCCCATTTCCCCACCCCCATCCCCTCATTATTTTCTCAGTAATACAAGCTTTTGCTTAGAGGAAACCTAAAACAGGTTGGTTTCAATGCAGATTTCTTGATCCACAATTACTTTAAAGGGAGCATACACTTTTGATAGGATATCTCTGTAAATGCATCCATACTTAATAAGAATCAAGCGATATGCACAAACCAAACTATCACAATTCTAATAGTGAAAATGCATTCAGATGATTGGTGTTTATCTAATGAGGAAATGAATCATCCTCTGATGATGAATCCATTTCAGATTTGCGTGTGTTCTTGAAAATGACAATATGCCAGAATGTTCTCAGGATGTCTGGTACTAATTACCATCTCAAAACCAAGGTGTGCTTATAGACAATCATTTGCTTGATTTCTTTTCAAGCAATAATGACTTTGGGATTTAATAGTGTAATATTTTATGACTTTGGGTTACCTTATATATTCAAAGCTATTTTCTTACCAAACGGTGTTAGTGATAGACATAAGATTTGATGAATCGCTGAGGAGGTGAAAACGGAGGCGGAAGAGGATGCAGAGGTTATGAGGGAGAAAAGAAGGTTGAGAAGGAAAAGGCGACAGGATGATGAGGAACGGAGACAAAAACGAGATGGATGGTGAGAATAAAGGTAGGTGAAACGGATATATATGAGACGGACTGGGGATATCCGTTTTCAGTGTTCATATTCAACTCTACTCAAAGACAAGGGGTATTCACTTCAGCAGGCCTATTCATGACTTGTTTTGAATAGATGCCATATCCACTTAAAAATAAAATCAGTATATCATGAATTCCCTATGAGGCCCTACATACATGTATATATACAAAGATATCCACAGAAGACTTGACATGCTCAATAAACAGAAGGGACTGCTTCATGCGTTAACGCCAACCTTCCCAAATCCTCCAAAATCCTCTTTGCTAAAGTGAAGGATTTTGAAGGACTGAGGTTACATGCTACATGCTCTTTGCTAAAGTGAACGATTTTGGAGGATTCAGGTTATTAGACATACCTGCCTTTCCATGGTACATGTACATCCATGTTTGTTGTAGTGATTGCAAGGTCAATGCTTGGGTCAGTGGACACTGTTTATTGCTCCATGCATGCAGGGAGGGTCCCTGGCCATGTACATGTATCAAAGATTAGAAACACATGTGTGCATACATGTCATGTGCTTGCTTTACTACTGAAGGATTTTGGAGGATTCACGTTATGTGTAAGCAAATGGGCCTAGGGAGTTAGGAAGGATTCTGGTTATGTGTATTAAGCAAGTGGGCCTAGGGAGTTAGGAAGGATTCAGGTTATGTGTAAGCAAATGGGCCTAGGGAGTTAGGAAGGATTCAGGTTATGTGTAAGCCAATGGGCCTAGGGAGTTAGGAAGGATTCAGGTTATGTGTAAGCAAGTGGGCCTAGGGAGTTAGGGTTAATGACCAAAATGTTTGGGGGGGGGTGGAAAATTCAAAGTGTTGAATAACCAAAACTGTTCTTCAGTGTAAGTTGAACAAAAACATTATGTTTTATACTCTGTTATAACTTTTTACTTTAAACAATTAAGTACCACTTTCAGCTCATTAATTAGTAACACCTAATTAATTACACTGAACAAGAGAAAAGAATACTAACATCAAAACAAATGAATACAAAATTAATAATTTTAAATTTTAAATCTTCCCAGAGTTGTCATTTTTTTATTTTATCGCCTGAGCAAATGATTCTGCTCACTGGCACAAACGACAGATCTTTGACATTTTTTATTCAACAGTGCCCATCTTTGTCTGATTCCCTGAATGCATCACAACAATCATAGTGCTGATTCTGATTACATAATAAGAGGCCAGACTGTATTCCTGCCAGCCTCAGTTTGGTCTCTTACGAACTCGTGTATAATAGAAGAAAAACAAGATACAGAGCTGCCAACTCTTCCGGATTCTGCGGAAGACTTCGCGTATTTGACGGTAATTTACTTACTTAAAATATATGCAAGGAGGCCTCTCCTTTTGGTGCCAAAAGGAGAGGCCTCCTTGCATATATTTTAAGTAAGTAAATTACCGTCAAATACGCGAAGTCTTCCGCAGAATCCGGAAGAGTTGGCAGCTATGCAAGATGGGTACAAAGCGCAATAGAGGTCAACTAGCCACTGGTTTGAATAGGATCGAAGGACAGTTTAGAATCAACTTACGGACGAAACAAAATGAAGAGAGTAAAACATGAATTAAAATAAGATACAGCATCCTTATAATACCAGACAACAGCCAAGCAGTGTCTATAAAGCAGATTTGTTCATAATAAAATACACTTACCCTCTCCTGTAAGCTCACTGGCTCAGACACAACTGAATGACTAAGTCCCCGCTGTCCGAAGCATCACCAATCCCTTCTCAAGGACTGAGGGCTGTTAAAGGCATGAACACGGAACCATGGGTAGAGAGAAGGGAGGGGAAAAAAAGTACACCGGCCCTCTTTCTAAAAATAATTTGATTAGGGATTGGACAAAGCTTTCTCATCACGAAGTGCCTCCCAGGAGTTGTCACGCAGCACGTAGACGAAGGTCTATTCCCCCAGTAAAGTACATGTACACACAACAGAATCACCCTGGTAGCCTACCTGAGCTACCACAGAGAGGAGGTGCAACATGATGTACTTAACGATGTATAAAATGAAACAAACTAAACACCTTAGACTTTACCGTAATGCAATTGAAATAAAAAAGCAAACAAACTCTAAGGAGTCAAAAGTCTGACCGATCAAGTGCTCCACTAGTGTATGTACATGTAATTACTTGCCTATCTGGGAGTGCATACCCATCTAGTACATATAATGAGGACATGGTATTTATATTAACGTTTGAGCGGTAATGAGCAATCAAAGCGGATGGCTCACACCATACCGTGGGCATCGCCTGACTGAATCTCAGTTAAGCATTGCCCCGGCAACCTTTCATTTGCTCTGTGTTCGTGCCGACCCGTCTGGGTCTCGAGTACCACCACGGCGGTGAAGAGGGAGAGAGGACCATGGAAGAAGATCAAAGCAAACGGCGAAACCACTGCAAAACATTTTATTTCCACTGTATCTGTCTGTTAACGATGAAGCCACATCCGTTGTTTTTGAAGAAAAAAAAATGTTCACAGTCTTGACAGTGACATATGATCTTATGAAGCAGTGGCCATCTTGGTTTCACCAACACACAAGTCTATTGGGCAAACCACAATGAAGTTTGCGTCCAGAATAGTCCGGTACCTGTGATGTGGTGACCTACTTTATAGTGATCTATCACCATGGCCCAAGGAAATTTGACGGGATTGTCAAAGTGTGAACGAATCCGTCGGCAAGTTCTATGACAGAATTAGGAAACCTATTTTGTAAGTCTCTTCGCGTCAAGCCCACTTGACCACGATCACAATTAAAAGAGGAGTTTGCAATTATACAAGATCCTTGGTACTGACACAAGCGATCTAAGGCTGTACGCTCTCGGTTATTTGGGGAACCGGATACCCGAAATTGGATATCTTCGGGTACCCGTACACAATTCTGTAAAAATATGTAAATATCCCGAGTGTATAAAATAACCAATACTTGAACACAAGTTTCTCTTGTTTTATTAGAGTCACAATAAATGTGGACTTTGTGTCATAATTTCCCGCCTGATATTAAAAACGACTTGTAGCATCCCCCATTCCCTACACACATACAAACATAATTCATGTGTCGCACACTCGCACTAATCCATTAACTGCGAACAATAGGCACAAATACCAACTCGTGATACTGGCACGTTGGCAGTCGACTCAAAACAAACTAGATACATCAAACAAAAGCCGGCAATTAGTCTGTGAAAGGCTGTCGGCAAATGTTACTTCTAAAGCCTATATCCGAGTTTTCTTCATTAAACCTAACTCCCTAGGCATTGTATTAAAACAATAAAAATCCTTCAAAATCCTCCAACTGGCTTTGTTGTCTAGGGAGTTAGGGTTAAATTGGACTGTTAAAAAGTTGTTTACAGGTAATTAATATTGGAACTGAAAAATGGAATGGGTAATGACAGTTTCGGTCGGGTATCCGGGTACCCAGATAATTAAAGGGATCTTTATTTTGAGAAATGAAAAGATGCCTCATTGCAGGAGTGTGATTTGACAAAAGTAAAAAAATGCTGAAAAATGGCTAGTGGGTCTGGGTCTTCCTTCCTGGGTCTAAAGGACAAATCCTCCCGAACCTCCTAGATATTTAATTTTTGGAGGATTTACCAGAAACTGTAGGTTTGGTCACAATACAGGCTACTTCTTTCTTTCCTTGGTGGATATTGCTCTTTTTTCAAGAACATTTTGACGCAAAGGGAAATTTGCAAAAAAATAAAAATTCTGAAATCCTTTTCTTAACCCATATCCGCCGATCTACGTGATAACCCGTAGATATGTAAAACGCTACAAACGCCGACCTACGTGGTTTTCCGTACAGTGTTTTTGTCCAATTCCAATTTAATACGTTTTTCCGATGACTGTATTTCATGATTATAGATATGAAATTAGACAAGTCTGACATCATAATAAAGTGCATGTTCTCCTCTTTCCATCAGTATATAATGTGTCTGTGTCGGTGATTTTAATATTCTCTAAATAAGGAATCTTTCTGATTGTGTGCAAAAACAATGTATCTCTGTGCGGGGGCTTAGGCACATACAGTCTTTTGTGTGTTTACATGGTTAGGCGGATATGAGTTAAAGGTGTCATGACAGCAAGTAAGATATATATACTAAATTATTTAAAATGAAGATTGATACCATCATCAGCATTACACCAAGTAATTTTTTTACATTACAATTTGGCCATTTGGTTTATTTTTGAATTGCCAATCCAATATCATCACGATCAGATGAAGAGCACATCAGTGCCTGAAATTTACTGTCTCATTTATGCATGTATACTGAACAGCAAAAGAAACGCAAGTCCGAGGACAGCAAAAGAAACGCAAGTCCGAGGTCTTGTCAAGTTTTCAAACAGAACACAAACCATTTTGATTCTAATCACTCATTTAATGAGAAATGCTTTCAATTTGTGAGCTGAAAGTGACTGTTGAATGTGAAAATCTTGCAATGCAATTTCAACAGTCACTTTCAGCTCACAAATTGAAAGCATTTTTCATTAAATGAGTGATTAGAATCAAAATGGTTTGTCTTCTGTTTGAAAACTTGACAAGACCTCGGACTTGCGTTTCTTTTGCTGTCCTCGGACTTGCGTTTCTTTTGCTGTCCTCGGACTTGCGTTTCTTTTGCTGTTCAGTATACATGTAGGGTATTACATGTATTTCCAGTCACTGAAAACTATCACTCTGATTCCATGCCCTGTTGATCATGACGATAGTGTACCTTTAAAGTCTTGGATGCCTGCCAACACTTGCATACCAACTAACCTAAGAGTCAAAGTAATTCATACCAATTTCACATTAATGTATCCCCTTCCCCCAACCCCGGTCTCCACGTTTTCTCCTAGATTTCACAAAATCTCACCTTTTTTATTTCTATCTCAAACTAACTTCAGAACTTGTCATTTATTTCCTTATCTGCAGGGTGCATTTTCATTGTAAAACAACATTGCATCTAAATATTTGAGATATTTGAACTCCCTTCAGAAACCTTACAAACTTAATAAGGGACCATTCCTTCCTTCATTCTCCGATTCAAATGATGAAATCAATCAAAGTTTGCTGCTGAAGTAACGTACACAGAGAATAATGGGTCACGGTCATGTACAAAAAATAGATGTTCATATGTGTAAAAACGCAAGATGCACATGAGCACATACATACATGTATACCATCACACACACATCACTGCATATTTGCAATTAATGTGAATGCAATGCATTTGGCCATGACGGTTAATACCACGTGCACAAAGGACCCGCTTAATCACCATAACATGATCGGACAATTTAAACCTCTTTAAAGGGTCCATGAAATTAAATTGAAAAGGGAAGACACAACACCGGTTATGGAGTGCCATGGTCGAGCGGTTTAGTGCATCGGATTTGTGTTCTGATGGCTGAGTCGTCAGAATGTGGGTTCCAATCCCAACCGCGACCATGGTGCTTGTGTCCTTGAGCAAGACACTTTACCACAATTGCTTCTCTCCACCCAGGGGTAAATGGGTACCTGTGAGGGCAGAGTTGGTTGTTGTGTTTGATTAGCCCATATGTGCTGAAATGGCAGCAATTGAGCTGTATACTCCCCAGGGAGCTGAGATGGTTTCAGGAATGATTTATGAGCCTGATGAGCAGGGGTAATATAATGCACCTTGAGCACCAGTTTGGTGGATACGTGCACCATATAAGTCCACATTATTATTATTATTATTAATAATGGTGAGACTACATGTACTTCACAAGTATGCTCACTCTCGTAAAAAAAGAATGCGCCTTGAGCACCACTTAGTTGGTGGATACGTGCGCTATATAAGTCCACACATTATTATTATTATTATTATTAAAGTACAACCAACTTCTGAAAGTTTCAGGTTGAGATGTTGTGTCATTCACAAGAGAAATAGTATAGTACCTAATTACAGCATGCATACATGCGTAAGTGTATACTCTTATTCCTTGATACCAAAGTGTACTCTCATCAGGAAACTAGGTGCAATTTCCACCAACAGGATTACGATGTGCATGGAGGAGATAGCATATACACATAAATAATGAACTTTGACCCATGTTGCATAATTTTGTTGTATTGCCATTGTAATCATGAGAGGTCTCCTAAATATTATAATTATAAATGTCTAATGAATGAATCTAGAGAAACATTGTGCATGAACCCCCATCACTGCACGACACTACAGTACTTGCAATGTGTTTTGAGAATTGCCCATCGCAATCCTGTGTCTACATGTACATGTAGGGTTGCTGATTGGGGGACTGGGGGAGGGGGGGGCATGGCCAAACAGGGCGAGACACACATACAAATGAAAATTACATTAACAATTAAGGGAACACTGGTCCCCCTTACAATTTAAAGAAAATTGTTTAAAATGCACTTATTTTTCAAAATCTTTTCACAACAACCAACTTTATGAATTACACCCTTTCCAGAAATGTAACCAATTTATTGACAATCCCCCCCCACCCCTTCTAGGTACATTTGCCATGTTTCAAAATGCCCAATTCACCTGCAAGAAATGATTACTGGTTCCTAAAGGCCACATTGCCGAAGATTCACCCTAAGCAGCTGCAACTGAAGATTTGATGCATTCTGTGCATGATACCGTTATAATGAGGTCAGTTGGAAGATGTTCCGATACGGTGACTGGCATTCACTCAATCATGAGGGAAAACAAAAACTTTTTTTCGGGAGGTAAGACATACACATGGCTACCCCTGGTTAACATCAATACTGAATCGATGTGAACATTAAACAACAATCAATATATCATCCCGGGTGTTCCGTGCAGCCCTGACAAGAAAACACAGAAGAAAATGTCGGGGGAACTCAAAGCTTCCGTGTCAAAGACTTGATGAGGAGAGAGAGTAAAGTATGCGTAGAGTGTGAAAGTACTTGGCCCATACTCCTGCTCAAGTTCTAGCGAGCTGCTGATGAGGTATTCTCTGCGGGGGTTACCTAACGTGATCTGGATTAATCAGGGAATGAAGGAAAGCACGCAGTTGGATGCTTTTGGAGAAAGGATGATGATTTAAAAGGGGGAAAAGGTAGATGATGATTTTATTGTCCAGGGAGATTAAGAAGACGGTTTATTATAAACATGGCGCTATCATTAATACTCACTTTGTGATAGAGTGTTTTTGACATGAGGGATAATTTAAGACATCATCTTTTACAAAGGAATGGCGGGGGGGATTGAGAAGATGGTTTATAATTATAATGAATATGTCACTATGATCAAAGCCAATACATTTTTGGAGTATGGATGCTGTAACTGCATCCATACTCTCTAAGAATCAAAAGATACGTATAAAACGTATAAAAATCAACCTTGATTTTATTATTTTCATTGTGTTGTTAATGAGAGAAAACAGTGAGATTCAGATTCAGTGCATCCAGATTGTTTGTAATCATTTATTAACCCTAACCTTCCCAAATCCTCCAAAATCCTCTGTGAAGATTTTGAAGGATTGAGATTACATGCTAAATGCTCTTTGCTAAAGTGAAGGATTTTGGAGGATTCAGGTTATTAGGCATACTTGCCTTTCCATGGTACATGTACATCCATGTTTGTTGTAGTGATTGCAAGGTCAGTGCTTGGGTCGGTGGACACTGTTTATTGCTCCATGCATGCAGGGAGGGTCCCTGGCCATGTACATGTATCACAGATTAGAAACACATGTGTGCATACATGTCATGTGCTTGCTTTACTACTGAAGGATTTTGGAGGATTCAGGTTATGTGTAAGCAAATGGGCCTAGGGATTTAGGAAAGATTCAGGTTATGTGTAAGCAAATGGGCCTAGGGAGTTAGGGTTAATGTGGAATTTCTGTCATTGGATCACAGAAATTTTATTTATTAAATTTTTTTTTATAAATAAATTGTATAAAACGATAGCAGTATCGTGGAGTGTCGTGGCCGAGCGGTCTAGCTTACCGGACTCAAGTTCTGGTGTTAGCAGCAGAATGTGGGTTCGAATCCCGGCCGTGACACTTGTGTCCTTGAGCAAGACACTTAACCATAATTGCTTCTCTCCACCCAGGGGTTAAATGGGTACCTGTGAGGGCAGAATTGGTTGATTAGCCCTATATGCACTGTAATGGCAGCAATTGAGCTGTATACTCCCCAGGGAGCTGAGATGGTTTCAGGAATGATTTATGAGCCTTATGAGCCTTATGAGCAGGGGTAATAATATAATGCCCCTTGAGCACCACTCAGTTGGTGGATACGTGCGCTATATAAGTCCACACATTATTATTATTATTATTATTCTCCACATAACATAACAAAAAGTTTAATTCCTGTGAACAAGATTTGAGATGTAATCTTAGTGCCTCATTAAAAAAAAAATTTAAATTAAGAATTTTTCTGCTGACATCTCAAAACATCAGATTTGATGGTTTCCTGTCATAGACCAGTGTATATTTTGTGCCAGGTGCAGTTTGCCCCCGTTGGGGTTCTTTTGTAAACATGTGATGTCATTGGTCAAATTGACTTTATAAGAATGAAAATATGTGGAAATATGTGTCCTTAACGAGAAAAGAGTGAAAAATTCACTCGGATTAGTTTGTATGTATTCTAATGTGGAAAATGGATCACGGCTATTATCCATTTCAAATTATATATTTAACCTTTTCTCAAAAATGACAAAACGTCAGACGGAATCATGTCTCAGAATTGTTGGTCCCCTTACCAACTTCACATCAATAGATTAAAACCCTCCTACTATTGATGCACTTGAGTGGGAAGTTGCTGTAGAGGTCAAAACCAGTCAACTGCCTGTTTTGACCGTTGACCCAAATGTGCACACAGGGGGCATTTTTGACTGGTATTTACTGTCATTTTGACCACCCTGAACAATACCAGACAATGCTTTTTACCAGTCAAAAACAGTCGAATCATTTTGACCTGTAAATGTACTTACTACACGTAAGGTTTGACAATGTTTGACTTGTAAGTGCACTAGATATACCTTGGGAAGTATATCAACATTTTGACTGATTTTGACCCTTGTAGTAGTAGGAGGGTTAAATAATTCAGTAATTTTGTCATCGGGTAATTACCGAAGGTGTACAGTCCTCTGAGGTGGCATCTTTTAGCTGTTGAGAGAAGATGCTTGGAATCAAAGGGATGGATGATAAGTAATTATCCAAGGAGATGAAGTGGACAATTCATAATGGAGATGTTACTATAATAACAACTCATTTACTGAAAGACCGTCTTAGGCATGACGGCCATCTTAAAGGTAAGGTATAGGGTTGGTAATACAAAAAATAACCAAATGGTCACATACATTGTACTTACATAAATCATGCTACATTTTAAGTGTAAAATCAAAATATATTATTAATCTTCCGTACATTTGTCTGAGGTTCAGACATTTTTAAGAGATTCCACATGGTGTCACCGCAATTAGTCTTACTTAGACATTTTTAAGATAAGTGAAATAATTTACATAATACAGTATTAGGCCAAACACAAAAAAATATCCGGTTTCTGGTCATAGGTCGGCTTCAAAATCAGTGCGGTGATGCGCTTTTTTTTTTCATCTTTTCGTCTTTTTGGCCAACCAGTGAAATACATGATATATGGATGCAGTTATTGGAACCAAACCAAATTTCCCACAAAGTATGGTGGCTAAGAAAGGCCTCACAGATCAGGCAAACATTCATACCCCTATGAGATTTCCAATCGATCCAGCAATTTTGGTCATAATTGGACATCCTTTCATAGGGGGGAAAAAAAAGAAAACTAAAAATGGTAACGTGTGGGTCTAAAGCGACGCACGGAGAGACCATAAACTGGACACTTTTTTTTGCCTTATTTATGTAATGAGTATAAAATATTTGAATGCATTTTCACTATTTTTCGCTCACAGCACATCTGAGGATCAAGGAGAGAGGAAAAGCAGTGTACCCCATCCACCTTTTTTTTACATGTGCCCCCCATTTTGAGACCCTGGATCCGCCCCTGTTTTTTCAACCCTACCAATGTTATCACTTCCCTTTAAGACAGCATCTTGTTAATGAAAAATTCAACGATAAAGTATTAATGACATGACTATCAAGAGAGGTCGTTAGCCCCATTGATAAAATGACACCATCAGCAATGAATAGTTAATCAAGAAATATCCAAGAACATTACCTGTGTATAATTACCTGGGAACGTTTCCGAAAAGAACATGTTTTAATGATGGGATTTTGAAATGCAGTGAGAGACTCCATGCATCCGTGAAATGTCACGTGAAGCATGAATTCATGACATGTATATGAAGGGTTTATGCACAGAAAGTGTGCTTATGGTGATAGTCAATCATCCTGACAAATTATTGTCCGATGAGCTAACATTTTTCAGATGAAAATACATTCTGTAAAATAAAAATCGCCTAAAAAAATTATCCACATGTACATGTAGCCCTATACATGTAGAAACACTTGTGTGGATAAAAGAATGCACACAACGGAATAGATACATGCAAACCATGCATTGTATTGACCAATGTGTGAACTTGTAAATAACTTCTAACACTTCCTCAGTAACGTCTGGACCAACTATTCAGAAACTTTCACATGTTATTTTCTTTAGATACATCTATTACTTCATCAATTTCATAATGTTAGCAATCTAATCCAATTAGTAATAATAATAATAAGGCGCTTGATATAGCGCCCAATACCAATGAAGGCCTCTGGGCGCTTTACATATACATGTAAATGCATAAAACTACCAAATATAATTAAGTTACTATTCCACATTGTAATCCTTGAGGGTTTCAAAGTGATGTCACTCCTCTGTCAAGAGCAAAATCAATCAATGTAGTTCACTGACCAAAGAAACTGACCAAGACAGAAATATGTTTCCTGCAAAGAGAGGTGTGTTTTCAAGTTCCTCCTGAACTGGACCGTTAACATTGATCATCTCAAACTCAACAGTAACCTATTCCAGAGTTTTGGGGGCTACAGACAAGAAAGAGAACCAGAACATATAGGCCTAGCCTGTCTGGCATAAGACCAAAGTCCATGGAGGAAGATTGTGGTCAACTGCTCCACAACCGAACGAAAAACAACGATGATGATGACAAGGAGGTATAAATGCACACACTGTGACAAGCTTCTAATACATATGGGGGTAGGACTATACAGTATATGGTCAATTAACAAATGTGGGGCCAATTACTGATACCATCGTTTATGAACAGGTGTCGAGTGTAGAGAAATATGTTCACGTATGGAATACATGTAGCCCTCTCTGTGAAGAGGTAATCCTATCTCCTTCAGCACCACACCCATGCTACACCCATGAGCTCCTCAGTATTGTCAACACATTTTAATTTCTTGATCCCAAATTGCAGGTACATCTTATCCAGACGTCTGACGTCTGGCTTCCCCCCCCCCCCACCACCCCCACCACCACCCCCACCACCATAAAAAATAATAAATAATTAATTAAAATATAAATAAATGATTAGATTTGAAGCTTTTCGTGGTGGAAGTTCAATCTTTGAAGGTTTGCAATATTCAGTATTCTCTGATGGTCTTCAGAAGGAAAAAAAAAATAAAATACCAAAATAAAATACATGTGTCTAGATAAAAAAACAAAAACAAAAAACAACAAGCACTCAACACCAACAAATCAAGACAGGGTATGATAAACTAGAATTATTTTCAAATCCAAACAACTTCTGTCATCGTCCTTCTGCTTCAGATCACAGCATTCTGATGACAAAGTATTTTTTTTGGAGGACGTAAATGTACATTGTTAATGGATTGGAATCATGGACGAGGCTACATAAGGTAAGCCTAATGTCTATCCATGCAAGAAAGTGCATGTGTAGCGGATTACTGATTAAAGCCTTGCTTTTATATTTAGTGTTAAAGTTAAGTGATCTTGCCTCGGGATCAGTTCAATGCACTGTAAGTAATATTTCTTGGTTCTCTCACCACCCCCCCCCCCCCTCCAACACAAATCTAATAATCTCCACATGAAGACATTTTGACTGCATTGTAGAACTTTCTTACTAGTACTACAAAGTAGTAAATACACTTAGAAGCAAAGTACATGGACAGTGTTTGAATAGCAAGTTTTGGTGGTTAATCTGCAATGTTTTTTTTCTTTTTTTTTTTTTTTTTTGAGGGAGGAGGGTTCCTGCCAATTTTGAGTCTTTGGCTTTCTGTGTGTTTCATAAATAGCCTTGACAAAAATTATCGCTTGACAAAAATTATCGCTTGACAAAATGTAAGTGATTATCTGTAAGGAGCATCTCTCAAATCTGCAACATTCTCATTGGTGAAATTTATTTCTGCTGTCTGGAATTGCCATTGTACACTCACCAACATAATGAACTTCTCTATGCATTTGAAATCTAAAAATGTTTATTTTAATTATCTTTCCTTAAAATCAAACTCCTCCTCTTTCCGCCCCCCCCCACCGCCCACCGCCCCCCCACCCACCGCCCCCCCACCCTCCCCCCCCACCCTCCCCCCACCCCCCCCCCCCATTTAACAATTATCTTTAAAAATGTTGTTGGTCATCTTAGTCTTTTGATCTTTTGTGGATATGAACTCAGTACCCTTCACATCAGAGACGAGCGTGTTTATCACTATGCTATTGTGAATTAATTATTCAAGCACCTTTTTAACAAGATATGGTACATGTAATTTTCTGGACTACATAAACAAATATCGCTTCTCGAATTGATTGAACATTCGCGCTGGAATGTTTTTATGGTCTGCAGGAATGTTCCACCAGACCACAATACCCTTCCGATAATGACATAAGCTGATACTTTTACAGGTTGGTTATTTAACATTGGAGGCTATCTTGTTTTAAATAAAGTATTGATACCTTTAGAAGCAGTTTTGCCACCATTACCCGTAGTGTATAATATCCCCAGGCACTCTGGCTAGGAACCTTCCTGAATCCTCCAAAATCCATCAGTGCACTTTTGGAAACATGCCCTCATCTTCAAAATGCACCATGCATTTTCGTTGATCTTTCATATTCAACACTTTTGGCCTGTACTTCTTGCCAGGTAGTAATTTTGCCCCATTTGTGGAGTGGAGTGTCGTGGCCGAGCGGTCTAGCTTACCGGACTCAAGTTCTGGTGTTAGCAGCAGAATGTGGGTTCGAATCCCGGCCGTGACACTTGTGTCCTTGAGCAAGACACTTAACCATAATTGCTTC